>NW_010729075.1:8132599-8266423 GCF_000365185.1 Nelumbo nucifera
ACAGGATCTTCGTGTAATGGAGGGGAAAATGAGGAATTTTTTTGTTGAAATTTGGCAGGGTGGTGCTTTTGAGCATTATGAGTTGATTGGTAGGGYTAGATTGGCCCAATTATGCCAAAATTGGGCAGATCTGGAAAGGACTTGACGAGTCAATGCGAAACTTTGAAATAAAATCTTAGTGTAATGGAGGGGCAAACAAATGTTTTGGACTGAATTTTTGTAGATATTGTTTTTAGGGTGTCGAGGATCTTATGGAAACATCTAATTGATTTTGGAGGGCCAAAATCCTAAAAAGTTAACGAGAGCATCCAAAATGGAATATTTGTTCGATGATGGGGCAAATAGGGGAATTTTAGGTTGAAAAATTTATGGTAGATGTTTTTGGTGTGTCTAGGGTTCAGTTGTATGGTCTAATTGATTCAGAAATTTTAGGATCAAGGAGATTTGGGTTGCGTGGGTGCTTCAAGCTAATGAGAGGGTTCGAAAGGGAATCTTAGTTTGATAAAGGAATAAATTGATGGGAATTTTGGGTTGAAATTTCTGGGGAAGATATTTTAGGGGGTCCTAGGTCTGATGATGGTGTTTAGGGATTCTTAGGTACTTCAGAAGGATCGGAATGGTCTGATCAGGTGTTCGAGGTAAATTGGAGTTTCGATGGCAAATTGAGCAAAAATCAGGTGCTGACAATGGGGTTTCTAAAGGTATTGGTCTCTTCGATCATTTGGTGGAGTTTGATTGGTCCATAAATGGTATAATCAAGGGCATGTAAGAAATGAATATCTTGGCAAATAAGATAGCCCAAATTAAAATCTTAGTGTGATGAAGGGTTAAATGGGGGATATCTGTAATGAAATTTTGTGGTAAGGTGTTTATAAGTATCTAGAGCTCTTTAAAAGCCCATTAACCCCAACTTGTAATTCAATTAAAAAATCCCGTACATCACACAGGTACCAAATTCCAACTAGTATAAAATAAAGAGAAAATTCCCAATGAGTACCTTGTACTTTGGCTCGAGTGACAATTTGGTACCTGAACTTTAAAATGTGACAACCCAGTACCCAAGCTTTCAAAATGTGACAATCCAGTACCTGTCATTAACCAATCCGTTAATCAGTCGTTAAGTGACATTTGAAAAGTAAAAAATTCCCTAAAAATTCCTTATATTTCTCTTTATTAACCATCCAAACATTGACAAAAAACTAAGCAGTCCCAAATCCTAGCCTCTTCTATTAAAAAAAGTTGGTGACGATTTAGAAGAATCTATAATTTGAGACTGTTTATTTTATTGTCAATATTTGGATGGTTAATAAAGAGAAGTAGATAGAATTTGTAGGGCATTTTTTACTTTTCAAATGTCACTTAACGGCATATTAACGAACTGGTTAACGACAGGTACTGGAATGTCACATTTTTAAAGTTTAGGTACTGGATTGTTACATTTTAAAGTTCGAATACTAAATTGTCACTCGAGCCAAAGTACTGGGTACTAATCGGGAATTTTCCCTAAAATAAAAATAAAAATAAAATAAGATATTTTGACAGTTTATCTGAATAGTTTGAGAGCATAGGATAGATGAAACAAAACGAAAAAAATGTTGCAGACAAAACCCTACAGATGTCGTTAACAAAAGGTTGTAGAACAAACATACAATGAAGCCATTTGTAATAAATCTTTGCATTCGTCCATTGCCTCTTTTCTTTTTTTATTTTTCATCATTATCAGCATTATCGTCTTCTTTGCAATAACTACATCTGAATAATCCATTTGCCTGGTTTTGAGAAAAAAATGTGTACTTGGTCCATTAGGTTTTGCAAAGAGAAGCATCAGGCGTCTTTTTTTTTCTAAAGATGGGTTTTGAGTTACTAATTTCTCTATTAAGGTTGAAATGTCAACTGGTTCTTTATTTTATCCAAATTAAGCATGTCGACTTCTATCTTCGGTTGGTTTTCTTTGGAATGATAAAATAATCTTTGAATTTGTTTTTCTATTTCTTTTTTCAAAGATTATATAAATTAAGGTTTTGAATGAACAAACTACAAATCTTTGGAAAAAGAAATAGAAAAACAAATTCAAAGATTATTTTATTCCAATTTTATCGAATGTTTCTCCGAAGAGACATAATCTTTGAATTTGTTTTTCTATTTCTTTTTCCAAAGATTTGTAGTTTGTTCATTCAAAACCTTAATTTATATATTCAGTTCCATCCAAAACCGATTATTAAAGAAACTCCTAACCAATTGAAAAATTGCTATGCCGCTTTGGTGGAATCCCATAGAACCAAAACTGATGAATACCTGTGACTCTTCAAATGAACTTGCCAAGTCTGTATTGCTAAAAAAGTATGTCATTCAGATATCATAGATTTTTTATAAAAAGCAAAAAATACAAGCTTTCCTTACAAATAAGAGGAAAGCTAGGGATTTCCTGTTAATTGTGTCTTTTTTTTTTTTTTGCAAATCTTTTTCTCCTATCATTTGGTCTGAAATGGTTCATCACGCGTTAATGGCATCCACCCAAGTTAGGGTTTTGTGATTTCCTCCAAAAGTTTTCCCTTTATTCGGTCTTCAAATTAGGTGGCCTATTTTCATTTTTATTTGGGCAAATTTCTTAAACTACTCTTATGATTTAGTTAATTGATTAACTTTACCCTTACTGTTTAACTATTGTTTTACACTATTCATACTGTTTCTGACAATTGACATCGGCATTGAGTGTTAATAGAAAAAATGAAATATCAAATTTTCCCTTTACAAGTCTAGTATATAACAAAAATTATATATATTACATATATGATAATGTTATATATATATAATACTTTTTTTTTATTTTTTATGTATAATAATAAATATTTTTTATTTTTTATAGGAAGCTTGGCTTACGTTCAAACTCAAGCTGAGTCAAGCTCAAACTTGCGAGCTTTTGATATGAGCCAAATTCAAGCTCAAGTCTCTAGATCGAATCAAGTTCAAGCCTAACACTGTTTTGGCAAACCGAGCTCAAATAGCCATGTATTCTACTTGGCTCGTCTCAAATCCACCCATAGCTAAAATCTCGCTCGAACAAAAAGGCAAATATGAGAAAAGTGAAAAAATCAAGGGGAAGAAGAGGGGAGGGAGACAAGGTGTGCTTCAATCTATTTTAACTTCCATTGAACTCAATTAAGGTTTGTTGCAGTTGCATGTACGTTAGGAAGAGAAGAGGGGGTGAAGGAACTAGAGAAGAGAGGGGAGCTTTAGCTCCAACAGAAAAAGAACTTGTTTTGCCGTTTTGGGAGGGTTACGCGTACCTAAAAACAGGTTTAATTGTGTTAAAAATTTTAATGAATCGAGGTAGTTAGGATTCGAGTCACCATTTGTTTCAAATCTTTGAACGCTATACCATGCATGGATATAGATACATTTTGAAAATGTATGGGTAGAAATGAAAGAATACAGAGATGTTTAGATACATTACGAAAATGCATAGACTATTTGATATATGTTTTACATAAAAGATAGGCTGAAAACTAGGCTAAGTTGGGGCCCTGGCTAATAGCCCATCTAACAAGTGCAAAGCCCAAACCGAAATTAGTCCATGATCACCCTTACTATTCATTTACACTTGCACCTAATCATCATTTTTTAAGTAACAATATCAAGTTTAAACCTAGTAAGAACATGATTAGATGTCCCAAGTCGTGGTGGAGGAAGGATTAGCTGAAGCAAAAGCATCAATAACAAAGAATCCAACCGTTCATCTAATCCAAATTACTTATGGTGGGTTTGGATCTCCTATAAGCAAAAGCATCAATATCATAGAATCCAACTGTACATTGGGAATATTTCCCATACATGTATGTTAAATTCATGGATAGATGTTCCCAATGTGCATCTGAACGCCCATACTCACTGTGAGCTCCGAGAAACTCATGACCGGCTCAAAGGAATTGGAGTCGCCACCCATTTTTTAGAGGAAATGGTCCATCATTTTCAGGTTTGAAAAACTCGATTTAGGTCTTTGATAGAGACTCCATTTTCCACGATAAAGACATACAACCAAGAGATTTCAGGTTGTAAGGATTGGGAGAGGGAAGGTTTCAGGCACCCCTCTCTCCAAGGGGACCGGATCTGCTCCTCACATTTGGCGCCTTATACGTACATCCTACCATGCATTGGGAACATCTCCCGTACTTATTAGTCATTATTCACGGGACCTGTTCCCAATGCATGGTGGATGTGCTTATGAGGCACCCATTTGTGAGGAGCAGATCCAGCTTCCTCTCCAAGATGCTGTAGCAGCCCCAAAATGAGTTTAATTTAGGCTCAAAATCCGACAAAACACGAACTAACAAGATTGCTAAAAGCTCCTAGAATCTGACAAAAATGTTCCCAACTTCACTCATAATTGATTTGATGTGATGTTATCATGTCTTAGGTACTAGTTTCCCTAAGACCCTCGCCTCTCTACCACTTTTTCTCAATCCGAAAGAAGTTGGGAATGCAAGTTTTCTAAGATTTCAGGGTTTTAAGTAATCTCAAGCTAAACTAAAAGGAAAGATATGGTGGGATGAGAGGCTTAACTCTCGTGTATGACCTTGAAACAAGCTTTCCAGCAACTGACTGAACTTCAAATGAAACTTGAGCAAAGCAGGAACTAGGTTAGGCTTCAAGGATTTCATGGTTACAAGCAAACTGAGTGTGTTATAGGAGTTGGGAAACTCTCATCTCTTCCCCTCTTCTTCTCTTTCTAGGGCCTCTCTTAGGTTTCCTTTCCTCCTTCTCTTCAGTCCCCCTTATCAAGTTCGAGTTGGGCCTCTATTTATAGAGAAAATGAAGGGAGATGGGTCTGAAATTTGCTCAGCTACAGTGTTTGTGACTGAGTAAAGTTCTTTCACTAAAATAGGCAAAGATTCTTCAAAGAAATAGGTATTCAATCAAGTTTTCCTGTTTGGTGAAATGTTTTTTATTTTTTTATTTGGGGGTAGTTTTCATGTGTTTTGTGCGGTCAATGGGAGTTGAGGGCATGCCAGATGTTGCAGTATCGTATTTGGGGCTGTTAGTGGTAGAGAATATAAATTTGAAAAACTTTTAAATGTTATTTTGTCTTTTTTTTTGTTTCAAATAGGGTCTGTTTGGTATTTTAAGTTTTTTAAGCTTATTAGGCTCTGTTTCATTGGTCTAGGTGTTTTAACGAGTCAAGGATGGGTCTGACATCAGCCATCACTCTTTTAAGGCTATAGCTTGGGCTAGATGATGTGGCAATTTGATCTGGTGCGTCAAAATGGTATTTTTCTAGTTTAATAGTCAAATGGGTGAATCTGGTCATGAAATTTGGCGTTTTGGGGTATTTTAGGTCTCTAAATACAATGGTGAGGTCTGATCGGACAAATAGGGTCGAGATGATTGAGATTTATGGCTGACAAATTTAGGTCAACGAGATTTGCTGAAGTAGAATCTTTGTTTGATGAATGGTCAAACGGGGGAATTTTGGGATGAAATTTGGTGGGTTGGTAGTTTTGATTGTCCTGAATCTAATGGAAGTGATGGATCTTTAATCAGAGGTGTAGATTCATTTTTTTAGTTCAGATCATGGTCTTATCTTATGGTTTTAAATCAACGAGAGGGCCCAAAATAGAATCTTGCTTTTCTAACGGTCAAACGGAGGTATTTGGTCGTAAAATTTGACTTGCTGAGGTTTTATGGGTCTCTAAACACAATGGTATGGTATGATTTTTCATGTGAAGTTGGGATGATGGATGGTACACTCTACTTAATGAGATTTGTTGAAATATGATCTAGGCTTGATGGGGGGTCAAATGAGTGAATTTTGAGCTACAATTTGGCGGGTAGGCATGGATTAAGGGGAGGAGTCAAGTGGATGGTCCTAATCTGAGAAAGATATGATCGATCTTGATAATCATTCAGGGCCATCATAATGGGATTTCAATCTTTTTGCGGTTGGTTGTCATAGATTTGTGGTGGGAATTACTAGTTGATTGTTTCCTAGTGATCTTGAGGTGATGGGTGTGTTGGATTTGATTTTGGAGTTTGAACATCGCATAGGTCGGGGATGTGAGAAAGGGAGTTGGCGTGATGAATAGTGGATCTTTTTACTTTAGTCATGAAGACAGACATGTAACTAGGTTATAGTTTTTCGAAGTCTATGGATGACGTCTGATCGAACATTGATGTTGATTTTCAAGGTTCTTATTTGTCTTGTGGATTGTGTCAGATGAGGGTTTTTCAGGTTTTGGGAAGTCTCAAGTTGATCTGGTTATGCTTTTGAGTTTTTGGGGTCTAAAAGGAGGGTAAAGAGTTTGGGTGACGGGACCGAGCAAAAATAGGGTGCTAACAATGGATGATATCTAATCGGACGTTGATGTTGATTTCAAGGTTCTTATTTTTCTTTTGGATTGTGTTAGAAGAGGGTATTTCGGGTTTTGGGAAGACTCAAGTTGATCTTGTTGTGTTTCTGAGTTTTTGGGGTCTAAGAGGAGGGTAAAGAGGTAGGGTGAAAAGAAAAATTGGGTGCCAACACTCACGATAGAGTGTTTGCAACATGGTTTTTACTTTGTAAGAGATCTTGATCCAAGACTTGATGTATGCTGAATTCATCATTCTATGTTCATACAATAAGAATGATGATCCAAGGAGAGCATGCTCTTACTTGGTATCTCTTTTGTGTAATCCATTCATTGGATTGGAAGAATTTCACAAAAATATATTTTATTTCATTTATTTATTTATTAGAAATAGACCTGGCAAAAAGTTGACCCAACCTGTGAACTTGACCCCAATGCACCCACAGAATTAGGTTTAGGGTTTCCTAATTGTGACCCAAAACTGAATGACCCAGAAAAATTGTTTTAGGGCGGGTCCTTAGATACCCTCCATGCTATCCCCTTATTCTCCCTAAAAAGTATCTTATATTAATAGTTGAAGTTGAACAATCTATGATGTCAAAAAGCCTTTGACCAATCAAAACCCCATGTGAATTTTGATGAAAATCTATATAATTGCTTACTTATGATGTTTGTTGATTGGCTATAAGTTTTTCCAATTTAATGCCTTTCTGGCATTATAGTCAAACCCATTGGAACCCTAAATCGCTAATATTTTAAACCAAATCTAACAAACCATATAAATTCAATGTAGTTGATGATAATGAGACCAAGGAAATGATGGGATTAGAGGTAGTGGGTTTTTCTAAGTCAACCACTCTTGAATAACTCCATGTAAAGCATCAAATCCATTGGAGTTAAAGGAGGAATAGATTTAGAAAGGGTTTGACCATGATATCGGAAAAACTTACAATCAATAAATCAGTGTCATGAAGAGTTTTCATTGGTCAATGCTCTTCTGGTATCATACATTTCTAGGCATCAGAGATTTTATCATTTAGGCCCGTTTGCTTTTTGGTAAGTTACTTACTCGTGTAAGTGCATTTACCCATGTTCTTTTATTTCCCATACAAATAAGACAATGGCCATTTTATCCATAAAAATCCATTATTACAAAGTACATTTTTGTCCCATTCAAGTGTTGGCAACTTTCCCCCAAGGTGGGAAAATTACTTATCCACCTAGGAGATGGGTATTCGGTAAGTGATACCCAAGAAATTAAACTTTCCTTGGTCCCCTCATAAATATGAAAAAAGAACATGGGATTTTTGGTCAATGGGAATCAAAAGCCCATTGACCAACTTCCCCCCCCCCCCCTCTCAAAATCCAGAAAAAGAACACCCCCTTAGAAATGATGGAATGTTTTTCAACTTAACATCATTTTAGTTTTCTTTGATTTGCATTGGAACATTTACATATGTTTTTGGGACCTCTAATCGTCAATTGTTGTATATTTATTCGTATCTATTGGGACTACTTATGCTTTAGTGTTCACTCTTTGATTTTTTTTTTCAACTTTTTTCTTTTAAATTTAGAATTTTTAAGTTAATTCCTTTAATTTTGGAGTTTTCAGCTTTTTTCTTAATTTTTGAAGCTTCATGTATTATTTATGCCTTTCCCAAATATTGAAGGTTTAGGATACATTTGGCATTCCTTATTTTAAGGACTCATCTCCATTTTGCAGTTAAAAACTCATTGTTCATAGGGACATTTTAACCACAAAAAAGAGATAAGTCCTTAAAATAAGGAATGCCAAATGCAACCTTAGTGTTTATTGTCTGACCCTGGAATCAACCAGAAATTGTCTTGATCCACCCACATAACCTGATTGCTTGGTCTAATTGGAGACATTGAGCCATAAACAGGTTACGTGCTTTGGGTGATCATTTGCCTTGCCAAGCTAGGCTTTGCACCTATGACAAGGGCTTTTGCCTAGGCCTGGCCTAGGTTCCGAGCCTGAAATATAAGCACAAGGCCAGATTCGGGCCATGTCTTTTATACATAAAATGTTACAAATGCATAATATTTTTATAATGAATAGAATATAATATGTATATAAATTAATTATGTACATTTTATAGAATAGAATATTACATATAGTATATAATATAGGAACCCTCTATTTTAAGCTGAGTACCAATTTAGTACCTGAACTTTAAAATGTGACAATCTAGTACCCGAAATTTCATTTTGTGACAATCTAGTACCCGACGTTAACTACCGTTAAGTGGCATGAAAAAAGACAAAAATGCCCTTTGATCTGCCATCTCCCTCGCCTTCAGCTGCAGAGGCTTGTTCTCTTTGATAACAAATTTTCCAGCGAGATTCCCGATGGAATTTGGCTGAATCTCGACAACTTGGTTCAACTCGATTTGTCATCAAACGAATTCAACGGATTGATCCCAGATGATCTCAATGATTTGAAATCACTTTTTGAGACTCTAAACCTCTCGTTCAATCATTTGTCCGACAAGATCCCAAGATCACTTGGCAGACTGTCGTTGACGGTAGGCTTCGATCTTAGGCATAACAACCTCAGTGCACAAATCCCTCAGACCAATGGTAAGATCACTTGGTAGACTGTCAGTGACGGTATCTGATATCAATTCAAAGAAAGGGCTAAAACCAGGTTTGATAATATTAATCGCGGTCATTGGTTTGCTCATCATTTACATAATGAAACTGATTCTGCAAATGCTTCATCATCAGTCCTGTCGGCCACCCAAATGACTATTACTCCACTGGGATTCAGATCCGGGATACGGCCAGCAACTATGGTGAGAGACTACCTGGTGACAGTGATCTGGAGCTAAATCGAAGATGACGATTTGATGGTCGAACTTCTGCTCCAACTTGGTGACGGTGATCAGACTATAAACAGGGGACAGGGGTGGCATAGAGAGAGAAAGAGAGAACAATGAGAATAAATGAGAATGTGCGAGAGAAAGAGGGGGGTAGAAGAAATGATAGAGAAACCACTGCCGGTTCAGATATGCCACCGAAAGTTGCAGCAACGAATAGAAGGTGAGGAATGCAGAACGGGTTCAGATCTACCGCTGCTTTGCTTCTCTGTGAAGAAGATGAGCAGTGTTTGAAAATGAATTCTGTGATTTGATGGTGAAAGAAGAAGAAGAGAGGAGGAGAGAAGTGGAAGAGATCGGACTGAGAGGGGTGTTGTCGGTGCTGCATAACTGACGATCTATTAACGGTAGGTACTAGATTGTCGCAAAACGAAAGTTTGGATACTAGATTGTCGCATTTTAAAATTCGGGTACTAAATTGATACTCAACCTATAGTACAAGGTAGCTATTAGGAATTTTCCCTGTATTTAAATATATGTGAATTGGGTCGGACTTGATGTATTAGACTCAAGCCTAAACTCAAGCCTGATCCTGAAAATATTTGAGCTTGATGTAGACCAAACCCGAACCAGGCCTGAACACAAAACCTAAACACAAGCCCGAAATTTCCATGCTGAGCTCAAATGATCGCCCCCACTTGCTCAAGGCTAACACAATGATAGCGTACTCACATAACCATCATTTTTCTCAAAGCAATATAAGAATATATAAAAAGGTTAACAGTGGAAGAGAGTATGCCCTTATGAACTCTGAGTTTTTAACTATAAGAAGGAGATAAAATCCTTAAGAATGCCAAATGCAGCCTCTAATGGCTACTTTATTTTCATTTATCAACCAAAAATGTGATAAGCTCATAAGAAAAAAATATCCATCTCTTAATAAAATGCACAAATGTGTGTTTATTAGGGCGGACCTGAGTTACGTCGGGCTGCAGTTTGATTAATTCAGGCTCCAACCCATGCAAAACTTGGGATTGGGTTGTGCTGTTGTCCATATCGCACCTTTAGCTTCTTTATTCAATGCCTGTTTGGGAGGGCTTTTACACAGCGGGGTCTAGCATTTTAAAGTGGGCTTTACATGAAAAGCCCAGTAGCTATGTGGTGAAGCATCCAGTAAGCCCAAATACACTTTCATTGAGCCAAGAAAAGTGGCTTTCCAGTAGTTTCTTAGAAGCAGCTCAATGAAAGCTATAGGCCTTTCTTCCGAAGTGACCCATAGATTTTGTTGTTTTTGCTTTGGTCATAGGGCAGGTATCTCCGGTAACCACCGATCACAATTACCTTTATTCCTGGTTCATTTAAGCCGAGAACTTAATTTTAGGCGTATTTGGGAGTGTTTCTCCAATAGCTTTTTTTTTTTTTTTTACTTTTTATTTTGGAGAACCTAAAAGTCAATGAAAAATTGTCTAGTGGAAAAGCTCTACATAGGATTTTTGCATCAAAATAGCTTGTTTGGGAAAAAAAGGGATTCTATCTAATAAGGGCAATTTTTGGGTCCTAATATCAATAAAAAATAAATTTTTAATATAGTTTTTAGTATATGCTATTTTTTTAAATATATCAAATAATGGCAGAAACACTGTTCATCTCCTTCATCCTCCAAACCACCGAATAAATCTCCTCACCTTCAGTCTCTCTCTCTCTCTCTCTCTCTCTCTCTCTTCTTCTTCTTCTTCTATGCATCTGAGTTGTTCCAAACTTAGAGCAAAGCTGCTATGAGTTCTTCTTCTAAAGCAATTAGAAAACACATGAAACACCATACCGGGCACACGGATCGGCAGTTTGGTTTCAACTACTAAGCCTGTTAGAGGTATTTGAAGCAGTTTCGAATGCCATTAAAACATGGAAATTGGGATTGGAAGAGGTTTGCGAGTATGCAAAGTGGAGAAGCGAGATACACAGAACAAAGTGAAAAAATGCAAGAATGGGTTTCGCCATTTTTTCTTGTAGCAAGCCAGCAACTACAAGGGTGAATAAAGAAGTAGATATATGTGGTCAACATTTATTAATTTTAGGGGAAATTTGTTCCGTGGTTTGGAGGAGGAAGAAGATGAATAGTGTTTTTTACTTTATTTGATATTTAAAAAAAAAAACATTTTCTAGAAATTATGTTAAAAAGATTACTTTTATTGATATAAGGGCCCAAAATTTTTTTTTATCAGCTAGAATCCCTAAAAAGAACTTCCATTTAGCTTCTCATGTTTGAAAAAAAAAATGTTTTGAAAAAAATATGACCAACCAAACACTAAATAAAAACTTATTACAAAAGTGGCATTTTTCAGAAACCTGCTAGGCTCCCAAACGTGGCCTTAGTTAGATCTAACGGGCATTCAGGAAGTGGCCCGGCTACGGATAGGCTGAAACAAATCAGTGGGCCTAATGCCAATAATCATATGGTCCATATGGTTTTATTTTCTTGGCTTGATTACTGATTAGCAGGTCTCTCCTGCAGAGTTGTTAATTGTTTGATTTACGATTGATGGTCATACACAGATATATACATGTTTCTTACTCTAATTTTGGCATACGAACATATCCACGAGCAAGTGAAATTGAACGGTTCGCTGATCGACTTGAGCCAAATTTCTCAATTTTATAACAGAGTTCAAGTAGTATAATATATCATAGATATAACCAAGGTTTTTAAAACTGAATTGGACAACAAACCGATCAGGGGTCTGGTTTTGGGTCAAATGGTCTGACCGTTTGAATCGAATGGATGGTCTGTTCTGATAAAAAATAATTTTTAAAAACTAAAAATAATAAAAAACAATCAAAACTGTTAAGCGAGTCGAACGATTCAACCACCCGGGTCAGTGGTTTGTTGATAAAATCAATATTTTTAGCAAAATTCTGGTTTTGGGGAATCCAGTCCGACCATCCAAAAGCCATGGATATAACCAAATCATCAAAATTAGTAAAAAAAAAAGTTTTTTCAGAGTTCAGTCCCCTTCGGAACTTATTTTATTGGTTTCCAAATGTTATCTACAACCCCCCTTATAAATAATATCCCCTTGAATTAAGAATTTTTCCCCCTTTACGCTGATCAGAACTGTATGATTGCATTAGGAATTCTGGAGGAGATTGAACTCAAATTACCCTCAGGCTATGTTTGGTTTTGAAGGAAAAGGTAAGAAAATGGAAGAAAATGCAAAGAAATCTATAGAAGATTTATAAAATTTTTCCTTTAAATCAAACATAGCCTAAAATAGATTGAAAAATGGTTTAAAATTAAAGGAAATAGCAGAATTGATGGAAATTCAGCCTGGTGATTGGACATTGAAATGATCCACATTTCTCAGGTAGAGGCCAGTGGATGAAGAAGGGTGGATTCATATGGTACTTAGTGGGCGAGGTCGACCCATGCTTTGACAAAGAGAAGCAAAATTTAACACCCAGTCCAAAAGTTCAAACAACAGTGTTGGTTTGGGCCCTCTCCATTCTGAGCTCCTCCGCTTTGCCGGTTCTTTTGGTGCAGCAACCATCACTTATTATTGGATCCTTCCCACTTCCCAGAAATAAACAGCCATGGATAAAATGTCTTTCCTCAGACGCGCGATACAAGTAAGACTCAGCGGGGAGAGAGAGAGAGTGAACAGCAAGCAGTCAATCGACACGATGAACAAATAGCTTTTCTTTGCCCATTCAATCAACAATCGACCCACTATATATACCAGCTAGCATTAGAGAGAATACAAAACATAAGGACGACATATCACCACATCAACCTCCTAATTATTTGGCTTATGTCCAAACAAATACAAGCTTTGAGGGGAACATTAATTGGGTTGCACGCCAGTCTACTACTTTATGGTGGGATCCGTCCTGAGTCCCGACACCCAACTCACCCACCACAAATGCTTCTCTCATCTATCCACGTACTTGTCAATATTGTCTTCGACCTCAAAAGCTCTTGACTCGCTAATCTCTAGCTACTCTCTATATTAGCCAATGTTGTAATGGTTAAGGTTAAATTTGGGAATGTGATGGGTTAAGATAGGCCAAAAAGAAAAATAAACCCAAAATTTGAATTTTTCATATAAGTGCTTATTAAGGTTTATTTCCCAAATACAAATTAGTGTTTATTGGTATGGTCCTGGCCCAAAATATACGTATTTATTTGAAGAAGTTTATCTTTAAGCACTCTCAAATTTAGCCTAAAAAAATGCTCCATGGGTAGTAACTGGGTGATTAATCCATGAAAACCATCATTTAAATGAAACCTGAAAAAGCCACTGATTCCCAATTTTCACGGTCCGACCATCTGGTTGAGTCGTCATCAGGAAGTGGGGGCACATTTTTTTTTTTCCATATCAATCTCATTCTAGACTTCTAGTTCTAGTCTACATGACAACTATCAACTATGCCTTTTAGCCCCGTAGGACATATGAAATAAAAGTAAATTCTTGGCAGCTGGTTTTTTTATGCACGGTTCAATTCAATTGTTCAAAGGATGCATACTTTTTGTAGAAGAAAAATGTGATACGTCTTGAGCTTTATATGGGGGATGACATAGACATATACTCTGCACTAGGAAAAAAAAATGCAAGGCTTTTGGTGTCATGGATATGGAACATAGGTACGTATTAGATGTGGATGGGGATAACCAGCAGATCTTTTGGGTGGTATATAGACATGATGGGGATGGGGATGGATACCTTGAACTAGGAGAAAAAAGTGCAAATATATGTATCCATGTTATGGGATGTGATGTGATGTAGATATGGATATTTATCATGTTCATGGTGATGACCGAGAAGGTTGCCATCAATTAGATGGTCAATTCTGCCAGCTTGGCTGTCCATTTGGTTCTAAGAATCCTAAGATAGCCCTAAAAGCTCTCGCTTTCAGCTCTGTATGGCATGATAAGCCACGTTATTATATGAAGAGCTTATGGAGAGCGAGAGCCATATGAAAGAGCTATATGGCTTTCATTATCCAATATCCACTGTTGAATGAATCAAAACAATCTTGTAAAACTAGGATTATTAGACGTGAAACTGGAATGTTCACTGGCTTAGTATTATTCGGGGTTGAAACACCTAATAATACTGGAACCTTGATTTGGCTTAGTAGCAGTTGGGCCTTTATGACTACAAATAGCAAAATGTAAAGGGCATGAGCGTTTTTATAAACAATGATATAGAATAAAATTTAGGCTCAGTTTGGAAGGGGTACAAATACAAATATATAGAGTGTAAAATATTGTATTTTATATTATTGTGTATGTATTTGCACCATATATATTTGTATTTGTATTCCTTCCAAACTGAGCCTTAGGGAAAATTTCACTTTAGTACCTTGAATTTTGGAAGTAGTGTCAAGTTAGTACTTGAAATTTCAAATGTGTCAAAGCAGTACTTAAATTTTCAAAAAGTGTCAAGCTTGTCTTTGCCCTTAATGGATCGTTAGTTATCTGTTGAAAATGTCAAAACCACCCTTCGAAAGAAGAAACTGTTCATTGTCTTCTATCTTGAGACTGAACCGGTTGGGGTGTTTGAGATTCTAGACTAATGAAATCATTGTCTTCTACCTTTAGATCTGAAACACATTATTGTCCAGTTATTTGTTTGTTTTCAGTTATTGTTTTTCTCTATCATATTTCATGTTTTTTCTCTCTTTTTCTTTGAATGTAACCGGTTCAGTCTCAAGGTAGAAGATAGTGAGCAATGTCTTCTTTTGAATGGTAGTTCTGACCTTTTCGACAAATAAATGATGGTTGGTTAATGACTGGGATCAACTTGACACTTTTTGAAAGTTTAAGTATTACAGTGACACATTTGAAAAATTGGGTACTAACTTGACACTACCCCCAAAGTTCAAGGTGTTAAAGTGGAATTTTCTTAAAATTTCTGGTGTTAGGAAGGTATAATACAAAAATAGCTTTGACAAACCAAGCCGAATCCAACCTCCCGAGGTGAATTTTATTGAATACCATCTGATTAGGCTGATGATTTAAATTGTACTAGATTCTAGAGTGTTAGGTACCCTTGTACCTTGCCTTTGCTCCATTCCTTACAATTGCAATCTCCCACGCGTCTTATAATTTAGGGTTGCAGAATTCTGCCCATAAATTTGACATTAATTCACGGTTAAGATTCATCCCTGTATAGGCTAGAAAATTATGACTTGAACAACTCATTCTCCCTATAATTTATACTTATATCAATCATTTGAGTACTGATTAGCTGAACTCGTTTCAATTTTCATGGGATGTGGGATCATCATTTTGCTCTGGACCAGTCACAAATGCAATTGAGAAATTGAATGATTACTTTACATACTGCTGCAGGACATACTGATATCAAATTCGGCCCATTATTAATGGTATAATGGTAAAATATATAATGCTATTAAAGCCAAGGATGAGAATGATCACTTTGATGGCTGGAGAAAAAATCATACACACTCGGCTGAACAATATATCACGAATGAACACACCATAGTTCCGTACACTTAGACTCATGTGGAACCACACCTTATGTATAATGCGTAAGGAATGTTGATTGGTGTGTTCACTCGCGATAGGTTGTCCAACATGCTCTCAAAAACTACAAAAGGTTAGGGAGAAATTTTTGGCTATTTGGGGCCAATAGTTTAGGGTGTTGAAAATGTTTTCACGTGCCTGTTTATCTTTTTGGAAAACGGGAAATAATTACATTTTTACCCCACACATATGGTAACATTAGTATTTTCAACATGTCATCAACTTGTCTAGTTGAACCATTCGAAGCATCATCCAGTTATAATTCTGGGTCCAATTCTATTAAAACTTGAAAATTGGTCAAAATCATTTAACAGTTCAAAAATTATTTGACCTAATTGGTTGGACCAATGATTCGTTCAACCCAATGATCGGGTCATGGATTACACACTATATATGTATGCAAACTTTTAGAGGCTATAGCTTTACGCTCTGATGTCCTATTGGGGTGACCTTTTATTTTATTTTATTTTGGGTGACTTTTCAAGATCTCTACATCCCAAAGGTCGTAAGTGCCTTGTCCCACTATTACACAGAAAACACCTTTTTTTTACTCTTAAATCACATTTTTTAATTCCTTTTACAAATAAAAAATTAAATATAAAATAATGCATATAAAGAATATAATTATACATTATTTAGTGATAAGATGTATTTATACACACATATAATAATATATATGATAACATGTCATGCCCAAAAACGTTTTCAGCCAAAGTTTTCTCAAATTAGGAATCTGTCCAATTCACCCCCTCCCTAAAATCCCATGTAGCTGTAATGGCCTTTTGTTTTTATTTTTGAAGTACCGATCGAGTCATATCCATGTTAGAATATCTATGACAAAATTGAAGATGATGTGCTCTGTTCAGCTGTTCCTCTACTATCAATCATCATTAATTAGTTTAGTAACTTGGTTACAGCTAAAGACTCCGAATTCAAAAGAAGCAAAGGATAAGTATACAACAAAAGCAGCGTAGCATTCACAACCGAAAGAGAAACAGAAATGGCATTGTTGGGTGCCACACTGAGGATTAGTGCTCCTCTCTCGACGGTCTCAGTAGAAACCAATGTCAAAATTCTGCAGTTCAAACAGATCAGAGCTTGAATCACTCTCTCCACCATCATCTACATCATCGAACCTTGTAAAGCTCTTGTTCTCTGCTGAGTAATCCTCAACCCAAGTCCTATCTTTCTCTAAAAACCCATGATTCAAGTTGTTGGTTTTCTCTTCAAGTCCACAGTTGAACTTGAGTAGTTTTTCATCCAACCAAGTCAAATCCATACTTCTTTTCTTATTCAAACCCTCTCGTTTTAAGCTAATCGAGCTTACCTTCTCATTGTTTTCCGACGGCAAAGGCACCACTTGTTTGTGATCAGAGTAACTAATGAGATCCTTGTACATGTTTGTAGAAGTAGTACTGTTTGCATAAGGAGGTGTTCTATAACCAGATGAGCTTGAAGATGACCGCATCGACTTTGAATCGGTGGTGGTGCTGGTGCTTCGAAAATGACTACTCATGCTTCTGCTCCTCCTTTTTCTCCTTCCACCTGAGCTCTCTTCTTCATCTTTCTCTGACTGTGTACTGGACTTTGATTTCTTCTTCCTGGAAACTGCTTGGTGGAATAGATAGCTGAGAAAATTGACAAGTCTACCACATGGAGACCTGGGTTTCTTCTGTTTATTTTCGTTGATGATTTGGCTTTCGATCTGACGAGACTGAGACTGAAGCGTATGCCGCATGGGCATGCCCCACTCCTGCCTTTCTTCTCTCATGGCCTTGTGAGAAAGAGCTGCACCATAGAGCCCGAGGACCTCATTGCAGCCAGAGAAATACTGCTTCGCTTCGAATATATCAAGTTCACTGGAATCATTTCTCCGGTGAACTCGCCTGTAGACCCTTTCTGCTGGGTACGAGAACCCGGTGACAGACATGATTGCTGCGGGCTAGCTAGCTAGGGTGTTGTATGGAAATGGAAATGGAGAGAAAGGAAGCATATATAGATATACAAGGAGGGATATGAAGGAATTTTTGAACTTTTGGGGAGACCCACTTGCTTTTTTCTTTTAGCTTTTCTTTTAGCAGAGACCCGGGAGCTGAGGGGGAACAAGTTCTTATCGCTTCTTATTCTGTCAATAACAAAAATATTTGTGTCGTGGGTGGGTGGTAGAAGCCGTGAGTTTTTCTCTTTGTCTCCTTGGATTCTCGATGGGCTCAGTATTCTCTAGTACACAAACTGGGACTGGCTCGTAGGTGTGGCAATTGGGCGGATTGGATTGGATTTGGTTTTGGATTGAGTTGATTCAATTCATCTAATCTGCCAAACTCGCTTTAACCCAATCCATCCCCTAATTTTATTTATACAAAAGAAGATAATTTGTTTAATAAGTGTAGGGTTGTTGCTTTAGATCCATCAGTGGAGTTTTAATTCGTGGCATTGAAAGAGACATGTCACTTTATTCTTTCACTGCCCATCACTCCCTGTCCTCAACGTTGGAGATAATAGAGTCTATAAAGTATTTCATGCCTATAATATCATCCATGTCTTTGTATACAACATCAACTGGATGGAATGTGACAGTTCGATTAATATTAAATTGGGTGAATTCTACATACTTATCTTTGACGAAGGATTTTGGATTGTATAAAAAAAAAAAAATCAATTTTCAAAAATCTGATATTCTATATATAAAAAGACTTGCCAAACGCTGTAACTCAATCTTGGCCATCAATGTCATCAACTCTCTATCTTTTATACAACACTATGGGCCATCATCAACCCATACCCCACCCGCTAATAGACAAACGCACGTGCACAAACATAAAAAATAAGCCATGCAGACGCAGTTATAGACTGTATTGATGGTTACATAGATATTTTACAGGATCAGAACGTGTGGAACTGTGAATTGAACCACGGTATATCCAACCAGACCAGACCAACCTCAGCATCAAGTGTATAGGAGATCCGGTTTCCTGCACAACCTTTAGCCAATTTCACCACTGAAATCATTTGCTCTTTCTGAGTCCAACTCCAACTCAGATCTGATACACAGACAAGTAATTGAGATAATTATAAAACTCAGTTCTAATGTTTGTTTTTTTGTTTGGGCCTCGGCCTACATCAATTCTATATTCATTCTACAACATCGAATACATGTGGTATGTACGAGCCTGACAAGCCGGACCTAATCGGCTGAGCCAATCAGCCAATCAAGACTCAAGAGACAGGGTTGTGAGCACCAAAAAGATTGACCCATTTTCTGTGCTCCAAATCTAAGGATCAGGCCTGCCTGGCCTACCCACAACTGGAAAAAGTGTACCAGCTTTTTTTTTTTTTAAACGCTGGCCACATGAAAGGGCCCACGTAGCCGGGTGGCCTCACCACGTGGAGTCCGGATCTCCTGTTCACTACCCACATAACATCGCAGTCACACATGGAGAACATTCATCCTCTTATATAGGAATGGCAATGGGGCGGGGATCATATTCCCCGTTCCCAACCCCGACTATGAAATTAACCCCTGTCCCTGTCCTCAATCCCCCACCGGGGATAAATTTGTCCTCCATCCCCGATCCTTGACAGGGATGGGTCCAGGGGACCCGAATCCCCAAATTTTTTTTAGATAACAGTATTTATTTGAAAAATAAATTTACTTAAAATAAATAAAAAAAATAAATTATAAATAATTTTTTAAATATGTTTTGATACATATATATAATATAAATAATATAGTAATATATTATAAATAATATAATATAGATATATATATATATATATATATATACATAATCGGGGGCAGGGCAAGGCGGGGACCTCAATCCCCATCCCCGACCTTAACCCCAATCAGGGATTCTTATTAATCCTCATCCCCATCCCCGTCCCCACCCCGTCAAAATAATCCCCATCCCCAACCCCATCGGATCAAGGAAGTCGAATCCCCATCGAGAATGGGAAAAATTGCCTTTCCTACGGATAGTGTGTTTTGAGTAAATGTGAACAAAGTTCTACAACCCACAACTGTAGGCTTGATAAGCCTCTCATAAGTCATAACTATTGGGTATTGATACCCAATCCTACAACCCACAACTTTTTTAGGGGATTTTTGGTCCAATATATGGTGTTACATTGTTATTGTGTTTTCACTTGATCAATATAAATTTATGAGAATATATATTGGCGGCACATCACATATGAGTGTCATTTTAATTAGAAAATTACATATACGTGAAAAATAGTAAATTTGAGGTTTTAGATAGAAATAATAATTTATATTGACCAACTCAAAATATTTCAGAAAAAAATTTTTTTACACAAATTTGTATTGATCAACCTAAAACACAAGGTTAACACAATACCACTGTACCAAACACCTCTTGATTGCTTTGAAATTTTGGGGGCGTTTTGAATTGTATAGTGGAATCTCTTTATATCCGGTAATTATGTTCATTTTGAAATCTAACGTTTTAAAATTTCATATGATTTGGATCTTTGTAATTCTGATGATTTTGCCAGAACTTGTGCAGGTTGTAAACGAGTTTTAGAATTCTATATAATCTAGAACCAAACATCGGAATTATTGTTAGAATTTCTGCAAAGGATAATTCAAATTCTAGTATATTATCCAAACAGCTTCTTTGGTACCCATTTGGGAGTATTGTTCTGGAGTGGTTTCTTCATTTTCACAGATCCCAACTCATAATCTGCAAATGTCTGAATTTAATACATAAGTATATCTATTATAATCGGGTCATATCGATAGTAATGTCCGGTTTTGAACTGGTTTGCACATTTACCATAAAAACAACAATTTGACGTTTTAGGTAGAATTAACAATTTATATTAATCAGTTTAAAATATTTTAAATAGAAATAAAATCTAACATTTATACTAATCAATCCAAAGAGGCAATGACAAGGCAACACCATTGTATCAAATACCCCCTTATTGGGCTGGACCAGACCTGACCCATTGACAATACTACTCATAGGAAAGTTGGTGCTGACTTGTAAGTAAAAGGAGGAAAAGCTCAAGTTTAGAATGAATATGGTCAAATTTCATCTGAGACGATGACTTCTCATTGCTTACGGTACCTTTCTAACCAGACAAAGTTTATATATCTTAGCAGAATTAAAGGGCCCATAAGAGTTGCAAGAAAATGGCAGACTTGATTCAATTTGTGGTAATGGGCGATTAGTTGTTTTGTGGCAATGGGCGCTGCTTAGTCCAGGCTCTCCCAAGGCAGATTGATGAACAAGAATTAAAGAATTTAGATTTGTGGGGTATTCGGCGGAACGTCTTAGCATTTCTTTATGTTTGGTTTGGGGGAAAAAGTAGAGAAAGCAAAGGAAACCTATAAAAGTTTTATAAAAATTTTTCTATTTTTCCCTTCCTTTTCCTACTTTTTCCTTCAAACCAAACAGTCTTAAGTGAAAGCGTGGCTATCCCAATAACACACATGGTGCTCTCTAAACCATGTTATGCACATTTGAAATCTCTCTCTCTCTATCTTTTGGTCTCTATTTTTAATTCATTAAAACCATTTCACTAATAAAATCTTTGGTTGTCACAATTAGGCTGTGTTTAGTTTAAAGGAAAAGTGAGCATTACCATGCAGAAATGAAAACATAATTTTTTTACATACTCCATATTAGTGCCTTTGGATTTATCTGGCAATGGATCAGGTTAAGTGGTAAAGGGGTAAAGCCACACTGACCCAACCCTAGGTTGGGTAGGTTGGGTCAGCCTTAATCGGGTTGAGGTAAATTTCGGTCAATCCGGTCTGTTGGTATTGCAAATTGAAATATATATATATATATATATATATGTATGCATAAACTTGGCTTAAAAAATGAAAGCAAAACTTGTTGATATTATATATTCACTTTGAGTTCAACGTGAAATGCAATTAAGTGAAATTAAAAAACACAAGATTTTATATACCATTTTGTCAAAAAAAAAATATAGGATTATTTCACCAAAATATATCAGTACTATTTGGATATTTTACCAAAAACTTGGCTCAAATAGATCTTACCTCTAGTACTATTTGGATATTTTCCCATTTGGAGACCTTTTTTTTAATGGGATGCGATTTGATTGCAAAGACTAATTTATTTTTGTTTCAAATTTTATTTTATTTTATTTGTTTGTAATGCAGATAAAGTGATTAAACATAACCTGAAATAGTGCAAAAGAACATGTATTCATCTTATTTGCATTATATCATGCATTAGTATCAGTGCAAATGAGATTGTACGTACGATACAAATTAACAAATAGAGTCTAGAAAGCCCGAAGGCAAATCCATTTGACTAGGATCTAAAATTATAGGGTTATGGCACAGCTGCATGCTTTCAACGATAGCAAAAATACAGTTAATTGAGGAGGAAGGATAAAGAAATTGACAAACTCAGATGCAGAAAGAGCATTACGAGCAAATTAAAGTGATGGACTTCCGAGTTTGCGTCATCCCTGTAAATATGCTTGATCTCATAGCAAGAGAGGGAGAAGTACCTTGCAATTGTCCAAATGCATTCTAATATGTGAAGGAATGAAATTTTAAAAGGGTAAGAGTGTAAGACCCCAACATGGGTTAAGCAACAACGCTCGAGCCTCCTTCGATCGAGTACTATCACATATTGCAAATTGAGTGAATGAGTTCGCAAGAGGCCTTCTTCAAGGAAGGCTAAGGCTTCCTCATCAACTGGAGAGCAACAAACTATCTGTTTAGCATTTCCTGCCACCAATATTGCAAATACCAACACCCACAACATAGAGCAAGCCATTAATGGCCCATCAACATTAATTTCCACCACCTGAGAGATGGAGCTGACCACACTCTAAATTTAAGTGAATTATTAAGAATAGCAAGTTTGGATCCAAAGAAGACTAACTAAGGGCTCAGTTCTGAGTGACTACAAATACAAATATGTAAAGTGCAAAACCTTATATTTTGTATAGCTGCATTTGAAAATGATGCAAATAAGTGTGAATGAAAATATATAGCGTGCGAAACTGTTCATATAAATTACAAAGTTGGGTTAGTTTTGCACTAACAATTTTACCTTTTTGTCAAACATACTTTTAACTGTAATGGATGCAAACACTAATTCCAAAAGCCCACTTGAATGCAAATTTATTTATTTTTTATTGATGTATTTGTACATCTCATTATCGATGTAAATATGCATTGAAAAATGTGTTTTTTTTTGTCATTTGTCAATGCATAAATGCAATGTTGCCAAACATAAGCAAAAGTGAACCAGAGTGCAAATTTACCCCGAATCGAGATTTACACTCCATTTGCATCGTTTCCAAATGTATCCTATGTATTTGCATGTGTACTCCTTCCAAACTGAGTCAAATGAACAAATGATTATTAGTTTCAGTTGTTGTCTCACAAAGATGTTTGGGTGATGGTTGAGTTGGCCAAGGATGTCACGTGGCAATTTCCACTACCGTCATCTCTCTCTAGCCATGTCTACACCACGTGTGGTGGAAGAGCATGACTAAGAAGGAGTGTCCTACACGAGCAAGTAAGCAGACTCTGTCGAGGAAGAGGATACCTCCCAAAAACCTTGACGGATTACCTCATCCCAAAAACTTCATAATCCCTATCCTTCTAGGATACAGACACCACGTTATAAATAGGGCTTGAGGTAAGGGCCCCCCTTTTTGGAAGAACACTCTTTGAATACCTCTTTGCACTACCTCTTCGGCTCAGACTAGCATTATTTCAGCCTACTCGGCCTAACCACCTCTTTCTCTATCAAACTGGCTTGAATGTCAAAGCACCTACACGGGGAACAATTCCTCGAGCCTTTGACCTTTCTCCTGATTGTAAATCTTAGTGCGCGACTTTGTCCTTCCACCTCGGCCTCGTCTAGTTAGCAGGATTATATGATTGTATCATTGGTTCGAAACACCTCGGGTTGAACACCATCAGGTCAAAGGGGATAGATATGACCAATCCTTAAAGGAATAGGAGAAACATAGGTGGGACCAAGGTTCAAAAAATCAATACGATACGCTTCGTATCGAGCGTATTATATCATATGACCCCACTATTTTCTAATGAAAAATATGGATATTAAACTACCCAAAAACCAAATTTTGAAAAAAAATAAAAATAAAAAACATATTTTCGCATGGGAAAGTACTAATACTACGTAGAGGCGTATTGATACTTGGAACCATGGGTGGAATTAGTTGTTTTATAAGCTCAAAATTTTAATTTTTATGAATAAGTACTCACGATTCACAAACTTTGTCGTAGAAAACTTCTCGTTAGATGGGGTAAGGGTCCAATACAAAACTTGGTCAAATAGAGAGGATAGCTTTAACTAATTCCAACCTATCCTGTTGAGTGTTCACGAACAATAATAATAAGAGGGGTTAACAAAACCTTTTGCATTGTCAAACTGTTTTGTTTTGTCTTCAACTCGTAGAAGTTGTGATATTTCAAATACTTTGTTTGAAGTAGGGGTGTAAACGGATTGAATTCGAATCAAACCAAGCAATATCTGAATTCGAATCCGATTAGAAAATCCGGTATCTGAATTTGTTTCGATATCCAATGAATATTGAAAATTAATATTTGAATTCGATTAAATATTCAAACATTTGATTTATTTGAATTTGACCAATTAATTATTTTAGATAATTAATAAATATTTTATTTATATAAAGCATATAAATATGTAAATTATTTATATAATTTAATTATTATATATATAAATTATATAAAATATTTAAATATTTTATATATTATATATAAGAATTAAGTAATTGGTCGAAATTGGATCATGGTTTAAGCATTGTGTATTGCATGTTGACTTTATTATTGCAAGGCATATATACTTTTTTTTTTATGCTGCAAGCATATACACTTATGTTATGAAGGATATTTGATAATTTATGTATTTTGTGCACGTTTCAATCAAATGATTGGATTGATGTTTGTGCATGCTATTTTACTTGTTAATTGTTTAAATGACAAAAATTTAGATGTGGTTTATGGGAGAGTTTGGATTCTGAAGATCCAATTCACTATGAGTTTTGGGGAGAGTATCAATTGCAATGTTTGGAGAGGTGAGGAGGGTGTGGAATTTACAAAACCCTCCTTGAACTCGACCCATTGGAAAGTGAAAACAATAAAAAAGAGAGGGGAACTTCTCAATTCCAATTCCCTATATATGGGCTCCACCTCCACTACATGAGGAGGGCAAATTCTGAGTTCGATTGACATACCACTTTGCAGTTCAACCAGACGATTAGAATAGTCCTTCATCATCTTCGAGTGCTGAAAGGGAGACGTCTGACCGGGGACCGGTATGGAACCTAAAATATCCTTAGAAGGTGAAACAATTTTTTGTGGAGATATCAAAGAAAATTCTTCAATCGAGTGATTGTGATTTGTCCCTAGGGGAATTGAAACTCTAAGACATGTCCTGCTCGCGACTTCATCTTAGTTCAGTCAGTTTGGTTTGGCTATTAGGTTACCTTCTCATCAGATGCTCTAACGAGAATTTCAGTTTGAGAACGGTTGCAGAGCTGGACGGATATGGATAGGGGTGAGCATAATTTGGTTAAAATCGAAAAAATAAATCGAAATTTCGGTTTCGGTTTAATCGGTTTGGCCTATTTGGTTTTTCAGTCCGATTCGGTTATTCTATTCAGTTTTTTGTTTCGGTTACCATATTTCCCAATTACGGAAAAAAAATGAATTAATATTTAATTAATTAATACATATACTTATATATGGAATTAAAGATCGAAATCCATAAGATAAGACCAACCATTAACTGAATTTGCAAAAAAATAGGCAATTCCGCACACATTAGTGTATTAGACACGTTCACGTTATCATGTAAAGTCCAAGACAACAAGAAAATCGAAAATAGAAAGAGAGAGACTCTTCGTCTCTTCGTCTTCCTCACTGTGGCGCTTCTAGTTCCAGAATACAGACTTGAGAGTTGAGACTTCCATAGTTCCATTCCAGAGCCCATACTTTCCACTCCAGTTTCCAGTTCGACACTTCATATTCCTCATCATCTGTTCCAGTCGACTCCAAAGCAAGAGCCAAGAGTAGACCAGACTCCATCACTCCAGAGAGGCAGAGAGGCAGAGATCGAGAATCCTCCCAAGCAAAGTTCTTCGTCTGCCGCAGTTTAGGCAGGCACTCTGCACTCAGGCAAAGACGCAAAGTTCTTCAGTTCTTCTTCTTCTTCAGTCTTCACCACCATCCGACTTTCGACTACCGCAATTCAGGCATGAACTCTGCACTCAAGCAGAGTTATTCGGTTCTTCTTCTTCAGTCTTCACTGCCAATTTACAGGCTTACAACAGCCAACAGGTATTTATTAACTTCTTCTTCATCTTCTTTAAAGGTCCAAAGTCCCAGCATTCTGAAAGTGACACTACCAAAGGTTGAAGGCATTCTGAAATTCTCTAATCATTCTTTTTTCCATTAATATATACTTGTAATATATATATTTGTAATCTATCTGATGAATACAGCTATTCTGTTATGTGGAGTGTAGATTCAGTTTGGAAATTGATATTTTTCCTCAATGGTCATCCCAACAAGTCACAACTTCAAATTAACTGATCCACTCAATAAATTTATTGAAAGTTAAATAATAATATAAAAATATTTTGGTTAGAACCAAAATAACCGAAAAAATTTGGTTCAGTATATTCGATTTTGGTTTGGTTTGTCATTTAGCTAATTCGGTTTTGAACCTAAAAAAACTGAATGCTCACCCCTAGATATGGGAAGGATGGCGTAGAACTTTAAATTAGCTTATCTAGCTTTAACATGCTGGTAGCTTTGCTTTTCCAGGAATAAGCAGTTTTGGTAGGTATTTGGCATCGGTGCTTGAAACATTGTACCATTTTGTTCAGAAACAGTGTTGCCATATAGTCATTTTTTGGGAAAACAGCATTGGTTTTGTTTGATACTGATAACAACATTTTCAATATTGATCTATATTATATAAATATCTAACATTCAAGACGATGCCACGTTGATGCCACAGGCAGCAATGCACTGTTTTCTCATAAAGCATTGAATTTGGTGTTGCTTCAGACCACACTTTATAATGCTGTTTTCTTAAAAAATAGCATCGATACCAAACATCACCTTGATTTCTTTTGCCTTTAGTAGTCGAATTCATAATGGCCCAGCCCATCACTTGGCATGTAATGGGCTTTTATACCACTTCCCAATCGTAATTCTAGTAATGAATCTTTATTTGAGATAAATAAAAAAGAAAGCAAAAAATTAATGGGTATTTTTTCAGTTCTATCTATGTAAGTATGCTTATTCCAGCCCGAGGCCCACTTTACATAATTGTGTAGTTCTTTTCTTGGCAACAAATTGGGCTCGGTTTAGGCCCAAGGCCATCCCAAGCACAAAATATTTGGTTGACCTTGGTGCGGCATAGATGTTTACCACTATTTGGTGAATCGAGTCTATTGGACCGACGGGACAAATCATACCTCCCTTAGCATACCAGGATCTTATCCTATACTATATGTATGTATTAAAATTAAATTCAAAGTAATCAGAATATCATATATGATATCATCTATAAAATTCGCTAAGCATACAATATTATCCAAACCAACTTTACTATTGGATATTATGGGCTCGGGCCCGATCTCTTTCGATCCATTTACAAAGAAAGGGATCGGATACGGGTCACCTAAATCGAACCGGATTTGAATACGAGATCGGGATACCCCTGGGAGCACGGCATCCAGCCGCACATCGAGAATATGAGTCATGAGAGATATTTTACTTCGCTGGATACCGCGCTCTCAGGTTATACTTCAAACCGATCCAAAGTCCAAAGTCCAAAGTCCAAACCTATTCAAGTTGATACATTACGATTATACATCTACTGCGACGAGTAAACCCTGCCAAAAACCCACACTCCGAAGCCGCAGCCTCCTCGGAGCCCAGAGCATCATTCTTCCCGTCTTCTCTTCGATCAGTATCTGTTTGCGGCCACGGCAAACCCCGGCGAGGAGAGTTTTGCCTTAACCTACGCCCTCGTTCCTCTTAATGTGCGCACCTATTCAGCTCAGCAAACCCTCTGCATCTGCTCTGTTGCCCTAAATTTGCTCCGGTGGAGTTTCCAGTAGAAGAAACCTTCTACATCGACGCGCTTCGTGTTCATATTGTTCTTCACTGTTTTCTCTGATTTTAGAAGTGAATTATGGCTTCCCACGTAGGTCTTGTTCCTCCTACTCCTGCACCCTATAAGGACAATGAGCCCAAGGCTGCGGAGAAAATTGATTACCTGAATCTTCCTTGCCCCATACCGTACGAAGAAATCCATCGAGAAGCTCTGAGTCAGTATTCTATTTTTTTAATGGTTTTTCACTGCCCTTTTTTTAATGGTTTCGTAGGTTCTAGTTCATTTCCCCCCTTTAAATAATCTATTTGATCTCTGAATGCTTTTCTATCTGGTGATTATGGCATTATCTGCATTTATTTATTTATTTCAATCATCTTTGTTTATGACATTTATTTATTTCAATCATCTTTGTTTCAATTTAGCTTGATTTGAGATGAAATGGACGGTGAATAGGTGAAATGATGGAAAGCATGAATCCATTACTCCAGGTCCAGGATGAAATAATGGAATTATGAATTCATAGCTTACTGTCAATGGAGTTTTGGTTTATGCTGTTTTTTTTTCTTGTACCTGCTCATATTTTGCGTATGAGATTTCGGAAGGTGTCTTGTGAACTTAATTATGATGTTTTGCAAATTAGTTTTAGGGTCAGCTGTAGATTGCAGATCCCCATTTAAAGGTACAGAAGCAAATACTGCTCACATCGGAAATTAACGCCATCTCCTAAACATATTCCGTCATTCATTGTTTTTTTTTGTTTTTGTTTTTTGGTATGTACTAATTTAGTGAGAACTCTCTGGAATATCACATGAGAAAACTTAATTTGTGAAACTTAACGTAAGCTTTATGCTTTTTGCTTGATTTAATCTACTTAATGTGTGCTAACATATGCATATGCAAATACTTTTTTTTGGTGAACATATAGTCATATACACATGCTGGTGTACGTAAACATAGACGCATAAACAAAAGCTTATGCCATGTGTACACATAGACAATTTAGATGATGGTTTCTGATGAGACCTATAAATTGCAAACAACAATCAAATCATGAAACATTTCCTATTAGTATCCCCTTGTTTTGGGTGTTAGTGGGGAGCAGAAGTATTTAGCATGAACTGAAGAGTTTATTTAGGAGAATTTGTTTACAAAAACGATCATATTTTGGCCACATTGGGGAGAACACATTACCATTCCAATATGTTTAGCAGAGAGTGGACCTCTGCATTGGTCATGTGTTCACTAAGCCAAACTGAGTTGGTCCTATTGATACTGCAATATCAATTATACCTTTTTGCAAATTATTTTAGCGATTAAAAACTTCATTTCTTTTTTTTTTCTTTTTAGTTTTGGGGAAGACCAGAAAAGGGTTAGTTTACCATGTGGCTAGGGTTTCTTGGGCTGAAACTTGCCCCTGAATAGCTGAGCCTGAAGGTCAAACATGGAGCCTTTTGGACGACCAATTATGCTGCCATGTGAAAGATTCTTAGGCTCCATTTGACAATACAAATACAAAAATGACCAGTACAAATGCAAATATGTCTGGTTGATGAAAATGCAAAGTTGGTTTAGTTTTAGAATGATAATTTGTGCTCTTGCGAGATGATTTGTAGTTGTAATAGGCACAAACACGAATCCTGATTTTGGAATCCTTTTTTTTCTTTTTTTACATTGACCAACTTTGTGTGCAACGTTTGCATCCATTTTTTGGATTCAAACTTTGCTCTCATTTTGAGTGCAAACATATCTTGGAATTTGTGTTTGCTGTCATTTTCAATACACAAATGCATTCTTCCCAAACACTTACAAAATTGAACCAGAGTGCATATTTGCACTGAACCGGTGTTTGCACTCTTCCCAAACAGAGCCTTAAGATCAAATAACTTATGTGGCCAAGCTGGTCAATATTGAGTTCAATAAGAAAAAGAGGAATGTTAAAAAACATTTTACAGATTGTCCTCTTTTATTATCATTTTTCTTGATAAACAACCTAGGAAAACTTAGTTTGGAGCTCAAAAAGGAATTTCCATTATTCTCTCTCTACTTTTGTTAATGGAAAAGAGTTTAGCCCTGAAAACCCTGCCATGTGTTGAAATAGACTCTTTGGGTAAGTTTTATATTAAAAGGTTAAAAATATTGGAGGGCTAAAATTGATTGGGTAAAATGCTGCTTTTAACTCGTTGCACCTGGAGGGTGAGAACCTTGTTGATGCAGGAAATTTTGTGGAAATTGTTATAGGGAAACTGGGAAGAGATTTGGGTAGAAGAAGATCTGAAACTAGTGAGGATGGAAGGAAGCTGGTGGTTGTAGTTAGAAAGAAAACAATATCTAAAGATTTAAATTCAGGGCAGCTGGTTCATGTGACTAAGGTGTTTTCCAGGTTGAAGAATGGACTTTTTGGGGCAGAGCCTAGTAATAGATATAAAGGAATATATAAGAGGAGAATGGTGAAAGTTAAAGCTGATCAACACTCTGGGGATCAAGACTCTTCATTGGTGGGGGATGCGGGGCATGTTGAAGGACTTCAAGAGGATTTGACATTAAATTGTGTAAGCAGGGAGATGGACATGGAGGAGGGTTTGGAGGGGCAAGAAAGTAATGATGGGAAAATCCTTGATCAAACTAGAACCAGTTAAGAAAAGTTAGTGCTGGGAGATGTGGTACAAGCAGATGTCTGGGTCAGCAAAATATTGGGTATTTGCTATTTGGGTGGTGAAGATTTTGCTAGGAAAACTCTTTTTGGATAAGATCAGGGTGGTTGCAGCTGAAGGGTGAAGCTCGTTGATTAAAGGTAGGGTGAAGAGGGGTTGGGTTGGGTTCTAGTTTGGTCATCTCGATGGGTTAGGGTCTTCTTATTTGTTGAGTTTGGAAGTTATATGGGTTCGTTTTTGGGTTTTTTGTTTTGTCTTCTGGTTGTATGGGGTGGGGAAAGTCTGTGTCGGGTGGTGGACCTGGTGGTTCTTTTGTGGGCGTTTCTGTTTTTCTTTCTTGGGGTTATTTGTTATCACCTGATGTTGTATTCTTCTTCATTAGTTTTAATAAAAATTTTCTTCTTTATTTATCTTGAAGAAAACATTGATTAGTTAAAACTCCAATATAAGGTCGGGCATAGCCTTATAGGGGCAAGTCCATTCTTTGGTGGACAGTTAGGATCATCCAGAGATTCCTCCACATGGCAGAAGTGGGTAGGGTTCCTGTCCTTTTTATATTTTAGTTATTTAGTTGCATTTTCCCTGAGAGCTATAGAATATAGATGTTCTTTTGATGTAGGATGGGTAGGGGGTCCTACCTACTTAGGATCTGGGTTGTGGGCTTGTGGGTTGAATGAGGGCTGTGGGTGATTGGAGATGAAGAATATGAATGGAGAAGCAAGTAGAATGTGTATGTTAGGGTAAACAGCAATGAGATAGGTCACTTAGAAGAAGAAGCAGGTGACAGAGAGGGGAAAAGAGAAATTTCCCGCAACAATGGGAATTCACTAAACCAAACTTTATTTCATCAAAATATTCTGTTTTTTTTTTCCACAATTACAATGACTCTTTTAATAGACTCGATACATGAACTCGGATGACCCTTTAGGCCTTTACAGACTCCAATTTGGACTAGGAAACCGATCCAAAACAACTTCTAACTGTTTTAGAAGACAAATCAATACACCCATAAATACACTCCAATGAGGACTCTAATTACTAAAACAACTCTAATAAAAATTTTCTAATCTCATTAAAACTACTTTAATTTAAAGACATCTGAAATTACTAAAAATAGTAAACCATGAGCTTACTGAAATAGTATTATTAAAATTTACTATGAATGGTTATTTTGAAAATTACTATCTTACTATAAATAGTAATATCAAAATAATGGAAACTCAGTAGACTCCACATTCAGTTTTTGCCAGTTCTCTCACAAATTTCCTTCAAGACGAGAATGAGGCCAAAAGTATTTTTCATGTGCATGCTGCTACATCGTCTTGTTTAGTTTTTTCTTAGGATAAGGGATGAATCTAATGAAATCTTTAAGTGACATTCTGTGGCAATTTCCTTTTCAAATTAATACTTCATGAGTAGTGGTTTTAGTTTTTTAATGTGTTTGACAGTGTCGCTAAAGCCAGAACTTTTTGAGGGAATGCGTTTTGATTTCACTAAGGGACTCAACCAGAAATTCTCACTCAGTCACAGGTATACATTCCTTACTATCTTGTAGTTACCTTTTGCCCATTACTTATTGTGAGGATGCAGCGGACCTCTGACTAAGGATATTATGCATATGATTTTCTTTGTGAAAAACTCTTTGCTTCTTTATCATCAATCAGTGTGTTCATGGGGCCCATGGAGGTTCCTTCACAAGCCACTGAAACCATCAAAATCCCTACTGCACATTATGAATTTGGGGCTAATTTTTTGGACCCAAAGGTATGTATCTATAATCATCTTTATTTTATTAACTGCCTTTTTCAATTATTAATCCTTCATAGGAAGCGTATTTTATGTGGATCTTCAATTTAATCTTTGAAGAGTCAATTGGTGTTCCACAGTTGATGCTTTTTGGGAGGATATTAACAGATGGGAGGCTTAATGCAAGAATGAAATGTGATTTGACTGACAATCTTTCATTAAAGGCGAATGCTCAGGTGTTTAACTTTTTTTGCTTTTAAGCTTTAATTTTAATATTTGGATGCCATATTATGTGGCTATCTAGTGCTAACTTAATATCTTCCATCTGTTTTGTACAGCTTACAAATGAGCCCCATATGTCACATGGTATGGTCAATTTTGATTACAAGGTCAAGCACCCTTACTTGTTCACTCCCATTCTTTTGCTATACTTAGCATGTTTTAAATCTTAGAGTATTCGAGGATATACATTTTTGTTTTTTTTGTAGTTGTTAGTCTGTAATAACTCTTCAACCAGACCTACAGATTCATAACTAAAGATCATATTTTTGTTGGGAGTAGGCTCATCTCCTTTTTTCTGGTCAGTAAATTAGCTTTTTTACTTGAAATGCAGCTTCGTATGAACTGCATGAGTTGGTATACAGTTCTATAAGTTAACTAAGATCAGTAGTTTAAACCACACCTAAGAAAATGCCATTATTTGATGCTGGTCCCAGCAATCTGGGGTGTTGGGAGTCGGGAGGGGTAAATTGAATATGGGCCTAATCTCTTTTAATTTTAGCACAAGGTCACCACACCTTATAATATTTAGTTTCTAGAAGCCTACATCCCCTGAAGCCTATCTTCCTAACATTTGTTATTTTATCATGATTTAAGGGTTGTCCTGCTTCTATGTCATATCTTGTTCTTTCTAACAATTGTTTGAACGGTGCTCGTTATTCCCATCAATCTTACTGAATGCCTTGTTGCCATTGAAATTTCATTTATTAGATTTAGATGTAAATAGATGGATGAAGAAGATGCTTTAAATTTGATATAATGATGTTTACACTAATGGCTTTTTGATATGAAATGGTACTTTTTATTGCTGGTGCTGTTCCACCTTCTGTAATGCAAATATTTCCTCAAATTTTATACAGGGTAAGGACTTCAGGACTCAATTTCAACTGGGGAATGGTGCTTTATTTGGAGCTAGTTACATCCAGGTAAAATATCTTCTTGAGATGTATTTTGTATAGGATAAGATCAGTGTAATTAATTATCTTTAACGTTTCCTAGAGTAGAATTGGATGCATCAAGCTGTATTCCATAAATGTGTTCATCTTATGTACCTTCATTGTGTGGATTTGGAGTGTTTACTATCTATATCAATGTTTTCTCCTCACTGTTAAACCAAGGTAGAACTGTTCAAATGGCCACCTGGCCCAATTTCCAGGTCCAGTTTTCTAAAACCTGAAATTTGAAAAAAAGCTGTTGACTTGGTCAAAAACCTGTCTGACTGACATGGTTGGATTGTTAACCAGCTTGACCCAATCACTGGGTCACGACTTACAAGTTACATGTATATCAAAACTTCTGGAGGCCATAGTTTGGTGCTTGGTTGTTTGATTGGGGTGATATTTTCTTTTTTTTTTTTAAATTTTGGGTAACTTTTCAAGATTTATGTATTCCAAGGTGCCTTGCCCTGTTATTTTTGCCAAAAAACTCCTTTTTTTGGCCTTAAATCCTAAGTTTTCCCTTTTACTATAAAGAAAAGAAATTAAAAGCAGAAAAATAATAGATTAGGCATAAATACATATGTACATACATACATGTGTTTGTGTGTTACATGTAGAATGTAATTATATTCCATTTACTTTATATGCGTGTGTGGCACAGTCTGACCTGTCCTACCTGGACGTTTGAACTGCTGACATGTAACCTGGAGGCAAAAACGGCTCAGTCTCCAGGTCTGTTTTTTAAACACTGATCTATGCCAGAATATATGTTTTAAAATAGAAACAGTGGAAATTCATTATTATTGGTACTCTTGATCAATGGATGTTTCAAAATAAGCAATCATCTTATTTATCTAAAAGAGAGAGAAAACACAACTATCTCTTCATCTCTTAGTAGAGGATGTTTCTTCCATTAATATGTAAAGATTTTATTAGATAAATAAGTAAATAAATACATTTATGTAAACTAGCTTTTTCTTATTGATCAATGAGCAAATAAATACATAAAGGAGAGGAAATTAGAGGATAGCTTGACTTCAATTGGCACATCAAATTATGGTTATCATTTATTTTCTTATCTATGATAATAACTTCTAATTTTGGGGTTCTCTTACTGTCTTTAAATTTAACTTTGTGGTGTTTCCGGTTTTAGGGCATTTATTTCAGTTGTAATTTGTGAAGCTTCAGCAAACTCACCATTGTCATTTTCCACCCTCAGTATATATGTTATATACTTCTTTTTGTGTAGTCCTACTCAGTTTTGTAAAATCGTTACTTTCTTTGCAAATTGTAGTCGTACTCAGTTTAAATTGCACTTGTTTCTGCAGAGTGTCACTCCACATTTATCTTTGGGCAGTGAAGTGTTTTGGGCTGGTCAACATCGGAAGTCTGGTATTGGTTTAGCTGCTCGATACAATAACGATAAGATGGTAATGCTTCTAGTTTCTTAAAATATGCCAAGTTCTCAAACCCATTTAATCTGTTGAGCTAAACTAGAGTATTCCAATTAACACAATAAAAAGAAACTAGCGGGGACCTGTGCGATGCACGGGATTTATTAAACGAAAGATAAATAATAGAAAGGGTCATGTGCTAAACTACCCTTATAGTTTCATGGATTTACTAAAATCTATCCTATAGTTAGCATTTTACTGAAACAACACTTATAATTTGCAATGGATTTAATCAATCTTCTATTAGATGATATTGGAAAATGACAGTGTTGACACTAATGTTCATTTTAAAAAATTTAATCAAAAGAAAATAGAAATTAAAATACCATTCCTGCCCTTAATAAGACATGAGCAACCACTCTATTGGCTATATTTGTCAATAAAAAGAAATTGGTTGGCTGTCAGCTATAATTTTTGTAGTGCTTCATTAACATGCTATTGGGCCTGGACCCATGCTTCTTTTTTTTTATCAGCAAGATCCGTGCTTTATTTTCTGTGTATTCTATCATTTGTCAAATCCCCAGTCTATTAATATCTGACTTTTAAAGGAGTTGGTAAAATCCAATAAATGTAGAATCATATTTAACCAACTCAAGACATAAATCGATGGACATGAGTTCTGTATTGACATAGACATGTAGTGTCAGTTTGACATGGAAATTCCCTAAAATCTAGACATGGAGGTTATCTATCAAAAAAAAAAAAATCTAGACATAAAGGTTATCTATCAAAAAAAAAAAATCTAGACATGGAGGCATTGATGTAATAAATTGAGAATTACATATACACATTTATGTAAACATAATATGTTCTAAACAATGCACTTTCTATTCTAATGTCTCTAATGGTCAAAATGCATAAAGCCATAGAAATTCCAATTAAAGGCAATTTGGTTTTCAAATTATAAGAAAATTTAATATCTTTTTATGTCCTTTTCTGTCAATGGTACTCCTATAACTAAATGTGTAATACAGGGAATGAATCATAAATAATAGAAACAAAAGAGATGCAAATGTAAACAACCATTCTTTGTGAATACACATAAGTGGTGGATGTGGAATACATGAACCTTAGAATTAATACTTTCTCTCCTTCAACAGCTGAGGGGAAGCCCCAAATAAATAAGTGCTTTCTTCCATGGCTGTAAGATGCTTGAAAGAAGCCACTACCCACTAGTGCCATATTTCCACATTGGTTTTATAATACAAGATACAAATATATATATCCTGTGTCCAAATCCATGAAAAAAATATAGAAAATAAATGTGTTTACCTTTTTACGATTTTACCTGAATGTGAATCCACAAGATCACAACAAAATCTATTATGAGTCTAGGCTTTAGCACAGATTCACAGCTCACAAATAACACTGAATATATGACCTTGACTAGGGCGACACTTGCTATTCTTCCGGTTTATTTCCTTTTTGTATTCAAGATACCCTCAAGGGAAGCCAAGAAGCTAGAAAAGGTGATGAGGGACTTCTTGTGGGAGCCAGGGGAAGAGAAGAAGGATCATTTGATTAGGTGGGAGATAGTCAGCAGGAGTAAGGAAGAAGGGGGATTAGGATTGGGAAATCTAGTTCTTAAGAATGAAGCTCTACTAAGGAAGTGGCTTTGGAGATGGCCGTTAGAGAGAGAGAGAGAGAGGTTGTGGCACAAGGTGGTGAATAGTATTCGTGGCTGTTTGCAGAACGGTTGGGATGCCGGGGTATCTTGACGAGCGACTCTTGCAACACCCTGGAAGGCCATTCACGGAATTCTACCCCTTTTTCTCAATCTGGGCAGGTATGATGTTAATTCTGGAAACAATGTTCTTTTTTGGGAAGACATTTGGGTGGGCAACCTACCTCTTAAAGACCTTTTCCCCTCTCTTTACTTTCTTTCCCTTTATAAGGAGGGAAGGGCCGGTTTCTAGTTTTATTTCCTCATCTTCTTTTGTGGCCCTAAATTGGGATTTTGGTTTCCGTAGAGGGTTACGTGATGATGAAAGTGCTTGTGTTTCAGATTTATTGTCTTCACTTGAGTCTATTTGCTTAGATCCCCTTAAACCTGACACAAGAATTTGGACCCCTAACCCGAAAGGTTTTTTCACTTGCTCCTCTTTCTTAAGTCCCTTTGTTCCACTTCTGCACCTCAGAATTTCCCAGTTAAATAATTTTGTACTAGGCCCATTGCCCCAAAGATTTCTGTTTTTTGTTGGGAAGTTTATTATGGTAAGATTAATACCTTTGAAAACCTACAAATGAGGAGACCAAAATGGTGCTTATCCCCTAATTGTCACTACTTACTAATCTCTTGCTCTTTTGCTACAACTTTATGGAATTAGATTCTTATGTTGTTTGAGTGTAGGTGGAACCTGCCATATGATACTAGCTTGTTGTTTAGTCTGTCTATTTTTGAATGGCACACAGAGAGGGAGAGTTATGTGGAAGTGCATAAGAGTAGCTTTGTTGTGGACAGTTTGGGAAGAAAGGAACACCGGAATATTTTGTGAAAAAGAAAGGAGCTTCTCGGAAGTTAAAGAATGTATTCTGACAATGGCAGTTCAGTGGCTGAAAACTCTAATGCTCTTTGATGCATACTCTTTTGATGACCTATGGAGAAACTGGTTTGCAGTAGCTAATATTTCTACCGGAAGGACAGGCATGGGGTTGAATGGATGCCACTAGGGGAGGAGTTTATCAAGGTGAACTTTGATGGGAGTAGCCGAGGAAATCCAGGACCTTTAGGCATAGGAGTGCTGAGAAACAAAGCTAGTAACATTATATCTTTGTACTCGGGTCCTGTGGGTGTGGGAAACTCATTAAGGGCTGAATTACGTGCTACTGTACAAGGAATCCAGCTTGCAAATCAGCTAGGCATAGAGCATCTAATCATTGATGGGGATTCCCAGGTGATAGTGGGTTGGCTGAAGGATCCGGACACTGTGATTTGGAGTTTTAGAGATCTTCTCAAAGGTTAAATGGTTAACAATGAATATGACAATTAGAGTTCAGTGGGTAGGCAGATCAGCAAACTCAATGGCTGATTCACTTGTAAAACAAGGGGTTCTTCGGTATACTTTATTTTGGGCTTCTGTGTAATTTCTTTTGTACTTATAACTTTGTAACTAACTTTAAAGGAAATGTCGCATCTCTTGCCTTTCTATGGGTTGAATTTGTTAAAAGATGCTGGATTGCTTGGACTTGGAGTCTTTACACGAACAAGGGTTTGAGTTTGACCTCTGGTTTGTCTGAGTTTTCTTGGTTGGGAAGTTTTCCCCACTCTTGGTCGGCTTTGAGTTGTTATGTTTTTACTATATGGTATACAATAGATGTAACAACTAAAAGAAAAAGGCATTTATATATTATAATAAATGTCTATAAACTACTTATCAAAAAAAATAATTGTCTATAAACTCAAAACATAAAACTAATGAAAAACTTTTAAAAACTTAGATAAGGCACTTGCCTAGGGCACTTGGCTCTTGGCCTGGCTGCAAATTTTGAAAACTTTGTAGACGTTTGTTCGAGATGGAAACGTGTCTTGTAAATCGATGGAAATCTGCAATTGTGCTGATGCTTCCATCAACAATATGTGCAAAGTTTACATTGAAGAAATCAACGTAAACTTAGCTCACATCGACAGTTGAGGTAAACAAGCTACCTATTTACTCTAATCGACCTTCAACAATCCCACACCTAAAAGGTCGTCTGCAACTTCTCCAATGAGTCACCTCATGTGCTCTCTGTGGATCTCTTCAACTAAAAAAGGAACATGCACATCCCTTTTTTTGATAGATAAATGTGCACAACCCTTCTTCATCTTCACCATTTACGTTTTCCAGTGAATGGAAAACCGAAAATGTCATTCTCTGGTATCCGCAAGTCAACTACTTTAGGTCGGGATGGTTTGGGTCTCTGAATTATGAGATGTGGAGCTCTGTGAGGCTTCCTTGCCTGCATCTTGTTTGACGAACGATAACAATTTCATTAAACAAAAAAGGGAGGGATGTATATCAGATGTACAAGATCAATGGCCTTGAAAGCAAAAAGAGCAAGGCCAACAACATTTGGCAAAGTATTTGCACTGTAGAAAAAATCCCTTCCCAATCCAGATTTAGTTAGATTATCTGCAACCAGATTCAGTTCTTTGGGGATCCATCTGAAGCTGCAGCTGATGTAAGAAACTAACTTATGTATTTCTCCAACTGTATATGCATTTACATGCACGTTTGTGGATGCACCTGATCCCTTGCCTGCCTTCCTTTCTTATCTATATGCCTATATCTATGCATATATTATGCATGTATGTATTATGTGACTTTGTTTGCATTATGTCTTCATCTATGTATGTATGTGCATATGTACACACATGCATGTAATGTTTGGTACTTTGGCTAAAAATACCATAATAGGGATAAAATTGGCAATTTCATTTCTCAGCTAACTTTCATTTTCAAGAAACTCAAGGAACTAATATTGATTTTCAAGACAATAATTTTGTCTTGTGTAAAGGTAGCTTTTATAAGTATGGCTATCTACAGGGCATAGGCACCATATAGACATACAAGGACCTTTACAAGGTTAATGAGATAATCCCAAGCACAATGTATAAACATGTATTCTTTATACCAAATGAAGAATCGAAAATAGTTGAATCACAATGGTTTCTTAGAGACGGATGACTCACCCTTGGAGATTGCGACCTACGAATGGGTAAGAATGAGAGTTCATAGGGGGAACCAAATTCTGAACAAGATCGAAGTGGTGGCGGGGGAAGTGTTGTTCACTGTCCAAATTTGTTAAGAGTTGCTGCCGTCCGTTCGAAGATGGAGAGGTGGAGAAGAGTTGTCTTGGGACGTTTAGAGAGAAGAAAAGGGGCTATCAAATTGTACCAAGACTTTGGTCTTGGAATACTTTGGCGAAAGTGTTCTCCCCTGTTTGTCTGAAGCAGTGCAAAGCTAGAAGACTTGTACGTGAGCAACCTCTCCGGTGGCCGGTGGTAGAGAAGAAGATGCAGATCTGGGGGTTCTTATGAGTTGTCCGATCTCAACGACAACGAAGGGTCCAGATGGGTTTGGCCTGGAAGTTTTTGGAAAGGATTTTTGAAATTCAAATCTGGGGGACAACGGGTAGACTTTGAGAGTTGAAGCCATTAAAGGGTTGATCAGAGAGTGCCTGGTCGAGCTCCAATTAGCACCTAGGGAGGGCCGCGCGTCAGATATTCAAGTTGTGGACCACCAGCCCCCCCTCTCGATTCTCAGGTGGCCCATGGAAAATCTGATGAAGGTTCTGGGCCTGGGTCGCTCTTCCCAGCCCAGCCGGATTTACATCCCTTTAACTTGGATGTTGGGCCTAGGCCAAAAGCTTTTAGTGAGCCCAACTCCCTCCTGGTCGAAGGGTGCATATGAATCCTGATCTCAGTTCTCTTGGTTGGCGTAGTCAACAAGTTGTGGGTTCAGGGGCCATTCGGGATTTGCAGGACCGTCGTTTGTTTTCTTCATGAAGGGAGAGGGGTGGGGTGGGGTGGGGGGAACTTTGGACCTCGGCTCGGCTGCTGTGAAGCCTATGCCCCCTCAAACTGCTTCTTCTGAGGGTAAGGTTCAGTTGGAGTCCAACCAGTTAGTGGTGCTGCGAGAGGAAGAGGAGCTGATTGAGGTAGATCCGATTGCAATAGTGGCCTCAGATTCTCAAGTTGAAGGTGGTGGAGGGGAGCAAGAGGGTGCTGGTTCCCAGGTGGAAGGTAGTAAGTTTTGTGAAACTATTATGAATGCTGATTCGGAAGGGCAGTCTTAGAAGAGCACTAGTTTGTTATTGATTCAGTCAAATCTGGTAGGGGAGCAACCAGTGAGTGCTTGTGATTCTTCCTGGGTTGCTTCTAAGATGATGGGTTTGGGAAAGTTTCTGGGGATCTCGTTAGAAGGATTGGAAGAGGAGACTATCAAATACTTGGAGGGAGTTGAGCAAAGAGTGTGTCTGGCTAGGGGGAAAGCTGCAGCAAAGAAGGGGGTAACAATTCTAAAAGAAGTAGAGAACTGTTGCGTTTGACTTGGAGCCTAAATGACAAAGCAAGCAGTAGTGAGGGGAGTGTGAGGGGGGTGAGAAAGGCTTAATAGCCAAATTTCCTGTTGTTTTAGTGGTTAGTAATGGAGTTAAAGTTACTCTCTTGGAATGTTAGGGGATTGGGGTCGGGGAGAAGGAGACTTGTAGTATGTGAATCTCTAAAAAATTCAGGTTCAAAAGTTGTGTTGATTCAAGAAACTAAGTTGGAGAGTGTGGAGGCTGCAGTGGTTAGAAGCATCTGGGGGGAGGGGAATGTTAGGTGGAGATCAAAGTCGGCAGTCGGCAGTCGGTAGTGCATGGGGGTTGCTGAGCATGTGGGGCTTGACGGTTTGCAGTTCGATTTCCTATCAGATTGGAAAATTTTGAATTTCCCTTGTCTTGAAGTTTGTAGATGGTAATGTTTGTCAAATTACTAATGTGTATGGTTCTCATGACCGAAGCCCGAGGGAGGAGTTTTGGGAGTTGGCTGTGGCTAGGGGAAGTTTCTCTTATCCTTGTGTCATTGGTGGGGACTTTAATGTCACTCTGTCTGCGGATGAGAGAAGCTCGAGTGGGAGAAGATCGAGGGATATGGTTCAGTTTGCTGATTTCTTTAACAGATTTGAACTTCAAGACTTACCTCTTCATGTTAATCGGTTTACTTGGACCAACAACCAAGAAATTCTTACCCTTGTGAGGCTGGACATGTTTCTGGTTGCTTATAATTGGGAAGATATCTTTCCAGAGTTTAAGCAGGTTGCCCTTCCTATGCCAGTTTCAGATCACATTCCAATTCATCTGGTTTGTGGTGTCAGAGTGAGAGCAAAAATTCCTTTTAAATTAGAGAATGCTTGGTTTGAGGATGTTACTCTTGTTCCTTTGTTGAAGTCTGTTTGGGAGGAACTATAGGTGGGGGGTACCGGTTTATTCATCTTGGCAAAGAAATTGGGGGCCATTAAAGCAAGACTAAAGATTTGGAAATTGGAGAAAAATATGAGTTTAGAGACTGAGAAGAAGGCCCTCCTGAGTACCATAGAGGAAATCGACACAGCTGATGAATTGGGTCCTATTTCTGAGGAGCTCTGATTAAAAAGATCTCAAGCAAAGTTGAAGTTTGATAAATTGGTTGTGTCGGATGAAATAAAATGGAGGCAAAGAGCTAAAGTGGCTTGGCTGAAAGAGGGGGGGGACAGGAATACTCACTTTTTTCACAAAATGGCAAATGCCAGAGCTAGAGCTTCTGTAATTACCTGGCTGGAGGGAGAGGGCAGGGTAGGTATCACTGAGACTGATATGAAGCTAGTGGCAACTAGCTTCTATAAAAAGTTGTACAAGGAGTCTTGGTCCTTCAAATCTTTTCCTATATCCCTTTCTTTTAATCAGTTGAGTGATGAGCAATCATCTCTTATTGAGAGACCTTTCTCAGAGGAGGAAATAAAAGAAGCTATCAAGTTGTTGGTTGATGAGAAATCCACTAGCTTCTATAAAAAGTTGTACAAGGACTTTTGGTCCTTCAAACCTTTTCCTAGATCCCTTTCTTTTAATCAGTTGAGTGATGAGCAATCATCTCTTATTGAGTGACCTTTCTCAGAGGAGGAAATAAAAGAAGCTACCAAGTTGTTGGTTGATGAGAAATCCCTAGGGCCTGATGGCCTTACAAATCTTTTCTATATTAAATGCTGGGATGTGGTGAGACAGGACATTCTGAATGTCTTCCAGGATTTCTTTGAGAGGGGTTCTTTGCAGAGAAGTCTGAACACTACCTTCATAACCCTCATTCCAAATATTGAAGGTGCAGTGAATATTAAGGACTTCAGGCCGATTAGTCTTCTACATAGCTTCTACAAAATCCTTGCCAAAGTGCTTGCTGAGAGAATCAAAGTAGTCCTTGGTAGTGTTATCTCAAATAATCATAGTGCTTTTGTTCCGGGTAGACAGATGCTGGACTCTGTTCTCATTGCCAATGAGCTCATTCATTCTAGGAAAAAAGAAGGTTCCCCAGGGTTGATTTGTAAGCTTGATATTGAAAAGGCCTATGATCATGTTAACTGGAGATGTGTTGATCTTGTGTTACATCAGATGAATTTTGGGTAGAAATGGAGGAATTGGGTTAAAGTCTGTATCACCTTTCCAAAGTTCTCAGTCTTGTGGTTAATGGACAGTCCGCAAGTTTCTTTGATAGTTCCAGAGGTCATAAACAGGAAGACTCCTTGTCTCCTCTTCTATTTATATGTGCAATGGAGATCCTCACTTTGTTTTATAAGAAGGCTGTAGTTTCAGGTGAGTGGGAAGGTTTTGCATTTGTGCAGGGGGGAAAGAAGGTGAATATTCTTCAATTTGCAGATGATACGTTGTGCTTTGTGCATGCTTCTCCCTCTCAGTTGGAGTTAATCCTTGGGATCTTGTCTTGGTTTGAAGTGACAACAGGTCTTAAAGTAAATTGGAACAAGAGCCAAATCATCCCAGTAGGCCATGTCTCCAACTTAGTAGAGTGTGCTGGTATTTTGGCTTGTCAGATTGAGTCCCTTCCAGTCAAATATTTGGGACTCCCTCTAGGGGTGAGTGGTGGTTCTTTTGCAATTTGGGACCCAGTTATTGAGAGATTGGAAAGGAAGCTGGCCTCTTGGAAGGCAAAATACCTCCCATTTGGGGGTAGGGTGACTCTGATTAAGAGTACTCTTTCCAATTTACCTACCTACTTCCTGTCTCTATTCTCTATTCCTAACAAGGTTGCAAATCAGATTGAAAGGCCTCAGAGGAGTTTTCTTTGGAGAGGCTGGGAGGAGGAGGAAAAAGTGCACTTGGTGAGTTGGGAGCAAGGTTGCCTCCCCAAAGTTGAAGGGTGGTTAGGTATATGGGAGCTGAAATCTTTTAATTCTGCTCTCCTCTGTAAGTGGATTTGGAGATTTGTTGCAGAAAATGATGCATGGTGGAGATCTCTCATTGCCAGCAAATATGGTGTGAATTGGGGCAATTGGAGAACTAGGGACCCTCCTCCCAACTGGTGTAGCTCTCTGTGGAAAGGGATACTGAAGAACTTTTCAGCTTTGGCCGTGGGGGTCTCAGTTAGGATTGGTAATGGTTAGAGGACCAAATTCTGGAAGGACCCTTGGTGCTCTGATGAACCTCTTGCTGAGTCCTTCCCCCTCCTTTTCCAGTGTGCTTCGGATCAAGAGGCCTCAGTTGCAGAATGCTATAGTATTTCTGGTGATTCAGTTCTTTGGACTCCCTCATTTCAAAGGAATCTTTTTGATTGGGTCCATTGGGAGGTGGAAGAGGTTTTGAATTTGTTGACCTGTCTTCAGAACCAAGAGTTGGATTACAGTTCGGAGGATAAGTGGCATTGGAAGTGGAACTCTGATGGGGTGTTCTCTGTTAAATCTTTGGCTGCTAATCTCGGTAGGAGGGGTGTTCCTGATTTTCCAGTTCGGCAAGTGTGGAATCCCAACAGCCCAACGAAAGCCAACTTCCTAGTTTGGACTATGGCTCTTAATTGTCCTTCTAAGGAGAACCTGGTGAGAAGGGGAATTCAGGTTTCGGACTTGTCTTGCAGTCTATGTGGGAGCAGTGCTGAATCTACTGATCATTTGTGTATCCATTGTCCGTATTCTGCTCAGTTGTGGAACCATTTCCTCAGCTCCTTGAAGGTATGTTGGGTGATGCCGAGGTCGGTAAAAGAGCAGTTGAGTTGCTGGCAGCTTATGGGTTTGAGCAAGAAAAAGAAGACTGTCCGGAAGATGGTTCCAATTGCTGTAATTTGGTCCATCTGGACCGAGAGGAATAGAAGGATTTTAAGTAACAAGATTCTAAGTACGGAGGAGTTAATTCAGAAATCAGTGGGCAAGCTGATTTCTTGGGTGTCTGTGGCTGTGGATTTTAGAAGTGTCAGATGTATTTCTTTCTAGCTCTTGATGGAAAGTGTATTTGCTGATTTGATCAGTCAGCCTGTTCTGAGACTGATCTCAGCCTCCTGTGTAATTTCTTATCAATAAATATTACTTTACCTTTTCCCAAAAAAAAAGGTTTCTTAAATAATCGGCCTTGAAACTTTGAAAGTCATTCAACATCTTTCCCTTCGCTGCTTCCCACATGGAACTTTCCATCTCAAACATGTGCTTGTTGCACTCCTTCCAGGCTTCAATAAACTCCAACATAAAGATAAAGGGAGGAGTCATAAGGAATGCACCTTCTTTTGCATAAGCTTCTTACCAGCCATGTAGAGACCAACACTGCTTGGTTGCAGGGACACACACCCACAGTTAATGAGGGCCATGAAGTGGGACCACCCTCTACAAGAGTAGGAGCAATGTAATAATTGGTACCCCAACTTTATTTCTTCACTTATTGATAAAAAAAGGTGACCAATGATCAAGATATTATTTATCACCACTATATCGATTAAAAAAAGTTTGCTTGAGAAGCATGCTTTGATTGGCTGAGAAGTGGCATGTAAAATGAAGTGCTGAATGCACCATTTGAATCTGGTTTTTGATGAACCTGAATATTTGTCTCCTACTCTAACTGAGGTTCTCTTGAGGTGGTTAGGAACTCCAACTCAGCCTCCCAATCATTCCCTTGCTCACTCAAATGGGAAGTCCAAACAGTCTCTTTAATTGCCTTGTTGTAGCATACATTGATGGTTTCCTACTTAAGGCTATTTTTGATCAATAATAGGAACATTTCATTAATATAAAAGCTTAAAATACAATAGAGGGGAGATAAACTATCTTAATCCCCAAGGGTGCAGAAAGACACCCAAAAAGAAAGATTAAACAGTTATAAATGAGCCCAGAAGACGTAATCCCTATTCATCCCTTGCCTAGCTAACCCATCAGCAAAGGAATTTGCACTTCTCTTTACCCAAGTACATTTTACATCAATGTCCTTTGTTAGCCACTTAAACTCTCTCTTTTGTTGCTGTAATTCCAGATCCCATTCTTGGCTTCCTTTAACTAGCCCACTACTATCTCAGAATCTCCTTCTATGAGCAGCTTACTGATATTCAGGTCCCTAGCTCCTTTTATCCCATCCAAAGCTGCCATTACCTCAGCCCTTAGAGAGTCTCCCGCTCCAATTGGCCCAGAAAACATAACTATTACATTCCTTTGCTCATTCCTTAGAACTCTCCCAATGCCAGAGGGCGCTGGATTTCCCAAACTTCTACCATCGAAATTCAGCTTGATAATGCCATGAGTGGGGAGGATTCCATAAAGTACTTGATGTCATCTTAGCTGGGACTGAACTTGCAGCTTCTTTCCAGTTTCTTAGCAAATCATCCACTGAAAAGTATGCAAACAACTCTAAAGATTTCAGCCAATGCAATACCTTATGTGGATCACTTCTAGCACATTTTCTAAACTTCTCTCCTTGTCAGAAAATATTCTTGAGTTTTGATGAATGATTAGGCAATTTTATTAAAGAGAAAAAAATGGGGAAAATACAATATGCCTTGGCGGAGGCACAAGATGCTATCTCCCCAAAGGGATGAGTACAGACCCAAACATTGCGAAATTATAAATTAGCCAAATACAAAGAAACCCAAAACCCCTTGTTTAGCCAAAGAGTCTGACAATGCATTAGCTGATCTGTTGACCCATTGGAAATTGACTATTATGTTTCTTGTAAGCCAATTTACTTTCCTCAGAAGATCTCTGTACCCCCAACCCCCAAGTGACACTGTGACAGTGTTCGGATTTCGTAATGAACCAACTATCATCTTGGAGTCTCCTTCAACTACCAAATTTTCCATTCCAAGTTGGCTTGCAATCTGTAAGCATTGTACAATTGCTAGTAATTCAGCTCTTGTTGAGTCTCCAACTCCTACTGGGCTTGAGAATAAGGAAATAATGTTGCAACCAACCATCACCTTGGAATCTCCTTCAACTACCAAAATTTCCACTCCAAGTTGGCTTGCAATATGTAAGCCTTGTACAACTACTAGTAATTCAGCCCTTGTTGAGTCTCCAATTCCTACTGGGCCTGAGAATAAGGAAATAATGTTGCTGTTCTTGTCCCTCATGATTCAACTAATACCTGAGGACCCTGGGTACCTTGACTTCTTCCATCGAAAATATTCTTGAGTTTCTTTCTTCCCATATACTCCAACAGGTAACAACCCTAACACATCTCCACATAATCTTTCCTCTTTTCAGTGGCCAATTCAAAGAAGTAGCAAACACGCTTTGCACATTCAGTGAGAGAATCCATCTGCACCCAAACAAAGAAGTAAACCATTCCCAAATGCTTTTTGCAAATTGATTGGAAATTAATAGGTGGTAGCCAGACTCACCATCACAATATTTTAAAAGTGTAAGGCGCAAGGCGAGGCATGTGCCTTTTTGAAGCAAGGTGCAAAAATACAAAAAAAAAGATAAAGAAGAAAATTCAAAAAAGCCAAAAAATAAAAAAATATTAATAAAAAATATAAACTTAAGTTTTAAAATAAAAATTTTAAAAAACCTATTATCTAAAATTAAAATACATAAATATAACATGTAAAGCATATTTAAATGAGAATTTTAAAATAAAATCAAACATATAAAACATTTTCAAGCATGTAAAACCTACATATCTTTTTTTCCTCAATTGCATTACTTCAAGTAGCTAATGTGATGTAAAACATATTACATTCCTGATTCTACGAGTTGCCTTTATGCCATGCCCCTCGAGACAAGCCCAAACAAGTCCATGGAATGACAAACCATGGAATGGGAATTAAGAATTTAAGACCATAACATGGACTTGTTTGGACTTGCCTCGAGGGGCGTGGCACGGGGGCGGAGCCCTGGCCCATCCACTAAGTTCAAAAAAAAGCAAAAAAGCATCAAATTTTCAATAGGCACACGCCTGGGCTGAGGTGCAAGGTGCACCAAGCGCACACAGGTGCACCAGGTGTGCACCTTTTGAAAGGGTTGCACCTAGGACGTAGGTGCAGCACATCCTCTGAAATGTGCCTTGTCTGTACGCTTAGGCACGCCTTTTAAATCACTGCACCATCTGCCTTACATAGAACACACCAATGAGGAGAAACATCTATTGGGATTGATAAAAAAAAGATAACCATCTTTCTGGGTCTCTTTCTTTGAAGCAAATCACCTGTGTTGAATCTCTCTAGAAAAACTTCCCAACAAAAACTCCCAACCTTTGGAGGGATAGATTGACACTAGACTTCTTTAATGGTGAATGACAAACCAAAAGGGTCAAATGGTTGAGTTAGGGCTTTAAATAAGGAGGCACAAGTGAAGGAACTCGAAGGAAAAGGGGTCCAAATTCTGCTATCTATCTTTGTGGGGTCCAAGAAAACACCATCAAGGATGCCTAAAAGAGCCAAAGTAGTGTCCAATTTTGTGTCCCTAATAGCTCTTCGCAGACCCAAGTTCCATCTAAACCCAGAAGTAGAGTTCGAGGGTTCAAGGAAAGTGGAAATAGGTTCATTTGTAAAGTTAGAGATAGCAAATAGCGCTGGAAATTAGTCTTTCAAAGGGGAATCTCCAACCCAAACCTGTTCAAAAAATTGGATGAGATTACCTGAGTGTAAGTCATACCTGATCCAGGGTGAAAACAAAGGTAGGATAGCTTGGAATGCTTTCCAAGGTGAAGCTCTTCCAGTCCTAGTTAGAATCCCAGAATCACATCCATTATCTGCAAACCCATGAATACTAGCAACTACCTTAGCCCACAACTTTTCTTTTTCTAGAGGGAACCTCCACAACCACTTTCATAATAGAGCCAATTTTCTCTTCTTAATATTCCCAATGCCAAGACCTCCAAATTTCTTACTTCTGCTCACTACCTCCCACCAACACTATGATCCTTTTCCTCCTCCCCTGGTCCCCAATGAAAGTCTCTTGTTTGCTTTTCCAACTTTTTAGCCACCCCTGTTGGAATCTTAATAAGTTTCTCAACTTTCTATTTCTCTCTTGTTTTCAACCAAACCACACACAGCGTAATTGTTGCAAGCTGGTAAAAATAGGGAATTCAGCAAACATTGGACCTCCATTTCATTCACTGCAACAAATATTGATCCAATTACCGTTTCCATGTTTATATGGTATGAAACTTAGAAACTAGTTGGCCATTTCATTATGTCCAAGCTCAAATCATAAGGCTGTCTATGGATTGTAGGGTGGAAGTGTAGAGTTGGTGCAGATTCTGCAATTTGGTGGAAAGGGGAATTACTAGCCCCTTTGTAGTCATTCCATGTTCTATTGAACCAATGGAAAATGCAGTTAAAAGTCAGCACGTCTCCTCAATTTGCTCTTTTTTTAGGAGCTGAACAGCAGGGCAATGTCACTGAAATTGAGCTCATCTTCTCAATCTGATTTATTATGCCATCCTTGCCAGCAAACATCCTCTTTTATAGCTTGTAATTCTCTTCACCATATCGACATAATGTTTGCACAAAGATCCCTTTGGATAAATCCCTTAAACCTCCCCCGAAAATTTTGAAAAGGCCTTAAACCTCCCTTGAAATTTGAACTGCCCTTAAACCTCCCCTGACCCCTTCTGTTACTTTTAGGTGGACAAAGAGTGTAAATGACCACTATGTCCTATGAATTTTTTCAGACAAAAAATTACAAATTTTCTTATCCCAACTTTACCTTACGTTTTTACCTTGGAGGCTAGGAAGACACTGTTGATTGTTTTCCTGGTTCGAACACAGACCGCAGAATCACAGAGCACTGAGCTCTGATACTCTTTCTCTCTCTCCCCTCCACTTTTCTAGTTTTCTTTTTTCGAAGTTGGTTCTCTGGTAGTTTTTATGCTTTTCAAAACCGGTCTTAGTAAGACCACACAACAGCTTTGCTGGGGAAAAAGATGAATGCACAAAAATGCTTTTCTCATGTGAGCAGTTACAGCTGAAGTTTGCTTCAGTTGTGCTCGATTGCCTAATCATTTTTCCCAGTGGGCCCCATCTGGAAACCTTAGTATTTCCTTGCAATTTCATGAGCCTAGTTGAACGAACAATAGAATACCAAACCCATCCAGACCACCCAATTCCCCACTTGGGAAAAAAAGAGGAAATAAATCAATAAAAATTCCAAAAAAATAATCTAGTATGGTATTCTCATTACAATTTATGAATAACCAACTCAATTAAACTATGTTTCAGCCTTTCAGGCTTTCAGCCTCTCATAGCAGTTGCCAGAGAATGAGCCATAATGCTCTGCTCCCTTGGAAGGAAGTGGAAAGTACAGGAATTCAATTTCCTCAAGGATTTCTCATCATTAGTAATAGGCAATGGAGGGTCAGATGGGTTCCTCTGCTGCATTTCATTACTTGTTTCTAAGATTTTAATGCATTCATTTCACTACTTGTAATCTAAGATTTTAATATGGAATACAATATATTTCTTAGAGCAAATAGGGTAAATGGGCAATTGAGATGTGTATGTGATGAATAATTTCACATTGTGAATGAGTTGAGCTTGATTTTTAACATTGGCTGTAGCCAAGACTAGAAGGATCAGAAAGAGTTCCTTAGAAACTACCGGGGGTGTTTGGGGGGTCTTCCACAGCGAAAACAGAGCTTGCCTTTGTCCTCACCATAGTTCCTGTTAGGGGTATTGCTGATGCTATCATTAAATGCCAAGACACAATAGGATCTTCCAAGGGCAAGAAAAATCCAAGGAAGCACTTGTTTAGGTTTTCACCATCATGGTTATGTATTGGTCGAAAGTGCAGCATCTCTTCAAGGACTTCTCATCAGCTGACTTGTTTAGAAATTGAAGTGCTATAGCTGTATTTTTTCCCTCCTGTGGTTCAAGAAAGTTGGTTACCACCGCCTCAGTTCAGGGTGAAGTTAAACTTTGATGGAAGCTCCTTGGGTAATCCAGGTCAGTTAGGAGTTGGGGGTTCAGAAATGAGGAAGGAAATGTCTTGGCCCTTTACTTGGGGCCTGATTGGGATGGGAGATTCCTTAAGGGAAGAAGTGATGGCCTTACTCCAAGGCCTGAAATTGGCGAAACAATGGAGAATGCAACAATTAGAAGTGGAAGGAGACTCGGAGCTGGTAATAGGGTTGGATGCAATCTGGAAGCTTGGTTGTTTGGTCACTTAGACGGCCTCTAAGAGAGATTATTAGCTTAGCAAGGGAGATTGGGGTGCAATTTAAATGGGTAAGAAGGTCAACAAATGGAATGCCTGACACTTTAGCTAAGCGAGGAGATACAGGGAGGCTTTGTTTTGGGCTTGTTTGTAAGGTTTTGTTCTGATGTTCCATCCATCCTGTGGGTGGTAAATGTGTAATTTTATTTCAAGTCATCAATGGAAATTACCGTGTCCTATCAAAAAGAAAAGAAGACGCAGAAATTTCTGTTTGCTTCCTAACATCACACCAACAGAAGGGATCTATAAGTCCCTTTATATCCAAAAGTCGGGAAAAGCCATGTCAAAGTTCAGGGGAGGTGTAAGGCTTTTTCAAAAAAACCCAGGGGAGGTTTAAGGGATTTAACCCCTTCCCTTTATTTGTTGATTTTAGTGGACGAAGACCAATTCTCTTTGATTAATAGAAGAAAAACAGTCCCAAAAGAAAGAAAACTAATTAAAAGAAGGGGAAAAACAAAGGAGATAGCAGCAGCAAGAAGAAGAAGAAGAGTTCAGTTGTGAGAAGGGTGCGGAGAAGAGTTGTTCGTACTATCCCTCCTTCCCCTAATCCTTTCATTAAAAAATTAATCACTATTTTTCAGAAATTACAAGTAAGCTCTTAATTGGGCAGCCAGCTCATTAAACAAAATAAAATTGATGTTAACAGGCCTATAAGAGAAGGCCCATTAACAAAACAGAACAGAAGAAAAAAGAAGAAATAACAACTCTGGGCTATGGGCCATTCGACCCATCTCTACATTAATTGATGTGCACATCTAAGACTAAGATTATTCAACTAAATGATACATCTATTCTTGACATTTAATCTGGATTAGATGAGGGGAAGTATATTGTGCAGTTCATATTTTCTGTTATTGCGTTTTTTTATAATTCTAATCCTCCTACTGGTACTTTGGTTTCTACTGGACTGTGGGTTGGGACATGACAAACAATAGCAGATGATAGTTACATTTTTTTTTTTTTTTTTCTTTAGTTGCAACATCTTTTATAATTACCAACTGAAGGGCTTTGATTTGTCCGCTCCAGGTTGCAACTGGCCAAGTTGCCAGTACTGGTATGGTTGCTCTTAGCTATGTTCAGAAAGTATCCGAGAAGGTAAGGATGCTACTTTTCGATAGAAGCTTTTGTGGCCTCTGTTCTATCTATTTGTATTATTTCTCATATTGCTATGTATTATATAGGTTTCTCTAGCATCGGATTTCATGTACAACTACATGTCACGGGATGTTACAGCAAGTTTTGGTTATGATTACATCCTCCGGCAGGTAACTTATTTGTTCTGTGACACCAATACCATAAAAGAGGAGTTCTAATTATTTCTTTTATGAATTATGTTCTGATCTTTCTGTCATAGGAATTAAGAAGTACATGCTCCACAAAAGATGATGGTGGTTTGTTTTTTATTCATGATAACATTTGTGGATATATTTCAAATTAGTGGGCTTTGTATACATGCTTATGCACAAAATACCATCAATTATGTGTGAAGTAGTATGCAGTACCTAGAGCCTCACCTCCATCATTATATTTTAAAGCATCACATGCTTTTTCCTCAAATCTTCTTTAGGGTGTCATACTCCTCTGAAACCTATGGGAAACAATTAGTAAATGCACAATGGAAGAAAAGGTGGGTGAAAATGTCTCCTTTGCCTTGAAGGGGTGTATATTTATTGTTTTTGGTGGACTTTTTCCCTTAATACATTAATATTTCAGAATAAAAATGATGACCTATTCTGTTGTATTCTATAAGTTATACATCTCTAGGATTTTTATTTCTCTTATCTTTATTTATCTTGGTAAGTTTGTAGTTTCGAAGTTTTGTTCTTATGATGTCGAACCAAGGTTCACATCATCTTCTATGCCTTGTCCCAACTATATGGGTTTTGCTACATGAATCCTGTTTTGCCATTCTATTTTTATTAGGACCAAAGTTTCTATTCCTGCAAATTGAAAGCACTCCTATATTTTATCCCCTTAATTGTATTTATCCTTTATGTATCAACATTTAATTATACTTATTTCTAGGGGCCATTCCTTGATGGGATGGTAAATTCTAGAGCTGACAAGTCTGAGGATGCAGTTTTAAGTTTGAGAGTGGCTTTGTGCAAAAAATTGCTGAAGGTTCACTCTCCACTCGAGTTGATTTGAGCTGCCATCAATGTGGGCTTTACTGAGTTTTTCCTTGTCCCTATTCAAGTAAAAGCCCAAGTTTTTAAGACTTGTTTCGGAGAGCTAAAAGAGGCTACATTTCTTTTAATGGTTAATGGATGGTCAATTGGGGGAAGTAAATCCATACAAAAGGTTATGAGACATTTCTTTTGTAGCCACTATTTGTAACTAATAACCTCTAATAAAAGGCCATTACCTACTGTTGGTCCCAGCTCTCTGAAGCCTTGGGATGGTGGGCTGGATAGAGACCTAACCATTGGCATTTTTGCACAAGGTGGTTGCTGCCAGATCTATACAAAAGGTTATGAGACATTTCTTTTGTAGCCACTATTTGTAACTAATAATCTCTAATAAAAGACCTTTACCTACTGTTGGTTCCAGCTATCTGAGGTTCTTGGGATGGTGGGCTGGATAGAGACCTAACCATCGGCATTTTTGCACAAAGTGGTTGCTCCCAGATCTAGTAATCACTAATAAATACTAAAACCTTTTACTAACATGATTTTAATCTTAAATTCTTATTAAACCCACGAAAGCCATGTATTTTGCTACATCCATTCTGGATGATATTTAAATAATTAGGGATGTCAACAGAGTCTGAAAGTTCCATGCCTGATCCGACTTCAGATTCATTTAAGATTTGAATTCAATTAAATTTCATATAATATGTATAGTATACTATATACACACATATAAACATGGATAATTATATAATTATATAAAAGTTGTAATTAGTAAACTCAGTATTTGATTTTTATTTAATTTTATTCTATATGTGAAAGTTAAAAATAATTAACCATTTATTTATTTTTTTGTTTTTCTTTATTTTAGAAATAATGAAGCAGCCACTTGGGTTAAATTAGAATCTGATCTGATCCAAGGCCCCTATATCTGACTGAATATGGATTTATTTTTTTACTAATTGGATCAAATTCAGATTTGGTTTTGATCAGAATCTTATCCAATTACAGCCTTGTAAATCATATCGCCTTTGCATTTAATCAATGGTTATTCAGTGCAACTCTATTGGAAAAGAAAATAATGATGGTTTTTGTTTCTCTCTAACTAAAGCTTGCGGTTGTTGCAGTGTCGTCTGAGGGGGAAGATAGATTCTAATGGTTGCACAGCTGCTTTTCTTGAAGAGCGATTAAATATGGGTCTGAATTTTATTCTTTCTGCTGAGGTGAGAATTATTTTAGGCCTTTTTTAATAAATTCTTCCTGTGGTCCTGCACAATGGATTTGAGTAACCGGTTAAAGTCTCTTTGAATAAAGCCAAAAAAAGGAAAGAAAAAAGAGAGAGGAAGATGTCTTTTCTACCTTTTACTGTAGATGTGGAACATATGTAGTGGTGCCTGTCAGAAATTGTAGGAACTATCCTTCTCAAAAAAAATCCACTTAATTAGATGAACATAACCATGCATCTATTTCACTATATTAGAGGGTTGGATAATTGGATGGCGGAACTGTCAGAAAAATGTCGGTCATTTGACAATTTGTTGTTTTCAAATTTGATAGAACTAAATCCGAATTCAATCTATAATTATTAATCTGATCAAATTCAAATATGACTAGTTCTCTGGACTTTGTTCATATACTCATTAGTACAATTATCTAAAAAGACTGGCATTACAACCTTATAGTTAAGAAGTTATGTTATTGATAGATGTATGGAAAGTATAACACAGTAAATTATTAGATTTGAATCTTAACACAATTGGGCAGGTGGGTCTGAAAACTGATTATAAATCAATCTACATATAGAGAGCTGTAGCATGCTTGATCTGGCCAGGTTTGGATTGGATCAGGATCCTGATTTGATCCATTGACAACTCTATTTATTCAGTGGTTCACGTGTTTTGTGGTACTATTTTTTCTCCAAAGAAAAAAGAAGAGAAATAGCTATTAAGATGCAAAAGCTTTCCTGTTTTTTGTTTCCCCATTGTGTCATAGTTCTGGCTCTTTGTTTATGTAGCTTCTATGTAACTGTTAATTACCATTCTTCTTGCAGATTGATCATTGGAAGAAAGACTACAAATTCGGGTTTGGCTTGACGGTAGGAGAATAAGTTAGAAGCCATGGTCATCCATTTTTATGGGGTTTATTGTTTGTCAGCCTGCTGCTCTTTAACCTGCATGGCCTTGTTCATCAGTTTTATTCTAGCCTCATTGTTTCTAGTAGCTTTACTAGTTTCTGGAAGGGGCATTGTTTCTGCCTTCTATTCAACATAGAACTAAAGAAATTTCAGTTTTTGTATTTTGTACTGAATCATCTGAATTTCATCACAAATACGGCAGCTCCGAGAGCCTTGGTTATAGATGATCTGGGCATTTTGGATCCAGGATTTTTGTTCAAGTTCTGAGCAAGAATTTAGTTCTCAATAGACAATAATGCAGGTCAAGATTTCAATTTTGTTTTACTGTTCCATAATTGAACTGTATGACAAAGCTAGTGTAGTCTTTCAAGTGTTATGGCAGCCTTTGCCCTGGCTTTCACTTTGCAGGGACATCAACTGACTGACCACATTGTATTGCATTGTCTATTACTTTCCTTAGCATGAAATGCATTTCATCACAGCTGTAATGACACGGGCATTTCTTTGGTGGGTAAGTTGTCAACTGGGTCTGGATGATGCCGGATCGTTACCTGCTACTAGATGAAGGCCAAAACGAAAAGTGAAAAAGGGAAAAGTTACTCCGTTTTGAAAAATTTTATAGGGAATTCTCACGAGTCCCAGAATTTTCATGTCAGTCCGTTCATCTGCAACTGCGTGTAAACCCCCGTTGCCCAGTCATAAATATTTGTGCTGTGCAACATCATCTCGCGTGCTTCAGAAGTGTCTTAAATTCAACCTCTATTATGTTGCCGGAACTGGTAATAGGAGTATTGCTATTCTGGACTTCAAAAGTGGAAGTCAGTCAGATTGCCTGGAGGCTAGAGCTTTTGTTGCCTTTTTCCTTTTTTTTTTATTAAATTTCCAGGACCTTGTTCGAGTTAACCCTTATTTATGTTAAGTTTCTCTATCTTATATTCTTCTGTGCTGACTTTTTATTCATTCCTTATGGAGTGACTTGTAGACAACTCAAAAAATGAACAAGCACTAGTGTAGTGTTACATACATGGACGGGTCAGTGAGCTATTTGGGTACGAGCGCTAAGCCGTGGTTTCATAGAGGACTGAATCTGAATCCTCTATGGAAAACATGACGATAATGAGCCAAATATTAATATACCACCTCTTCTTCCTCATGCTTGGTTTCCACCTTCTACGCATATGAAGGTGATGCGGGTTATCGTGTGATTCTCGGTCTCGCAATGGAGAATTATAACTCGGAACTGTGGTGGAGATATATATATATATACATCTCATATTGAAACCTCTTTTTGGTATTACATAATTTACATTATAAGGGAATCAAGTGTGAGGGTTGAATAGGGTTTAATGGCAATTTTCCCCATCCCCGTTGGGTACCTGGCCTCCCCAACCCCAATGGAAATTGCCTTGGTGGGGGGTGGGGACAGGGATGTGGAATAATAGGAATTGGGGATGGGGAATGAAGTTCCCACCCACCTGACCCCAATATATTATCTATATTTTAAAAATTGCTTTTATTTTAGGTAAATATATTCTTAAAAATATTTTTTAATTAAAAAATTTTGGAGATTTGGGTCTTAATGGAGGAATCTGTCTTCATTGGGGATTGGGGATGGGGTCGAAACTGTGGATTTGTTTCGAAGTCATTGTTGGGGATGAGGAATATGATCCCCACCCTGAATTCACCCCCGTTGCCATTCCTACAGGTGAGACTCACTGAGAGCCTATGGTTGCATGGGTTTGATCCCATGCCTTGTATTTTGGAAGGATGCCAACTACCCATCTCAACTACTAGGCCATTGGCTATTATGGAAACCAATATTGTTACATGACATCTGAAGCCTGGCTCATATCACGTACGAGCTATCAAAGGATTAAATAAAGAAAAAAAAGGTATGAGGATTTTCAATATTGAACTGCTATGGACGTTATTTGGTGTAAGTGGGTGGACTTATAAAAGACTGTTGACCCGGTCAACCTAACCTAAACCCATGTCACACTAAGTGTACCTTCCGGTTCAACCTCCCCCATTCTTGTCATTGCCAGAATGTCGCACCAGGTGTGAGTTACTTCTGCCATATGTCTTGTGTTGAAGTGGTAACAATTAACAAAGTGGTCACTGGTCTACCGGTCTTGTTAGAGGATGAAGCTGGCCCTAGAGTTATTTTGGGTAGCAAACTGGGCCTTAATCTCATCAATTTTAATTGAACTTGGGTGCACAAGATCCACAATTTTGGCCCTTTTAACACACCAATCTTCATAACCATTAAAGTTAATTCTGTTTTAAGTTGGTTTTGGGCCCAAAAAGAGCTTCGCATATTCCTGTTAAACACGATTCACTTTGTTGAAGTGCTCAAACAAAATTTCAACAACTCCGTGAGGGTTTGCCCTTTGTGCAAAACCCTCTATATAAAATATATTTTAAAGACTTGAGACTGTCTCAACAAAAGGGTTTGCCCTTTGAAGTATGAAATTCTGGAGTCCGATCACCTGCCAATAAAATATGTTCCAATCTTCTACTAACCTGATCTCATACCACACATTTCATACATGATTCATGGTGAAATTGGTAGAGGGTTGGAACGTGTTTTATTGGTGGAGGATCCCAGCTCGAAATTCTGGTAGAAGGAACTCGGTTATAAGAGAATTTAAATCCTGGATCACAACAGCTTATGTTTCTTTGTGAAACTGGTTCCCAAAACTCTTACAGAAACAGGTACCGACTTTGGAACTCTTAACACATTTATTATCCAAATTACTTTAAAATTCATGGGTGCAGAGATCCAAACACTATCTAATTATGAAAGTTAGGGTGCTTAGTACAATGCACTCCTATAGTGGGGAGACACCCAACAAACAAACTCGTAATGCGTTGTTATTTTATTCGTGGGGATCCGGCTGTTTCGGTGCAATCCGGATGAATCGAAAACAAAATCATTCACACTGGGTTGGGTTACCTATCATGACTGAAACACAGGTGCAGTATAGAAGAGGCCTCAATAGAGCACACAGTGAACACTGGTGTGTTCAATGGTGATAAGTAGCCCAATTCGGTATGCATGATTTTGTCTCCAATCAATCCAGGCTTGTTTTGTCTTCAATCATTATGTTATGTTTGGTTTGAAGGAAAATGTAGGGAAAGGTAGAGAAACTTTTATAAATTTTGTATTGATTTTCCTGTCTTTTCCTTCCTTTTCATATCTTTTCCTTCAAACCAAACATAATAGAGAATTTTTGTCAATGGTGGATGACAAAGCCAACGTCACCCCACATCCACGTGGTAAGAATTATAAACTTCACTGAGATAACATGGTCTACGTGGCCCAGTTCTTCCAAGTTCCACCAGCCACTGACCCAATTCTCCTCAATAGCTGATACCTGACCTGATAGCCCCCAGTGTTAGAATTCACATGTGTGATTCATCCGTATACTTGAATCATTTATTTATATTTTTCTGATTGATAACCAAAAAGCTGAAAAGATCAAAATGATAAAAATGTCTAATTTCAGTTTTGTGAAGATACAAATGAAACTTTCTGGATGGTCTTTTCATGTGATAAATATCCTCTAAATACATTTTTAAAAGCCCAATAACCCTTATCAAACGCATTTTTGTCTTAGACCCCAAAATTTGAATGTCTTTTAACCATCTGGGCTAATGGGGAAGATCTCTTCTTACCAAACGGCACCTTATATATTTATTAAGAAGCCAAAGCCAAAGCCAAAGGTGGAGCAACCAGTCAAGCAGCTAGCCGCTCAGTTCGTGCTTCTCTCTCTCTCTCTCTCTCTCTCTCCTTTTGTTGCTGTGTTTACGTTCTCTTTTGTTCCAATATAATTTATTTTGGATTTCTCTCGCCATGCTTGTTCCAATTCATTTTTTTCCTGCTGCTGCTGCTCTCTCGTTCTGACTCCTAATTTTCTTTGTCGATTAATTTGGTTTTCTCTTTGAATTTGAAACTTTTATTTACTACGTTTTCTGCTCAACTTTGGCTTACTTCGTACTGTTTTCTTTATTTATTTTCTTTTCCTTCTTGAAATTTACTTGGTCTGATCTAATGCAATTATTCTCTTTTCCATAACGTAGAAGGTCTATCGATGATTCTGCAAATTTTGGTTTTATCAATTGCTGTTCAATTTTTACTCTTCCCTCTTATTTTCATTATGCTTTTGCATTGTTTTTTCCCTCTCAGACCCACTTCTAATTTGTTCCTTCCATAGATTTTTCTTCAGTGAAGGAGAGAAGAGTGAATGCAGAGAGAATTAAGGACGAAAAATCATGAAGAAGATTGTAGCGTGCTTTTCCACGGCTTTCTTGAACTTGGTACTCAGGTCGATTTCTCTCCCCCTCTCTCTCATATCTCGCTATCTGTAAGCAATAACAGATGCAAAGCACATCGATCACATCTCAGTACAAAGCTCAAGAAAGCTGTGGGAAAACATGAAACGATCTTGTTAATCGTCGATATCCCATCTCTACCCAAGGTAACGACTTATATATACCATGCCTTGCACTTGTTCACTTCAGTATAATTGGAGCAAGAAAAGCCTAGATCTGGCTCACACACTACCTCAATCAATTTCCACCGGAGAAGCAATGCATTTGTTTGAATTTAAACCAGATCTTCTTTTCTAGATCACGAAGAAATCACAGTCTTCAAAGCAGGCGTCATTTCGGTGTATAGATTTTATGGTAAACTATTGCCATTTGAACAAAACCTATAAATGGTACCATAGTTCTGTGTATCCTATTCCTATTTGTTGCTTCACTCCACACGGTTTCTTTAATTCTTTTCTTTCCTCACGGGATCCGAAGACAGACATTCAGATCGGATTTCACTCGTATACGACAGCTGCAGCTTTTGCTTTTCGATTTGTTTTATTTTATATTCATTCCAAATTTTGTTTCATCACTGTTCTGCAATTTGTATTGTTTAATTTATATATTTTTTGTTCTGAAGCAATTGCAGATGGCTTGCATTATATTACTGTTAGTTTCTGTTCATGCAGGTTTTTTGAGATTTGCATGTGGCCATAACCAGTTCAAGAAATTAAATATGAGAGAACACAAAAACTCACAGATCTCAGCTCTATCTTTGTTTTTGTTTTTCTTTAATTATTTAATTAATAAAAGCAGGTGAGGAAAGAGAGCGTCATTCATGAAAGTTAAATCGATGTTATATGGTTTCAATTCCTTAATGGACAAGCTAAGAAAGATGGAAAGCAGCGGACCCTCACCTGTTTGTCTATTAATGGCCAATGGTGTGAGCAGAGGTTTCAGCTTTTGCCTGCTTTCTGTTCCTGAAGGTGTGAAGGTGGAAGAGCAGCCAAATATAAATGAATGTGTGTGTGGGATTGGAGCTGATATTCTCTCTCTCTTTGTCTTTGTTTCAAAGTTCAAACCCAACTAATTATCATATTGTTACTTGTTCTTTTTAAACCTTGTTCAATGTACGTAGTAGATGAGTAGGTATTTGTTTCTTAATCCTCTGCCAGAGTAAATAGTACTCACTTTCTAACAACACTATTTAGGCTGTGTTTGGATTTTTTTCCACTAAACGGATTTTTGGCAAAGCAATTTTCTAAGGAACCCCCTCATGTTCGGGTACCCCATACAGCAAAAAGAGACAAAAATATAAATGGTTGTTAATTGAAGAGAGGTGCAAACATAAATACATACGGATAAGTATAAGAGGCCTTTGCTGATAGGGTGCCTATGTGACAGCATTTACTCAATAAACGCCAACGAAATCAAATACATACTAAATAAATAGTTACAAACTATAGGGTGTTTTAATAATATGCAAACCAGATGGTAGGTTTTAGTAAATACGTGAAATTCTTGGAGATGTATAAATAACCCTTTTTAAAAAAGTGCTTTTTAAGCATTTGGATAGATGCTTTTTTGCAACAGCTTTTTAAAGGAAAGTCTTTCCATTTTCATTTTTTGACATGGGCATCTTGGGAAGAAAAAAGAAGGCTTCTCGTAAAAACAGAAGCCAGTGGAGTTATAAAGTGAAAAACACTTCTATGAGTGGCTTCATCAAACGGTACTTTCATTTGTTTATGGGTTCTTAAGTGCAAAAAAGCAACAAAAAGACCATTAGAAAAGCACTCCCAAAAGCAGCCTTGAGTTTGGTGAGTAATAATAAAGTAGCTAGGCCTAGCTAGGGCTGGTGAGTGGTGGCAAGTGAGAGATGTGGTGCAACCACGCTCGAGAGCCTTTGACCTCTCCTTCACATACCGAGCAATGGCTCCAACTCTCCAAGGGAAGCTGTACGGTACGGTTGCCTCATATGGTTTAAATGGTCTTTACTGGGTGTATGGGCACCCAGTGACAGGCCCATTCCCTGTGCATGTCTGAATTCTGATGGTCAACAGTCGTCGTGCAGTTAGCCAGTTACAGCTTACAGGAATATTCTATGCAGGTTTTGGATGTCAGAAATACATATATATATAGTTCTTTTACACTCAATCAATGTGCTTCGTCTGTCTAATAGGAAAGCTCTTCAAATGTTAACTGTGGAATTGAGGCCACAGAGTCTTTGATGAAATGATTTGCTCTTGCTCTGTTCTGTAGCTTCATCTAAGCTTCCTGACTCTGAATTCAACCACCTAACAGAGTTCCAAGTTCTTGTATATGAATTAAGGAGAACTGAGGATGTGGATTGGGTAGAGAAATCCCTGGGTAACAAGATTGACGAACATATATGGTTTGGGCTAGAAATGGGGAGGCTGGTTGATTGTCAACGGCCCGGTTTGCTTCCAGTTCCAGGCCCAACTAAAAATGGGCCTGGTCTGGGCTGGATAAGGAGAGGCTGGGCCTACAGTTTCATATATGTACAAGGTACAAATTGCATACTTAATGATAAGGATATAAGGGGAATGCTAGGAAGAAGAAGGGCTGGCTGACAACAGTGCTACAGACAGATGGGCCTGGGCCCCTTGACATGACAACTCACCATGGGCCCTAACAGTCTGTACTCTGTAGAGATAGAGGTATTACCTAGCCATCTGAGCTGTCTGCAGGCAAATTTTTTTGTCGGGGCCTTGATAACCCATCTGAGCCATGTCCTTCAAGCCCAGTATTGGTTTATACCGTGTACTTAGCCTGGCCCATCAATAGTAGTACACTGAAGTATGATATAATTTTGTAAACAAAATTGGGCCATACACTAATCGTTGTGTCTCTATGAATGAAAGGGTAGAATTCGGATTCAGTACTCACAAAACCGTCCTCACACTGTTTCTTACAGTTTTTCTCAGCTGTGTATTGAGAATATATCCCATGAATTAAAAAAAAACTAATATAAATATGGAGATATTTCCAATGCACGGCTAGAAAAGACTGTAAGGATGATGTGAATAGGGTCTTGTGAAGACTGAATCCAATCTCAAAACAAAACTAAGACAAATTTTGGGGCAGGTTATTGGATAGTGTTAACTTAAACCAATTTTTTGTCTGTCTTCACATCATATCATCATCATCATCATCATCATCTTAATTACATATTCAATATAAATGAGATTTCCTAAAAGATTGAGATATCTTAAGGTATAATAGAGTTGCGGCCAAAAATCTGCTACTTTCAGTTCAGCTATATAGATAATATAAACTGTTGTTGATAAATGGCATAATTTGCCTAAGAAGTCATAATCTTGGCAGCGCGGTCCAGATAAGCTATTTAAAAAGACTGAAGTAGACAGCCCTTCAATCGGCTGATTGACAATGGATTTGATTCTCGGAAATTTTCACCCAACATAGCTTACAGGCTGTCTGTGCAGTGAGGACTAGTGATGATCCAAATGGTTAAGTTAAGATGGTCACTTGACGTCCCTCCAAATATAAAAGTACAGAGCCAAACCCATAGCACCACAGGCTCTCCTCCTAAGATTAATGGACCTCACGTGCACCCTCTTCTATCCCCATCCCTAAATTCCCCCTATTTCTCGACATGGTAGAAATAGGTGGGTTATCTTCTAATTAGAACTATTAGGCTACATTTTCCCTACAACATTAAATTGGACCCTCTATGAATGGGCATTACTGCCCAGGCGGCATTCTTAATGTAAATTAGGTTGCAGTGCAATTTTATTTGCATAGTACAGATGCATAGGAACGCAAATAAAATAAAATAAAAAATTGCAAATTCTTGTTCAATTTTGTTTTAGGTTTTATTTTATTCTACATGTCTTAATCTGCTTCATTTGTACAGCAATCAAATAAAATGAGCTAAATTTTGAAACAAAAATAGGCCAGAGTTTACACTCAAATCATTTGCACTGTTATACATCAATACATTTTTCTCGTGTTTGTTTGATAGTTGCAATTGTCTTCCAAGGCTTGGAACGGTACAACACCTTCCTCGTTCAAACTCTTGGCACTCATAAAAATCTTTGTGTGCTTCTTTTTTCTTTGTTGTTCAGCAGCTTGCTACTTCCAATAAAGAAGGGCAACTGTTAGCACCCAATTTTTGCCCGGTCCCTTCACCATTCCTCTTTGTACTCCTCTTTTGTACTCAAAAAACTTGAAACACAACCAAATCAACTTGATACGTTCCAAACCCGAAAAAGCCCTCATTTGACACAATCCACAGAACAAACAAAAATCTTAATCAGACATCATCCCCAGACTTGAAAAACTATATTACAACCAAACACAGCACAGCCTTATGAACTTTTTGCTTCAAGTATTATTGTCAAAAGTCAAAACGTATAATATTGGAGCTTGTCATTTTTGTGACCAACAAAAGTCTTGAAATCAGATATTATTAATTAGTATAACAGCAATATTATTAGGAGAAGAATACTTAGATTAGATTTCTTAATTATGTATTGTTGTTTTGTGTTCTTCAGACCCGGCATTGCCTTGGCCCATGGCAGTACTATTCCTTATTTTGGGAATCGGCGATTGATTGTTTGACTAAATTAGTTACTTGATAGAAAATGAAATTTGAGATAGCTGTAGTAGTTTAGAATTAGTATCTAGCAATCTTTGTGTTTTCTTTTTAAGCCCATCAAGATTATAACAATGAACAATTTAAGATGTAAAAATATTTTCTCTGTGAAGTTGATGCTAATTAATTAGAAGAGATCGAAGAAAGAAGAAAATAGACTATTTGGGTGGCTATGATTTTAGGCATTAAAGAAAGTGGGAGATCCCAAGGCGTTCTGGAGTGCTGCAACATTAGTCTCTATCTACAAGAACTCTATCCACACCTACCAATAAGACACCACGGTCACACATTGAGAATATATCTTCATGAATGACAACATACAAGTGAGGGAAATGTTTCCAGTTAGGGCTATAGTCTCCTATATTGTGGTAGCAGATTCCCGATCTCAAACAATTCTGATGTGTATATAGATGAGACCACATCTGGACATGTTGATTGTTGGAAATGTACATGTTTCGATTCTGTGCCCATTCCCGGATGGTGACTTTGCAGCACAATATTGAGGTTGCGAGTTTAATTTTAACTTGCTTTCCTCTAAGAAATTCATCATCATCACTATTACCACCACCATCATCAAAGCCTTATCCCAACTATATGAGTCAACTACATGAATCTTACTTTGCCATTTTGTTCAAATCAATGCCTTATCCTTTATTAAATTATGGGTGCTTAAATCATTTTTTATTATTTCCACCTAAATTTTTTCTTTCTTCCAAAAAAAATTATTAGGTATAAATTAAATTGAAATATGATAAAATCATGTCTTCTTGCATACCAGAATGTGCCTTGGAGCCTCCATTATTGGAGTAGCTGGATCAAATTACCAGGTGGACTTTTCTGTCCCTTTTATGTAAAAATTCTGTAAAGATGATGCAGTTAGCAGCTTTGTTAGATTATATTCATAGGACCAGTTTCCTTTCCTGTGCTTTTCCAATTCAGGACGGTCCTGGAGTTTGTAAAGATGATTGCAACATCTGGTTTAATCACTTGCAGACGTGGACACCACGTCATATTTGTTGAGTCTTTGTAAGGATGATAACGACTTCCGGTCAGATCACCGGCGGGACATCAATGCCATGTCATATTTGCTAAACTGTAGCACTATAATGTCAATGAAAGGATCTCTTGAATGGCCTACAAAAAAGGTCAAGGATGGACAAGGACATAGTATCATTAGGATGTAGATTCCTTCCGAGTCCCTATCTGAGAATGACATAGGCCCATCTCATGGGGTGCAATTATATCTCCTTTGGGCCACAGCCTTCAATTTGAAAGTTGGGTCTAGCTTGTGAATATGACATATCACATATCGATCTCCCTGCATTACACAGTAATTCCAGTGTGTATATGATTTAATTGCGCCATTCAAATAATGATTGCTGTGATTGTGAGTAGGGTGTAAATGGACTGGTTTTTGGTTGGACCCCGTTCAAATCAAAATCAGTCCAAACTTAATGGTTCAAAGTATTTATTGGATTTGATTGAACCTGGTTCATTTGTAATGAATTTATATAGGTGTTAATGGACCAGGTTTGGATTGAAACCAATCTAAATTAAGACAGATTTGAACAGATTGAACGGTCTAAAATAGTCTAAAATATTCATTAGATTGGACTGGACCTGTACCGTTTGTTACATTGGACTGAATCGAATTGGACCAAATCCAGTCCATTTGACACCCCTAAAATTTGTGAACTTGATGGTGGAAGTTAGGTTAATTTGAAGCAGATAAGACCAACCCAACTGATGTAAAGCTTAAATAGATCAGGATTAGGTAAGCCAAATTTAGGGTGAAAGGGTTGGCCACTTTGTCGTCCTAAAGAAAAATGAAGAAATGGACCTTTCTCTTGGGTTCTTCTGTATTGATCCATTGTGGGTTGGAAATTTCAATTTGAGATGAATGGCTGTATGGGGATCCATAATATCCGATTTGAGATCCGTGTGGGTCCAAGCCATGTTTCGAATCTCCCCATACGTTCAAATCATGTGTTTCTTAGGAATTTAAGAGACTGAACCGGTTAGGGGTCTGGTTATTAGGTCGAATGGTCAAAACCGTTTGAACGACTAATCACCTGATTCAATGGTTCACTGACCAAAATCAACGGTTTTGAGGGAAAATCTGTCTTTTAGGAAAAACGCCGACCGGTTCCCGATTTTCCGATCTGGCCGTCCGCTCCGATTTTGAAAACCATGTCCAAAACAGATTACAAAAGGGAAAACTGTAAAAACCTCCCTTTATTTATTTATTTATTTTTTGACAATTTTGATGATAATTAAAACTTTCCCTATAATTTTGAAAAAAGTATAAATACATTAAAGATATCAAAATTCTCAAGGCATTATCGTATATAATTTAAACTTCCAATTTTACCCTTCTCTATTTTACTATGCCCAGCAACTCTCAGAAGAGTAACTCTCTCTAATATTGGTAAAAAGGTTGAAATAAAATAAAGAGGAGCGAATATATTCTTTTCGGGGTGTACATTTGAATGAATTTCGTCAAGGGTAAATCTGATACTTCAAAAGATTCAATGCATTACATCAGGTTTGCAACAAGGAAGGTATTATTAACTGTTTTTTTTTTTTCAAAATCATATAGGAGATTTTTGTTAGAATCAAAAAAACATAAGGGAGGTTTTTAAGATTTTTAGACAACCCAGAGGAGGTTTCTACAATTTTTTTTTTTTCTTAAAAAAGCGGGACACAGCTCAGATTTGGGCCCAAGTCTGACAGGTTCAATAAATCGAAATCGTTCTCCTGATTCCAATTTCCATTGGAAAGAAGAAGACATTTAATAGTTGAAGTCTATTTCTCCTTCTTTATTTCTTACCATAGGGTGTCCAAGTCTATGTCCATTAATATTTAATTTGGTGGGGTTGGGGGGACTTTATTCGGATGTAAAATGTTGGTGATTGTGAATGGAAAGCAAAAAGACATTTTCGATGTTGTCTGCAGGTAAAAAGCTTTACCACAGTTGTCTGCTTGTCAAGTTCTGAGGTGCGTAATTCAGTTCACATTGGGTCCATTCAATCTGGGTTGAATTGATTTTTTCTTTTTCTTTTTCTTTTTCTTTTTGGGATAGATGGGTTGAATTGATTTGGAGGCTTTTCTTAGCCTCACTTTATGACAATATCTGTCTGTAAAATAGACTAAAATTGATTTGGGGGCTTTTCTTTTTCTTAGCCTCACTGTGGGCACCATTTCACGGCATCTATTCATTCCTGAATCCTGACTAAAATAGACTCAAGATTTTGAAAATATAAGATCAATTAAGGGGGTAATCTTGAAAATATAAGATCAATTAAAGGGCTATTGGACAATATGATTGGTGTTGCTTTTAAAAACAAAACAACTGCCACATCAGCAAAATTGTATTGTTTTTACTGATGTAGAAACAAAACCAACCATGTTGTTGGACTTTGTAGAGATGGTCTGACGGAATAATCAACTTAACTACATTTGAGATATACTGTAATGTCATCATCAATTATTCTTTGTTCTCTTTCTTTTGCCTATTTCCTTTTTTCATAACATATGCCTCAACAACAGGCATCAGAAGTAGGAACTCAAAACATCTGGCGAAGCAAAAAAAAAAAAAAAAAAAGAAGCTCTTAGGCTTCCCTAAACCACCTCTTTTACAAGGATAAGATTATTGGAATTTCACATGAATCCATGCCCAAGAGTTATCATTCTCATGCTCATAAAAGTGAATTTAGGTGGCATAAGAGTTATCATTTCATATCTATGCCCATTACAACTGTGATTGATTATTTTTCTCCTTGATACTAAAGGTTTAATGCAACCTTTACATCCAATGACCTCACAAATCGAGAAGCTTGATGGGTGAATCAATGAATCTCCACCAAGAAATAGGTTCTCCATCCTTATATAAAATTGAGTAGCCTCATTATTATTATTATTATAAGTTACTGACTGCCATCTTGTACTTTGGGGTAATGATGCTTAAACCCCCCCCCCCCCCTCCCCCGGGCTTTCATTTGTGACAAAAGATCCACTCTACAAAAAAACAAAAACAAAAGAAAGGTAAGTTGTAATTTATCCTTTTCTTTTGGCAAGGGTAAAATGTAAACACCCCCTAAGGTTTCATTTTATTAAAATCCTCCCTTATAGTTCTGAAAAAAAAAAACTAGCAATTACCCTCCTTTGGTCATTTTCCAGTAATAGTCTTGAAATTTACTAAATTGCCCTTACTACTTGTTAGGGTATCTTTGTACATAATTCAAAATACCAGATTTTTCCATTCTCCATTTCACTTTAGCCAACAAATTTACAAAGTAAAATTACTTTACTCTTTTCAATTTGACCCAAGGAACTTTTTTTTAGCTAAAAAGTTAAAAGTTTTTTTGGGGTGTTTTTTTATAAATCTTCATATGAATTGATAAGCATAAGGGTAAAAATGGTATTTTCAAAAAGCTAATACATTAGGCCAACATTTCCGATCTATATACGACAATAATGGAAAGGAGGTAATTGTAGTTTTTTTTTTTTCAAAACTATACGGGAGGTTTTTATATTTTACCCTTTTGGAAAAGGGAAGCTGGGGATTACTATCATTCACAAAAAGACTTTACAAGTGGGGAACCCTGAACTCATGAGCGTCCTCCCAAACTATCCAAGCAGCTTAGCTAGGGAAAACAAGGGATGCAAGCCCATCTCATATATATTAGTGTAAGACATGTATACAAGTAAAGGGTAAAGATAAAAAATTAACATTATACAATCAAATTTAACTTTTATAACTGCATCAAAACCAAGACAAGTATCCGCTTTATAATAGTTATATAGATATAACATATCAATTAATACAATTTAATAAAATGTCTACAACCTTATTCCCCTCCCTATAAAAATGCACAAAAGATGTAAAGTCTGAAAAGAAAAGAAAAAAAGAAAAATTCCTAGAGATTTAGCCCACTCAACTTGCTCCCAAGACCTTTCAAGAGCTTGAGACAACGTCATTTATACACTTATGCGAACATGTTGGATAATATGGCCTACATATATACACCATTAGAAAACACCAATTTGTTTTTGCATGGCCTCTTTGGGTGGAGGTAGCTTCAGTCCTTTCAAATTAAAGTTGAATATGGTAACAGCAGGCTTCACTGGCACATGCAATGCAGAAATCAACTCATAGAAATTAGAATATAAATATATATATATATATACACATTATGTCTTGCGTTGAATTGGTTTTTATCATGGCTTTCAAAATTGGACTGAACCGTAAAAACCAGGAATCGGTTATTTGACCGGTTCTGTTTTCCTCTAAAACCGGATTTCCTCAAAAAAATGTTGATTTTAGTCAGCAAATCACTGAACCGGGTGGTTAATTGTTCGAACGGTTCTGACAATTTTTTATTTTTATAATTTTTTTTTGTCAGAACAGGCCGATCGTTCGATTCGAACGGTCAGACCATTCGACCTGATAACCGGACCCGATTGGTTCAGTCTCTGGTTCGATTTTAAAAATCATGGTTTTTATTGGTGAAGGCTCAAGGCTGTAGGCCCTTTCGTGTGGGTGTGGGGTAGGGCTGTAAAGTTGATTGGTTGGTAATACTCCTACAAGCATGGGTCAGGAGTCCCATCCCTGATTTATCAGACCAACATAAAAGGGGAAAGGGAAAGTAATCAGCGAGAGAAAAAGACAAGTGAGGATGCAATCTGCTCCAATAATGTTGCTTTACCTTGTAAACAATTTTAATTAAACAAGCCTAAATGAAGCTCTGAAAGGGTTGTGCCACAAAAGGAAGCATAAATAATTTAGGGTCAAGCCTCAACCTACACTACCACCACAGTGCAGTGGTTTCTGAATCTGACTTCTAAATATAGAGAATAAAAAAGCAAATACGTTAACAAGCCCCACTAATGTGGCTATTTTGACGAGGAAAATTTGTAGGGTCATGATGGTTATTAGGTGTGTGTTTGTCTGATAGTTATAACTAGCAGAAAACATATAGAGAGGATACCTGATTATCTTTGCTGTTGAGGAATCCACAAGCCTTTAGCAGCAGCTGTGGAGATAAAACCAAGTGCATGCCCATCTGGTAAAGCTGAATTAGCACGGCGGCTTTTGGCTTTTTTAAGGTGACTGCACACAGACAACTTATAAGCTATGTTAGGTGAAAAATATGGAGAGCCCTGAATCAGCTGTCAGTCAGTCATTTGACTGTCTGTTTCAGCTTCTTTGAATAACTTACCCGGAATGCTTCAAAGCAGCTGAACCAGTTTAGTCGAATCTTCAGCTCAGCTCTCCCACATGGACCCATAGAGTTGAAAGTTGCTATATTATGGAAAAAATTGTTATTAGGTTACCTAATACTTTTAGAGTGACAGATTGAATCTTTAACTACAATGGTGGACTTTAGAATTAATGAAGTCCACCATTGTAGTTAAAGAAAAATTAAATCATATCTCATTACATGATTTCATTTAATGCCTTGGTGACATGACGGCACTTTGGAACTATTCTTGTCTTCTATGAAATAACATCGAGATAGATGCAGTAAGGTTATCCCTCGGCAATCCAATTGGGTGAAAGGAGAAGTGCAGCATTTCCTAATTATTAGCCCCTAATAAGGAGTAGTAGTGTCAACCAATATATATAAGAATCAAATGTGGTACAAATCAATGTCATTTGATGCTTTGACAGGATGATCCAATTAATTTCATCACTCTCCACATCTTCCATGATTATTCTTGCCAAATACCCAACCAAAGATCGACAACTTCGATGTAAGGTTCTTTCCTTTCAGCATTTTGGACAAGTGCCTATCGACATTTGTGACTTAAAGATGGATTATTCCTCTATATATGTGTGATGATGGCAAGGAAAATTAATGGCTTATTGAGAGGATATATTGTTATTCCCTTCTGAAGAATTGCTAGGCAATTGTAGAAGAAAGCAGCTGGGTGACATAAAGCTACACTGATTCCTTTTCTTCCACCCATCATGAGCATTCTTTGCAGATCAAGTCATGACTAAAGCAATCCGATTCCTTTCCTATGAATTGATTCCATGTCTTTAGACAACCAACAACAACAACAAAAGTTGGTCTACAGTTAGTAGTTAAGCAATATATATGCATCACTAGTTTGCTCTTTTTTCTTATATCTCCCGTTCAATTGCTTTATCTTTTGAGGGGTGCAGGAAAGACCGAAATCAACATTGAGGGGGACAGCTAGAGGATTCGTTTCCTTTCGCATTCTCTCTCTCTGAGAATACGTTGGTGCAGTTGAGTGCTGAATTGATGCGCCAGAAACGTCAAACCAAGTGAAGATTTTGAAAGGAGATAATGAGGATTAAGTGGGGTTGGAGCACTGCTAGGTGGAGCATGGATTAAGGAAGGTGGATAGCCTTGTAAATGTATCATGATCATCCCATTTTTGGTGATCTTGTACTTTGTCTATTTATAGTATAGTATTGTAGTGAGTAGCAGTGACCCTCCTCACTATCACAAAGCTTGGCTTTTCACTAGCACAACATGCACAATTAGCTAGGGGGGTCTCATCAGTCACCCAACACTACCCCTCCAGCTTCAACGGCCACCTTTCCTCTCAAGTCTCACCGGATAGATCTTTGGGGCTTGCTTTGTAGGTGGTGGTCATGGTTGAGCTAAAAAAAAAAAAAAAACTTTGGGTAGCTATCCATGTTTGACAGCAATCTGGGCTGTCATATAGGGACTTCCTTATTATATGTTAGTTTATACCCAGCCATGCATGAGCCATGTATCATGTATGTGTCCACCACCACCAGTACTGTTATACCGAGCCAGCAGTGTGAACAAACTGGTCATGCTCATCAGGGGAGAGCCCTGTAGCCCTTGTTCACAGCCGAGGCTGTCAAATTTGGACAGCCAAAATCTTCTCAGCTGAGCTTGCACTGATCTATTAATTTCTGGATTGATTTTTAGGTTCCACAAAACATTGTAATGTATCAAGCATTCTCATGAGTTTATGCTTTTTCTTTCCCCTCTTGTAAGTATATATGCAAACTATTCTTTAATGTACAAAACAATTAAAACCATCTAAGCCAGCACCATTGAATTCCTTTTAATTTATTATTGTACAATTGTTAGGGGTTCAGGGGTGAGACCCTCCCCGACCCAGATGCTTTGGCAAATTTGCTACAATTAATGGGGAGGTATCTTGGAAACATTTCGGTTATAATTAACGTAGCGCATTGAAAAGAAACCCTAGTCCAATGATAAAATATTAGTATATTTTTTTGCCAAGGTTGTAACAATTTTTATCAATTAAAATTAACTTAGGGAAGATTGTTGGTTACATGTATTTCATAAAGTGCGTTTTTTTTTTTATTTTTTTATCATATTTTGCTAAATAACTTGGTATCGTTCAAGTAATCTATTAGGGCTTATTTACAAGCCAGAAGTATGAAGTGCCCTTTGGGAGGGCGTTCATTCAGTGGCTTCTCGCTTTGTTTCTAAACCTTCAAGAAAGATGAATGATGGAGAGAGGAATATGCTAGAGGGAGAAGTAACTGAAGAGGAAATTCGAGAGGCTTTGTTCCAAATGGTTTCTAGGAAAGCCCAAGACCATATGCTTATCTAACTTCTTTTTTCCAAGAGTTCTAAAGGAATTTAATGTTACCTATATTTTCCTAATTCCAAAGGTAAAGAAACTCATTTTATGCTAGTCAATTCATACGCAGGCCTGTAAATGGTATTTAGAAATCCAAATTCGAATGCGAGATTCGGTATAATTGAATCGAATTCGGATAACTCGAATAGAATATTTGATCAAATTTAGATATTATTTTTTATCGAATAAATTATCAGGCCGAATTCAGATATACATTGATTCGATCCGATAAATATCCAAACTGGTTATATATATATATATATAAAGGTTAAAAAATGAAAAAAAACAAGAAATGAGTTCAAAAACTCATTTCAGTCTTTTGAGTTCGAAGTTCGAACCTTACGTCCTTACCCTTCTCTCTCTCAAGTTTCAACTTTCAAAACCCTAACCCTCCATCACTCCCTTTGCCATCGTTGAACGCCGCCTGAGCAACCACCATCAATCCATCACCGGTCACCTTCCCTCATCGTTTGAGCAGCCACTAGCCCTTCGTCAAACACCGTTGTCACTCATCTAGTCATCTTTCCTCTTACTTTTATCTCTCTCTTCTCTCAAAGTCTCAGTGAGATAGTGATCCACCGCCCCAACAACCATCATCACCGACGACAGCGCCAGTGATTACGGTCGAGCATCGGTCACCAGCCATAGCTCAAGCTCAAAGCGCCATCTCCCTTTCCGTTGCTCAAGCTCAAGCAACCCTCAACCGTCCAGCATCACCGGCCTTGTGCTGGGAACCCATCGCATTTGCACTGGCGAAACCCACGCCATCACACACTCACACTTGGCCCACTGTTGGGAACCCATGCTTGCCACCGTCAATCCCCTGCCTCTTTTTTCAAGGTAATTAGATTTAAATTTTCATAAATTACATATTGGTTTATTGATTTATTTATGAGCTAGATTTTTTAACTCATTTTCGTGTGCTAAATTTCTAATGATATAGAATAGATTACAAATTTCTGATAATGATTTAGATGATTTATTGGTTTTTTGGTTTCTGGTTATGAGTTAGATTTTTTCAGTTTTTTCCTCCTTCTTTGCAATCAATACCGATTTTTTAGCCAATCGGTCAAATTCGAATCGAATCGAATATTCGATTTAATAATCGAAATCGAATTCGAATATCACTATTTCTATTCGGTTTCAAATTCGAATATAGCCTGATTCGATTTGAATTCGATCGATTTATAGGCCTATTCATATCTATTAGCCTTTGTAATATAATTTACAAAATCATTTCCAAAATCTTGATCTCTATAAACCCCTCCTAGGGAAAATCATCAATATAAACCAAAGTGCCTTTACTCCGAAGAGATTCATTCAAGATAATACATTGATAGCTCATGAATTAATTGATTTTGTGAGAAAAACTAAGGTTATGTTTGGTTTGAAAGAAAAAATAGGGAAAGGAAGTAAAAGATAAAAAAATCTATATAAAGTTTGTAAAGGATTCCCTACCCTTCCACTCCTTTCCCTATTTTTTTGTTTAAACCAAACCTTTCGTTAAATGATAGAAGACGCTGAATGATTCTAAAACTATACATTTAGCAAAGCGTATGATAGGGTGGAGTACTTGTACTGCTTTATATAACGGTACGTTATCTAATCAATTACAAATGAGCACACCTATATTTCAAACACGTGCGGTGTGAGTTGATCCGGGCCCTTTCACACGTGCGGCCCACATGTGGCAACTGTTATTTCCGTTGGATCACTACTGTTATCATTCAGGTGACAGTAACGTAGAAGTTAACGACCGTCATCGCCGCCGTTAATTCCGTAATATTCCAACTGTTAATGCCCACGTAGGTATTAATGGATTGACGGATATAATAATAAGGGGGGTAATTTGGTTCGAAGGAAAAGTACTCCGAATCTCGTGCACAGTCCAAATCTTGACAGCTGTCGGGCGGCTGACGAGAAGTGCTCAGTGAGCATGGTCTAGTTTCTGCTTAAACTGTTGACACGTATGCATCATTGTACGGTTAGCTCCGTTAACGAGGTACAGGGTGCTGGTATCGTTAGCCGTCGAAACCTTGGCTTCGTCAGGTGTCCCAGCGAGATCGATTCTCCCTGCCCAATCAGAAATCGACACCTCACTTCTGTTTTCAGACGATTCTTCCAGAACCCGGTTGCCTTAAAACAGTTTAATAATTGTTTTCTCGTAAATGAAAGTTGACGTATGTCCTCTAGCTCTGGCGATGCATTTCAAAACACCTTTTAACTTTCCAGTTAATTACACAAATGCCACTCCACCCGTAATAATTAAGAGAGAGAATCACAACATCATTATTTTAATAACAAGGGATTTTTCTATTAGCAGTTATTCACCAAAAATAAGATTAAAATTAAAAGCCCCAAAAAAATTATAATGATTAATAGTACCGAAAGGCATGAAAATGCCACCAAATATATATGGTATATGTCTAGTTCAACATCCAGCAGTAGTTCAAAAGAGATACATTGATTAAAGACTTCAGTTTGAATGCAAATGGAGTCATTTTAAATGAAAGAGAGATGGAATTTGAAAGAGTTGGTGAGTACCCATTTGAAATGAATTTTGTTTCTGGAATCTGGAGTGGACTGTGTAGTCTACTCAGGCAATTCTATGAGCATTGACCAAACATGACCATCCTTTTCTTCTTTCCATGGGCTTCTCTAGCTTATTCCACATCAAATCCAATCTCTGGCATGGAAGGGCTTCTAATAACCTGATCCAGTGCTTCACATAAATATGGTATTTTCAACAGTACTACTGGTGGAATGGAACAGAATAGATAATACTACCATCTTTCACATGGTGGATAAATAGGAACCTCTTATTTCCTTTGCTATTTCTAGAAGTCAAGGCACAACAAAGAAAAAAAGAAAATAAAGAATACACTCTTTTTAGAACTATATGCCCATATAAGTCACGTAATACTGATTTTTTTTTTTTTTTAAGCCTGCTGGGACTGGCAATAAAGAACCATACCAGAGCTAGAAAAATTCCTGACCCATCCAATCAGTTTGCAGAACACCCACCATTGCATTTAATAGAAAACCCTCCTCTACCTATGTACAGACCCCCCAGATAAAAAAAAAAAATGAAGGAGTTTTTCATCTGGATGGGCAAAAGGATGTTAATGACTTCATCAACACTTGTGCCCTTTTAATTTTTAGGGTAACCCTGTTACCTTAATTTATATATACTTTTTTTTTCCCTTTTTTCTTCTGCAATTGCTGCCTCATTAGCTATGTCCCAAGAAAAAAACTGTTGAGGAAAATACTAGATTTGGAATTGTATATATGTGAAAAGGCAGCAATGATCCTAAATAAGTATATTGACAATGGTCAAATGATGCATGCAACAAAGGAAAATAGTGAAGCTAGAAGAGTTCTACTTCATCTACTCAATTGCTTCACAAATCAATTTAATTACCCTAGTCATAGAAATACCTCAACTCCCATAAATTAATGTTGGCTCAGATTGATGTTAATTAACTTAACCTTTTATATTGCAATACCGAAAGTCTTCTCAAGTACCCTACATATAGTAGTCCTCACTCCCGATCTGTGTAAATTCCATCCCAGGATTGGATTGAAGAAACCCACAGTTAAATGAAGCAAGTTCTTAAAGGTGGGATTTATATCAAGAACAGCTTGTATTAGGAGGTCCTCCTCTTGTAAATAAAGGTCTGAAGTGGGTCCAATTTCCCTGCTGAAACCAACTTGCATCCCATTTCTCTCCTGTAAACTGTTTGTTACGTAGCCCCCCACCTAAGAAATAGAACGACTGATTCACATGCAGAGATCAGGGTGCCCATACAATAGGTTGTACGTAGGAGGGCATTTTGGGGCAGGTACAGTGCTTTTGACTAACTCATCTCACTCAACTCGAGTCAAATAGATTCCTTGATTAACCAACACTGTTAATCTTGATTACTTTCACTATCCAGTTTCCACCCAATTGCTACTTTGATACTTTCCCAAGTTCCAATTATTTTATGGAAGAATTTAAGTAAAAGGATTGATTGATTACAGAACCCTACGAACAAGGGAAAAAAAAAAGGGGAAAAGAAAAGGTGAACAGTAGCAAAAAGTGGTAGACTTTAGGGCCATTTTCGTCCAAATGGGAAAAGCAATATGGATGGTGTATCGATCGGCCACTCTGAACTCGACACGTCGAAAACCAAAAGTCGAATGTTTTAAGGTTGGTGTTGACGTTAAGACATTAGAAGGTGAAAAATTATAGAAGAAACAGAAGAAAAAATTTCCCCAACTTCTCTCTTTTTATTCTGGTATGGGGAAGTCTGTGGGGGGGTGTTGGGTGTAAAGCCTAGTTGGAGCGAGCAAACCAGAAGAAGGAAGAAGAAGATATAAAAAAAAAGTATGTATGCATACGCATATAGGTCCAAAGGTTTTGCCATTTTTGATCTCTCATTCACCACTCTCTCTCTTCTGTTCTTTCTCGCTTTTCAGGAACATTAGTACACTCACCCACGAAGGAGGATCAGCTCTTAACCAAGAAGAGAAGACAGAAGAAGAAGAGAGAAACCAGAACTTATAACATTTAATATATAAAGATAGATACGCTTGTTTAGATATATAGAATAATACAAAAAAGGAGAGAAAGAGAGAGAGAGAGGAAGAAGAAATGGGGAGAGGAAGGGTAGAGCTGAAGAGGATTGAGAACAAGATAAACCGTCAGGTTACTTTTGCAAAACGAAGGAACGGACTTCTTAAGAAAGCTTATGAGCTTTCGGTTCTCTGTGATGCCGAGGTTGCTCTCATCATCTTCTCCAACCGTGGCAAGCTTTATGAGTTCTGTAGCAGTTCTAGGTATGCTCTTCTCTGTCTGTCTGCTGTTTGCTTTGATGTAGAGAAATTTGTCTAGTATTTTATTTTTCCCGACTTCTGTTAGACAAAAGCTTTATATTTTGTCTTATTTTCCTACAAGATCTAATTTTGGATGTCAGTTTGCCAAGTTTTATGAGATTTTGTTGGTCTCAGATATCGAAAAATGAATTCTTTTTTTTTTATTTTTTATTTTCTTCAGTTTTGATGTGCCCTTCTTCTCAGATATTGTCATTTTCTGTCTAGTTAAGATTAGGTTTAATGGTATTTTCTATGTTTTGGTCCTGGTACTATGAGATCGGAATGGGTTTGGTGCTTCTTGGGATTGTTGGAATGGAGATCTACTGACTGTATTGTGAATATGTCGGTTGTTACTCTAGATTTTCTGAGTTTTATATTTGTGGGTTTTGACGGTAAACTAGGGATTAGCATCTTGATAAACGTACGTGTATGTATTTTATCTCGTTTTCTTTGTTTTTCTTCTCCTTTATTTGACTTCTGGAAGAACTGAATCAACGTTTTTGAGGACTTGTTTGGAAGTTTGATTAGTGGTTACTTTAACGCCAGGAAGAGCTGTTTGCCTGTTTGATTCTGTGCGTCAATTTATGAGAATTAAAGATGATAATCATATATTCTGTCTTGGGGATTTGATTTTGTAGTCTGTCTCATTCTTTTGCTCAACTCAGTCCATTGTAGTGCTATTTCTTTTCTCTGAACCTTTTAGGTGTAACAAAATGCAAACTTGTATAAACTTTTTATACGGGTATAGGGTACTTTGTTTAGTGCCGTCTTGCACATTTGCACTGCTAGATTTCAACTTCTGGTTGCACGATTAGCGGCAAATTATTTGTTAGTGATCCTTTCTAGACCTGAGAGGTTCAGATTGATTTAATGCACCGTTTTTTGCTGGTTGCATGGTTTTTTAGCTGATTGTTGTTGTTCTTTCTAGGTTTTGGTTATTACTGGCTTCTAAGTTTGTACTGTCTTAACTCTCGAGAATAGATGGTGTACAATTAATTGTCTTGTCTTTGTAAAATAGCTGCAATGCATACCAGAGGTAGTGCAATTGGATACCTTTTCATGTTTTAGGTTGCGGTTGGAAATTGGCCATAGGGTGTGAATATATTCTGTTGGAGGTTGTTCATTCTTATTTAGTAGGAATTGCCTCCCGAAGGGTGCTTCTTCCATTCTTGAGTGAGCATTTTAATTTTTATACAGTTAGTGGTGATAAAAGACTCCCCCGTTTTTTGAGGCTTATTGAGGTATGATCCTTTGATTTCAGCGCTTTTGAAAGATAGACATTCGTGGCAACATATATTGGAGCAAAGAACCAAATTGTTTTAGGGTTCAAGTTTGAATATGTTTTAAGGTCCAAGTTTAAAGAAACAGTCATAGACAATGGGAGACTCCAATGAGCATTAACAATCCTGTATTGATTAATTAATTGCAATGACAAACAGAAAACTGCACCACGCCTAGCTAAAAGGAAAATGAAAAGTAAACTAAAATAGTTTTGTAGGGGATGAGTAACCAAGAGGCAAAACACTTCAAAAACAGTATAATAATCACTTGGGTTTTTTAAATTACGCTGCATCTAGTTGTCTGATATGTGACTTGGCTTCTGTTCTCTAAATCCACTGAATTTTCCCAATGCACCTTTTCATTTTCCATAAACGTTTTAGTATATGGTGTACTAAATGATGATCTACTTTGACCTAATGAGAAGGTGGTGTGATTAGTTTAATTAGGATAAGGCTTTATTGAGTTGAATGCTTTCTTTGTTACTATTTGAGTTTATTCAAGTTGTATTTATCAATTCAATACCTAGAACCCATGCTAAATACATCACTTCAATTTTAATAAACATGGATAGCTTATTAAGTAGAATTTTAATAAACATGGATAGCATCTGACATATATAGGTATAGGCTTGGCCTTGGCCAGCCTGAATAAGTAGAATTTCCGCTTCTAAACTTTAATTTTAAATGTTATATCTTTTATGTTAAATAAATAACACGATAATTGCTGATAAGAAGATCAAATATAGATGCCACAGCCCCAAGTCACCTACTCTAAAATGTCATACTAACTCACATTTTGCCTTATTTTGTAATTTCTTCTTTGTTGTTTCAGAAAATGCATCTTTTATGCATTCGTAATTTGGTATCTGTAAGAGGTTTTGTGTCCTTAAATTTGTTCAAAACTACAAGGTTTTGTACAATATAAATACAAGGTTTAAAAGTACAATATACAAGGTTTTGTACTGCACACATTTGTATTTATTCCCTTCGAAACTGAGCTTAAGTTTTAGAAAGGATTCAACTGTGATTCTGGAAGGGCATGATAATTGAAAACCTTACAACCAATCAACTGGCATCATAAAAATAAAAATGATAACAAATCAGATGTATTGGTACTTTGTAAGGTTATAGCCTCTTTAAGCTGCTAAAACCTAAAATAATCATCACATTATATGGGTTCTAATTTTTAATTTGAAACTTCAAATTTTATTATATACTGACAGTTGATATTGTTTAAACAAAAATCAAGTTTCCAAATGGCAAACTGCATCATTAGTTTTGCAAATTAAACCAATGTTTCTAGGGGGCCGCCTGATAACAGCTGAAGGGACCGAACTGAATGACTCATTGTTTCTTTATAGATAAAATAGCTAAATAAGAAAATACTCTAACATATGGTATTTTTTATCTCTTATGCAACAACCCCCAAGTCTTGAAACAACCTTAAACTGGCAAAATGTCTGAACAATCTCCAATATTAATATAATTCGTGGCCATTGAAACTCAAATTACCTGCACTTTATAAGTAGAGCTATCTAATTTTTAGAGTTTCTATCTATGCTGCACAAATGATTTTGTGCTCTTGCTGAACATCCAAATTGCCTAGACCATCCCATATATTTTTTGATTGGGGTCATTTAAATTTTATATTTTTTTGGTAGTAAGAAATTGTATCATGGAATGAGTTTCCTCCAAAATTCACATCGAATACACCCTTTCTAGGGATTAAATATGTAGAATGATATTGTCATACATACGTAACTCTTTGCCATTGTAAGTACACGTCTATTTACATATTCACAAAACTCAAATCAAACCCATTGTCCTAAATGATATGACTCCGGTGATTACTTGAAGTCTTAAAATTTGAATCCAACAAAATCTTGCCGAATACTGGCCCATCTAATAATGTGCTTTTCCACTCGCCCCACAGCTTCTACAATTGGACCCTTTTTTGTCAAGATTTCTCCTGTTAATTTTAAGCCATATATTATATTGTTTGGAAAAACACGAATCTATCAACAGATGCCCCACCAACTCTCCTTCCAATTCATATAGGCATCAAATGTTGTCCAGCATAATTCCCCTCATCATCAGATGATCGATTGTGAGGATTGTGCCTTTCATTGCTGTCCAAAGGAAGAATACTGTCTTTGGTGGGCGTTGGCCCCAATTAAGGGTGTCAATGGACCGGTTTTGGACTGGACCCCATCCAGTCCAAAATCAAATTGGATGGATTGAACGGACCAACAAGAAATATTGGATTGGACCAATCCAGGCCAAAATACTTATTAGATTGGATTAGACCTGTTCCATCTGTAATAAATTTATATTGTATTGGGTTGGATTAAGCCAATATCTGGTCCATAAATACTAGATAACAATATAGGTGTCAATGGAATGGGTTTGGGAAAACCAATCTAAATTAAAATGGATTTGAACAGATTGAACGGTCCTGACATTGAATTGGACAGGTCCAAAATGGTCCAAAATATTCATTGGATTGGATTGGACCTGGTCCACTTGTAATGGACTCATATTGGTCTAGATTGGATTGGACCAAATCCAGTCCAATAGACACCCCTAGCCCCAATTCTCCAGATCCATTTTGGTGAAACATCTTCAGAGTCCACTTCCATCAAGCATTCCTGTAGTTCAGGCTTGCAATAAGTAACCTGACCTTTTTTTTTCTCATATTATATTAAAATGCCCTCAAAATAACTGAACCCTTGATCATTGCATCAACCATAGCATTTTATGAAGACCTTTGAATCCAAGAGAAGGTGCAATTCCATTTCTCTTGGCAAATATCTAATCTCCCTATTGATATGCCTGAACTGCCACCTCCCTTGGTTATTGTTCTTACAAGCATGTGTTCTTTAATGTGATGCTTGGAACAGGCACCCTTCATGTTCATCCAGCATTTCTCTCTCTCTCTCTCTCTCGCTCTCTCTCTATATCTATCTATTTATCTATCTATCTATCTATCTATCTATCATTACTGAACGTCATCATGCATGTCTCTCGTACCCTGGTTTACTTGCTTTTGTGGTCTATTAACTTTTTTGATCAATTTAATCTCATTGTTTTTCCATTCTAAATCTATGGAGTTGATCTAATTGTTAATCCTGTAAGCGTGAAGAACTTAACTAATCTAAGGAAGAAGGCTTTGCAAATCTTAGTCGCACTTGTACATTCACTTGTGTGCATTTTTTCTCATTGATTTGTAGTCTTGAACAGAAGTTGCCTCCTTGAATGAACATGAATCAACCAATCTTACTTGTGTCTCAATTGGAATTAATCTGATTAAGATTGAAATACTATTTGCTATTTTAAATTTAGATAACTATTTAACCATAAATGTATTGGATTGGATTTGAAAATATGATCTATTTATTAATAAAATTGAAGTTGCATATTGCTTAATGTAATATACCAGGATCCATCTGATTATATAATGCACTAAGGTTGTGTTTGGTTTGAAAAAATAAGATAGAAAGAGGGAAAGCTATTCTTAAGGAATTTCATAAAATTTTTTGGTAACGTTCTCTCAACTTTCTGTTTCTCTTACTCTCAATCAAACCTAGATTACCATTAACTTGTAACGTTTATACCTACCTAGATTATCATTTACTTGTAACGTTTATTCCATACCTAATTGTGTTCTATGTCATGTGTGCTAGCTTGATAGTTTTTGGTGGTTCAGAGTTGAGCTGTTTTTTCTTTAAGGATCTTTTTTTTTAGTTGCTACATAGATGGGGTGATCAAAGCTTTACATAATACCAGAATCCGTACGTAACAAAATTGGTTCTTGGGCTTTAGAAATTTCTCAGGTGAACTTCCAAATCTCATGTATGAAGTTAGGATTGAAAACGGGCCTTCTGTTTTGTTGCAAAGCCACTGAGCGATTGGTATTGATAGTTTCATGGAAGCATCGGTTTGCACTTATGGCAATATGTTGGTTGTGCTTATTCTAGTAGTGTTAAGTATGGGTAACTTTCGTTTCTCTTTTGCTCATTGGACCTTAAATTTCCTTTCTTCTAGAGAATTTTGTGGCATTCAACTGTAATGTAAGAGTTACTGTAACCCAACTCTCCTGGTTTCTTAATTTCATCAATACGGGTTTATATATACATGCACGAAAGGATCATTTATTTTAATTTAGTAGTTAAATCTTATTCTATTCTTTGATTGTGTCATCCCATATAATAACCATGATCTCTTTACTATTCTATTAAGGAATTTCAAGCCCTAATAGCAAGAATATGACATTTTTATAGAAACGAACTTGGAATGCATGACTGATGGATTAGTTTTTATGTTGGGTGCAATATTATATTTGTGGTGAAACTGGATTCATGTACCCAAGCCCATATAGTTGTGACAAGGCTGGGATGATAAGGGTGACTATTGTTACTATTGCTTTTTACATTAGGTAAAACTTTTCTTGATGAAAATATAATTTTGAAGGCAACGAAAGGCAAAAAATAAATAAATAAAAATGGCTGTATCTAAATAGCCAGGGGTGGTTTATTTATGAAAAAAAAAAAGAAAATAGCCAGGGATAGTTGGTAAATATTTGTAAAGGTGAGGTCCTTGAGCAAAATCCTACTAGAAATTTACTTTAGACAGTGCTTTGCTTGAATAGGTTTTAATTTGCTTAGGCTACGTAAAGAAGCCATGAAACATAGTATTAATTAATGAGTGAGTTTAGAGGTCTCAAACTAGACTTTCTGGATTTTTAGGATTATCTTCCTACTCCCCCCACCCCCACCCCCAAAAATAAAAAAAAAGAAAATATACATGAAGATCATTATTGATGATATATTTTAAAGTTTATGATCATCAGACTTTTCAAATGGCAATTTCATCAGAATTTTCGGGTATCTAACCCATCCTGACCCTAATAGGACCTGATGAGGGCAGATTTGGCCCTCCACTGACATCATGACACATGGCATATCAGAACAGCTGGATTACATCCCAAGATCACCTAGGCGATAACTTGCCTTCCAAAATGGGGTCCTACCTGGCGACCTACCTCTACCGCCGACCTGGTGAACTGCCTCTGTCGCCGACCTGTTAATCTGCCTCTGTTGCTGACTTGGCAATCTGCCTCTGTTGCCGACCTGGCGACCTACTTCTCTAGAAGCTTGCCAGTGGTCTCTGAACCTTTTCGGGATCACGTTGCGTAACCGTAGGCCTTATCCTCATCCCGACCAAATCGGAGGGAAACAGTAAGCCTTATTAACTGATACGTTATCCTCCTTTCAAAGTGGAAGGGACCAACCGTTGTGGGCCGAGGATTCTGGGAGCGTTTCGCTATACCTACGGCAACCCAACTACATAAGAGCGTCAGCCCTTGAGACCAATGTAAATGTGCAATTTAGTTCTCGCAACTCACTAGCTCTCTCACATTTAGCTATCTTAAAACCTCTGATTCGTTAACTTAAGCATCGGAGTGTCCACCCCGGGTAAAGCAACTCAAGCACTCTAACACTGTTTCCTTGTAGGTCGCATTAAAGCCATCTCTCCAGCTCGTCACCATTTAGTTAGGCATCAAAGCCACCTCTATAGCTCGTCATCATTTATCTAGGCATTAGACCCACCTCTCCAGCTTGTCACCATTCAGCTAGACACCAAACTCACTTCTCCAACTCGTCACCACTCAGTTAGGCGTCAGAGCCACCTCTCCAGCTCGTGTCACCATTCAATTTGGCATCAAAGCCAACTCTGTAGCTCGTCACCACTCAGTTAGGTGTTAGAGCTATCTCTCCAGCTCGTCATCACTCAGTTAGGCATCAGAGCCACCTCTCCATCTCGTCACCATTCAGCTAGGCGTCCAAACTGCCTTCCAGGTAGGAACCGTTCAGGTAGGCATCCCAGCTACATTCCAAGTAAGGATTATTCAGCTAGGCATCCGAGTCACCTACTAGTCGGGAGCTGCCGAAATGTGCATCATCAGGGCCCATTTATCAAAACTCTATAAGGTTTGGGTTTTAGATTAAAACCCCAATAGGGCTTGGGTTTTGTCTTTATGGTATCCGATACCCAATACCCAGGATACATAAATATGAACCTAGTATATTATATATCATGCACAAATCTATAAACTTTATGTGCTAAGATAATTATTTTATTATTAATATTTTATTTCTATAAATTTCTTAGGATTAAAATCATCATTTGATGTAAATTTGGATTTTATAGATTGTTTACTTCATTTAGTTGTAAAATGCTAATTTTAAATATTATTTCTTTTAATTTTTAGTTGGAATTGTTAATCATATATATGTATTGATTGTTTTGATGAACACAAAAGTTAATAAAATATATTTTATATCATTATATAACATAAAAGGAGAGATGGCCTGATGGCTTAAAGCCATGTTAAGGGATTTGACATTATCATTAGTTAATCTAGGTTCAAGTCACACTATTAGCATTAAGATACCTTTATTTTGGAAGAAAACCTTTGGTCAAGGGGTTTTTGATTGGTTTGGGAAATTGAGAGAAAAAGTTAGATGAATTTGGGACTGATTTAAAATCCGATACCAGTTGAATTTCGAGGCCAATAATAAAATGGGTATAACCTGTCCTTGAATAAAAATCCGAATCCTAATTTTAGCTCAATTACTGTTGTTATCAAAGATTGTCCCACAGACTGACCTTTCTAGGGTGCCAAACATTTTTGGCAAGAACTCTTCTTTCTTTTTTCCCTAAGGCTTCATTTGGGAGGAGTATAAATATAAATATATTGAGTTCAGAACCTTGTATTTTATATTATTTTGTATGTACTTGTACTGTACATATTTATATTTGTATTCCTTCCAAAATGAAAAGTGTACAAATACAAATTTGTAGAGTGTAAAACCTTGTATTTTGTATGTATTTGTACTGTACATATTTGTATTTGTATTCCTTCCAAACTGAGCCAAAGGCTATGTTTGGTTGCAATGCAAATAAATTTGCACTAATGCAAAACTATGACGGTGCAAATGATTTGTGTATATTCTGACCTATTTTGTTTCAAATTTTAGCTTATTTTGTTTGATTACAGTACACATAAAGTAAATTAAGACATGAAACAGAATAAAGTAAATTCCAAAACAAAATAAAACAAGAATTTGCATTTTTTACATTTGTACCAGTACAAATGAATTTGCATTACAACCTAAGTTTCTGTTTTGAAAGAGTACAAAAACAAATATATATAGCAAAAATAATTAAATAGATACAAAATAATATATACAAGGTTTTGCATTTTATATATTTATATTTAATTATATTCGTCCCAACTCGAGGATCCATTTTTGGAGAGAGAGAGAGAGAGGTCATTGCCAACATTGTGAGACTACCTTCCCTAGCGATGGAGGGACTAGTTCATTTTTTGGCATTTTTCGACATGTTTCGAATGGTCTGGAAATCTGCCAGGTAATTGGTTTTATTTCACCTTTAAACTCTTCTTTTGTCAAAAAACTTGGTCAGTAATCCGTTGACCCATGTGGTAGAATTATCAATTCATTCAACTCAGATAATGGTTTTTTGTTGTTTTTTTTTTTAAACTCAGACAATGGTTTTCTGTTGCTTTTTTATTTTTTTTATTTTTTAAATTACCATGGACAGATCCATCGGAAGGTCAAAGAACTGACTAGTGTCCAAAGCGGTTTAGGTTCTGAATCGATTTTTAAAGCATTATTTCACAGTTTAACTAAGGAAATTTATTTTCTGTTAATTTTATGATCCACAAAAATTTGCATGGTAGCTGATTTGATGCATTTAGAAAAGAGTTGGGGACTCTGGCTTTAAATTATTTAAACTCATGCTGTCCCGTCTTGATTTTAACGTAGGAAAGTAGCTGAACCTAGGCATATCAGCCTTTACACCCTACCTTTTGCATTCATTATTTCCAGCAACCGTATGAATTTCTGAAAACAATGTATAAATACTTGGTGATGCACTGAATTTTCTTGTGTTTGATCAAAGATGTTTTGAGTAGTGACAAAATGTGGATATAGAGCTCGGTTCCATTGTCCTTCATTGAAACGATCATGCGCATGCATGCAGGCTAACATTTTGATTTGAAGACATATATGATGCTTGATGATGTTCTCCAATCTCTTGCAGCGTCATGATTATGTCTCTACATAGTGAATTCTGGTTGTCTGCTTGATTTTTTTTGTATCATTTTTCTTTGGAACCCAATACGTCAAGTAGAGTTCACGTCATCTTTATAATTGAGAATTGAGATGGTGCAGTCCATCGGATCGTGCTGCGTTGATGGTAGCATAAAGGGCAAGATGATCCTATAGTGTCTCATTTTTCGAGAGAGAGAGAGAGGGGGGGGGTGGGAATGGTGGTGGGTCGGATTCAATGTTCAGTGGCTGGTTTAACCAGTCGAAAAATGAAATTATCGACTGTATCATAGCTTCCACTGCTATTACTGGTTATGTTGTGTAGCTGTCGTGTGAATCAGTATTTATTATGTAATAGCAAAAGTCGTTAGCAATTCTAATGCTCTTTGCTTGTGAACTTCAGCTATTTGATTTTATTCCACAATCAAAATCTGCTTTAATTAGTTGGGATCCCTGTGATTTTGCGGTGGTTTGCAGAATATCTGCCTATATGCATATTCACACCGTCTTTATAACCGGATTTCAGCATTACACTCGTTTTTTTGTTTTCTTTAGCATGCTCAAGACCCTCGATCGCTACCAAAAATGCAGTTACGGTGCATTGGAAACCAGCCAACCCGCCAAGGAGACACAGGTAGCTTCGAATGTCTCATTCCTATCAAGAATTTAGTTGAGATGGTATTACTCAACGGGACAAAAGTCTTGGATATAATTTTTAGTTTAAATTGATTGCTTCTTTCAGTTTTTCACTTCTGAATTCTTGAGACCTGGTTTTGATATCCGAATTTCTGACATAATTTTATTGTTACAATTACCTTATGCAGAGCAGCTACCAAGAATACTTGAAACTCAAAGCAAGAGTTGAGGTCTTACAGCGTTCTCAAAGGCAAGTTTCTTATCGTGCAATCCAACATTCTTTCTTCGATCTCATAGCTATCCTATTTTTGTGTTATAATGCTGCTTGTTAACTCAGGAAAGTGAATAACCCGATTCTTGTTTAAATCATGTTAATGTAGAAACCTTCTTGGGGAAGACTTGGGTCCACTAACTACGAAAGAGCTTGAGCAGCTTGAACATCAGCTTGAAATGTCCTTGAAGCAAATTAGATCAACAAAGGTAACCTAAAAACCTAACCTTTGGTTTGGCAGTGTTGACTAGATTGTTTCTTTTAAGCCATGCTTTTTTCCTAGGGAATGTTGGGACTGTACAGTATTTCTGTTATAATGAAAACTTCTCAATTCATTGAGAACTGATAACCAGGAGCATAGCCTTACTTTAATTCTTCCCAAAACTACTTGATCATTGGCGCTGTCATTCTCAAAAATCTGAGCATTCTTCACCCCCACAAGCACGAAAAAAACAACCATAGGAAGCAGCCCCTTTTTACTCAAACTGCCTATCTTGGAAGCTATCAAAAATGACGATGTGGATTAAGGAAAGCAGCCCGCCCAGCTGAAAGTATCATGAACTTTGCTTCACACCTTGGTTGTGAATGTACAGTGCATAAGTGGTTTGCAGTCTCCCACTCCACACCATTTCGTTTCTGACAATGATGTGGAAGTACTTGTGCATTGATTTATTCATATCATATCCTAAGTTCTAGATAAGAAGGGTGAGAATCAATGCTGTAAAGGAGTTTGTTCCTTATTGGCTTTCTTGAGAACCATTTCTTATCTTTCAATATAACAATGGGAGTCCTAGATCTTTAATCCATGCAACTCTGAACTTTGTGGCTATTGCAAAACTGTGTCAAGTCATTACAAAGTAGAGGCTGTAAATAAAATTTTCACATTTTTAGAACTAACAGTGCTGTTTTTTATAAAGAGAATTCTGCATTCCTATTTTATATATGTAGGGTCCAATTATCAAAATACCGATATGATATGCTCCATATTGGGAGTATCATATCTGCATCGGTGACCATGGAGAAACATGGTTACGCTGATACACAAGGTAGAATATTGATCATATCAATGCACACTAATACCCACTTGTTGCTATTGAGCATATTGATATTTTGATTCTTGTTTGACTCTAATCCATTGTTGAGAAGACTGATATCTGTAGCCATAATTGTAAATTAATAGATGTGGATGGATTTGAGTAATGCAACTTATATACATTTGCCTGAGGGTCCCTTCTTTTGCTAAGAAAGTAATTAATCCCTTTCTAAATGCTTTGCAGACCCAATTAATGCTTGATCAGCTATCTGATCTTCAAAGAAAGGTGATTAACTGGTCTTTACTTATCTTGAGATTTAATGTTGTTATATTTCGTCTTTCTGTCTTCTAAGTTTGTCTCATGTTGTGTTAATGCAGGAACAGATGCTCCAAGAAGCAAACAGAACCTTGAAAAGGAAGGTATATCACCACCTTAGCATTTCAAATGTGATCAACTCACAAAAATGCTTGAGAATTTGGGTGTAGGGGTGGGTCCGAATGTACTTGCCTACCTGTCTGGATAACTAACTATATCCACTAATATCCTGCTTTTTGGGGACTTTAGTATTGCACTCTTACTACTATTTTAGTTCATTCAAACAACTGTCCAGGTACCAGTTTAGGGTAGCATAAAGTCAAGTCGTTGAAGTTTTCAAAACTCCTACATATACATTATACTGGCTTGATAGAATTCAAGCAGATCACTGAAAATGGTCCATCTGTATATATATATATATATATATATATATATATATATATTAATGTCTGTATGCATGTCTGGCTGTTTTCCCCCACCCATTGCATAAATTAAGCTATAATTTTTGTACTGGCAGCTGGAAGAAAGTAGTTGTGAAAATCCCCTTCGGCTAACATGGGAAGCTGGTGGGCAAAACATTTCATATAGCCGCCAGGCTGCTCAATCAGAGGGGTTCTTCCAACCATTGGAATGCAATTCAACATTGCAAATTGGGTAAGCTCATCAAAAGTAAAATCCTTAAGGGTTTTTTTTGAAGGTTGGCTTTTTGTCTTAATCTAATTTTCTGTTTATTTTTCATTTTGGCTACAGGTACAACCCTGTGGGACCAGATCAAATAACTGTTACAACCCCAACCCAGAATGTCAATGGCTTCATTCCTGGGTGGATGCTTTGAGTTGTGATTTCCTGAGAAAAATCTATATTTTCTTGTGGAGAACTTCCAGGTAGATGGGTTTTATTGGTAATTATAATCTGGAATATGTAAGTTGTAATTTTCTAAAAATGGAAAACAATAAAATGAAAGGCTTTATTAGTGTATGTAACTATAAAGACCAAGTCAATACTGACTTTGAGTTATTCAGAGCACTCTGGAGTCACTTGCCATAGTACTAAATGGCATGTGATAATATCTAATTGTAATGCTTTAAGACAACATAAGAAGAACCTTCCTTTTAACTCTTTTCATGTAAATGTGTTATTATCATTAAAAAAAAAAACAATGCTCTGCTTTCCTTACACTTTTTAATAGATTGGCCATATGATGGTTTTGGTTGTCATCATGTTGAGTGGTCAATAAAGTGGGAAAACGAACTGTTTTTGTTCTCTCTTTTGGTATTTAGGGTTCTTAAATTAGAAAAACAATCTTCAAAAAACAGGTTCTGTCTCAAACTAGGATTAATCATAAGGAATCAACTCTGAATAGTCTTGCCGTGTTTCACAAGCAATGGTACTTGAGCAAAATTCCACACTCCATTCTTTCCATAGTATCTGTTTTTTTGGCTTTTTATCCTTACCATTAAATCTTTTGTGGTTGCATACGTGCTGCGGGTTAATTTCTTTGGCTATGTTTGGTTTGAAGAAAAAGGTAAGGAAAGGAAGGGAAGTAAGAAAACCAATATTAGGTTTATAAAGGTTTCGCCACTTTTCTTTTCTTTTCCTTTAAACCAAACACGGCCTTTCTGTTTTTTATTTTTTTTCTTTCACCGCCAACATCTAGTTGTCAATTGAGAATGGAAGTCTGTTTAGTGATTAGTTGTTTATGGCTCACACTTCTGCAATTACAGAGTCTGTAATTCCCAACATACGCAAGGAGTGAAATTCATTTGGCTTCGGTTTCATGTTCCTTCCCAATTCCCCAGCGGAAATCGTTTGGATCCTCAAGTGCACCTTGCTCTGCCGCACCCCCAATTCCCTTCCAATGTTTGGATCCTCCTTGTTTAATGAGATTTGGGGTTGCGGCTTTGAATTCCCCTTGACTTTGAAGTCTCTTATTTTGGATAAAGAGCTTGAAGTCTCAAACCCCACCTTTATGAAATCCTATTTTTTTTTCGACTACAGTATAAGCTGATGTAGCAATTGTTTTTTGTATTGAAAAACCAAACTCATACTTGATTGTTTCTGAATATCTGCAATCCAAGCTTATTAAAAAACAATTTCTCTCAATCCACATCTGCTTTTTTAAGTGGCATTAGGTGGGATCTAATCATCCCAAGTCAATGGGAACTACCTTCCAATTACCAAGAATGAGTGTGCTCCCTTTTTCAAAAAAGTGATGTTGTGCTCTGATCCTTTTTTTTTTATTTAATATTTTTTGTCTTCAAATTCTTGTATTCCTTCTCTATTCTCCAAATTTCTTGTTGTCTTGTATTCTTTGTGCTCTGATCCTTTTAACTTTTGTTCTTTTCAATCGACAGTTATAGAGAACTTATCTAAAACCTCTCTTCACCTTATTTATGTTGTCAAAAAACTTCCTCCGACTTTTGTCTGTGTCACGTTTTCTTATTGTCCCAAAATATAATTCTTAAGTGACAAAAATAACCCTTATCTGATCTAACTTTTCATCATTTTTTTTATGGATAATTTATTAAAACACCCCTTATAATTTCATGAATTTATTAAAAGATATCCTATAGTTTGCAATCAATTTATTAAATTGACTTTACATTTGGTGATAGTAGAAATTGACAACTTTGACCAAAAATAATTGTTTCAATCAAAATAGATAAAATAGAAAATACAATTTCAATCAAAATGGCTCTCTTTGGTCATTTTTTTTTTATGTATGAAGCAAGGTTCTAAATATCGATACAGGTCGATACGCCAGGCGTATTGGTGCTTTTTTATGTTTTATTTATTTTTTCAAAACCAATTTAGAGGGATCAGTTTAAGTCCTAGCTATCCTCTGAACTATTGCCTGACCCGATACAGCCCGTGCAAGGGTGTATTGAGAAGGCCCGATACGATACATATCACCAATAACGATATTTTGAACCTTGATTGAACTAGGGATGGCAATTTTCCCCATTTCCCTGATCCTCGTGGGGATCCACCTCAAATGATGTGGGAATGGGGATGATTTTCCCCCTGTGGGGATGGGGATGGGGAAATTATCATCCCCGTTAGCTGGGACGGGGAGAGCACTCCCCGCCTCGTGGGATCCCCAGTAAGATATATGTATATATGTATGCATACGTTATATATGTATACATGTACACATATATCTATAAATTAATATTTTTAAAAATATAGTTGAATATATTTGAATCTTTGTCAGTTTTAATTATTTTATTTTTTTTAAATGAAATAAAAATCTAAAACAAAATGGTTAACATTATAAGAAATCATGAGGTATGGGGATCCCCGTGGGGATGGGGATGGGGATAAACTTGTCCCCATTAGCGGGGGTGGGGACAGGGACGGGGAAGGGGAAAGGCTCTCCTCCCTGCCCCGCCCCGCCCCGCCCCATTGCCATTCCTAATATGAAAAAGAGTTATGAGTGTTTTTGGAATAAACAAACATGGGCCCGTGTTTAAGAGAACAATATTTCCACTCAGTTTAGGTGATAATATTACTATTTTTAGATGGCAAAATAAAGTAACAAACACCACGATTAAGTAAATACTAAATACGTTGCAGACTATAGAAAAAATATATTCTAGTAAAATAAAAATTATAGATTGGTTTAAATAAATTTATAAAACTATAGGAGTGTTGTAGTAAATGATGTTTGATTAGTGTGACTGAAATACCTCTGGCCAATGTTTTAGAACCGATGTGAAACCAGAACCGTTAGCCGCTGATTTCTAGGTGGTTTGATCATATGGTCTGAATTGATTGACACATTGCAGTATAAAAAATTAAAAATAGCCAAAATCTGTTTTCGAGTCGAGCGGATTCACGGATTGAATGCCTGTATCAACAGGTCACTGACTAAATCAACGGTTTTGGCAAAAGAATGATTCAGGGATGAAAGTCATGAAACGACCGGTTGCTTGATTGATTTCTAAGTCAAATATTTCGACCATACAGAGCAAGGATGCTTCGAAAACCATCCTTCCAGCAAAGTAGCAATGCTCTCTCTCTTTCTGTCTCTACCCAAACAAAAAGTTGTACAGAATAAGAAAACACATTGATTTCTTTCGCTTTTGTATGTCCAAATCGAAAGGCTAAACTAAACTAAGTTTTACAATTAACAAGTTACAAACAGCCAACTGCTTGCTCTTGACTGTCCTTTTAAAGCACCAGTACCTAACATTGATATGGGCGTCCTGGTCAACAGTTTGTTACTTAATTAGGGCCCTTTAATTGTCCCTGTAGGTAAGCTAGTGCCGTTCTTTTCCATTTGTAAAATATTCATTTTAAGGGTATTTTGGTCATATTATAAAATACATGTCGGAGGACTTGGAACAGTACACTGTATGATGGGTAGAGCTAGAGCAATGATTTTGTGAATATATCGATCTAAAGTCGGAGTCCGGATCTCCAGTCCACGAGAAGTCTGCCCACGTTAATCACAGCCATACATGGAGAACAGGGCTGGGACAGATGTTCCCAATTCATCCGGCGTCCTAAAGCTGGGCTCCCTGAAGGTATAAACGTTTGGGGAAGTTTCAGATATTGTGAATAAATGGAAGGTTTTAGATAATTTCCCTTATTATACCAATCCACTTTAATGGGTCAACTTTAATCCAATCGGAGTTGTTGAACCCCAAACCTAGTCCAACCCTATAACATCAGTTGGGGCTGTGCTTCTGTTGGCCTAATTTTATTTCTTTTCATTCATAAAAGTGGTTACTATTACCTTTTAGACTTAAAATTAACTAATCAAGGTCAATTAGTTTTAACGTTAATATATGTATAAGGACAAAGTTCTTGTACACTAGGAGTGGTGATGCTACACTAAAATACTTTGGAATTGTTGGTATATATATATATATATATATATATATATATATATATATATTCATGGGCCGGGTCAAGTTGGACTTTGCCTCTTTCAATAAAAAATGTGCTGGTCCGAACATTGGGCCTAGATCTTGAATCCGAACCTGGACCTTATATAAAGTATGGAGCCTGATCTATACATAAAATGTCTTATTTTCAGTATACTTTTATAAATTAATATTATATTAATTTAGTGATAATTTAATAAATTAATAAACTAATTTATATTTTTTAATAGTAAATTAATATTGATTAATAATTTAAGAAACAAATATATATTATATATAATATAAATGCTTTTTATTATATATAATAATATCAGGCTAGGCTTATTTGAGAAAGACCGAACCCGACCCAAAAAATGACTGAGCCTGATATTTAAAGCCCAAGCCCAAATCCACATACTTAAAGTTTTGTTCAAACCCGAAAAATAATGAATTGGGCCAGGCCGGGCCATTGGACTACCTGACCCATAAACAGGTCTACATGTATGTAGGTTTCTGATTGGATTTGATTGACAAAATTTCAACCTTAATCTGATCTTCAACCAAACCTAACCACCCTATGGACCAACCCAGTTAAAAATTCTTTGGAAGATTTTGTGTCTAACTTATCATCTTCATCATTATCTATTATACGGCCTTGGCTACACCAATCCTGTTTCACGATGAACCTAATCATCATCGTCATTCAAACCTTATCCCAATTATATAGGATCGCTATGAATGCAGTTTCGAGTTATTTTTCACATAGGAAAAGTATGCTGTAGACTTCAAGCTGGTACACACACACGGCTGGTACTGTTGTGGTCCATACTATGTCATTTCGTTGGTTTAGTGAAGGAGAATTCCTTGTTGGCCTCTTTTTCTGTTGGTCCAGTAAGTAGCGCCTGATAGTCCTAGGTTAAGTGCTTGTGTCTGTTTGAGTCAATCAGTCCCAGCTAGTCTGTGTTATTGTTGTGTCGTATTGTTTTGTTGGAATCTTGTGATTTTTTCTCTTTGTTTTTGTGGTTCAGCTTGATGGATTTTTTTTTTAATCTTTTAACCCCTTCCCTCCATAAAAAGAGAACAAAAGTTATTTAAGCCTTATCAGAATTGTATATATTAGATTGGTTACATGAATTCTATTTCACCATAAATCAAGACAGTCGTCATCTAAGACTTGTCTCAATTATATGTACGGGGTCGCATGAATACTGTTTCGCTAAGAACATAAACATAATTCATCATCATCATCATCTTACATGAACCTGTTTCACCATGATGTAGGTTCAAAATTAAAAGAATCAATTGTTTTCTTAATGCATTATTTCATCTAACCCTAGTCAAAATGAACTTCCCACCAAAGATTTGAACTCTATGACTACAGGGGTGACATTTATCCCTCATGTTAAATACCCTGCTTGATGCTGAAGAAGAAAAAAACTATGACAAAACCACAAAAGCTGATGGTATATGGTCATTTATCAGCCTACCTCCAGGTTAGGTGAATTACATAAGCTATATTAATTTCTCACAAACCTTTTAATAAATTAAAAATAACTATATAAGCTACATTTTTTTGTTTCCCTAAATATACTTTAGGTGAAGAGGTGACCACATAAAAATTCTATTAACCATTATAAAAGGAGGTAAATCAAAACAGGGGAGGCCCAAAACCCAACAACAAAACATACAACCTTACCCTCTCATCCCAACCTACCAACATAAGCTACACTAATTTATAATTTATTCAAATTTATAATCCCTGATTAAGCCCAATATTTAAATAATTCTGTGTGTCAACATCATCACCTTAATTAACTTTATTAGATGGTTGCTGGAAGTGGGCACGGCCTGAGTGGTCCATGGTACTCTGTAGGTTCTAAAAATGTGGGCCTAGAACAAGAATAGGACTAAGCTTCGCTTTATTTCATGGTACCTTCTTACGTCTTTGTGGCCCAACCCCACTACAGAGATATTACTTTCGTTCCGTTAAATCCTCATTTTTTTTTTTACCAAGAAAAACAAATTAACGGATCACTGTGCCAAGATTTTTATTCCACTATTTTAAACCTTGCAATGCAATTACTATGTCAACACTAACCAAGCTATAATTTGACCTATATTTTCTTTATAGAAGGGTCCAAAAACAAAAATAGAATATATATATATATAAAGGATTATATTATCAACTCTCAATTCTCAAGGCCTGAATTCTTATCGGATTTAGCAAATTTTGGTTTCCTTTCGACGCTGAAATGTTTATATTGAAGCTGAAACTCTGAAGTGGGAAAGGTCGCACTTCCACCCGTTGGTTAGGACTTAGGACATAGGATGGGTGGGGATAGGCTTTATGGAATGGGCACAAACGCTCCAATCGCGGTTCTTAAAGCGGGGAGGGAATAGAAAATGAAACCGCCCTATTGATAAACAAGATACTAGATAAGACAGTATTGATTTTGTACGGTTTCTGGGCCTTTTTCAATTTATTTTTTAATGGTCATGGGCCTGCTTAACCATCGACCCACCATTGTCTAGCTTTTCAGGACGACGAGTAACGTGACGAAGGAAGGACTCAAGGACGTATTTTTTTATTTTCTTGTTTTGTCGGGTGGATGGTCACTGTAGTCAGACTTTAGAACGCTGGAACAACGCCATGGTACAACCATGCTACATTTAATGAATAAACAAAATGAAACTTCGCTTAGATTGAAACCTGGAATGGGTCATGGGTGACCACCCTATGAAATTGACAATGAAAAATAAAAAGATGTCCTCTCTCTCTCTCTCCAGTGGCTGATTGCTTGGCGTGTGTAGATTGGTTCCGTACCAGAGTTACATGGGCCCATTTCGGCTTGTAGACAGCCTAAAGCTTAGCTCTAGTCTCTAGGATCGAATAGGATTAGGCCTGCCAGCTCCTGCCCAAATCTAAGAGTAGAAACTGACTTGATTCGAGCCCAACCTGAGATGTCCCTTCCTACCTGCCTTTGATATGATTATGATATAACACGTCAATATTCCAGGTCGAGCTGGGTTTTAATTCATCCTTCCTTGGAAAGAATAAAAAACTAGAGAAATTGAGCTCGATCAGACAGATTATTCCATAGAAAATTTGTTTTATATCTTTTATCAAAGCTAAAAGGGGATTTTTCCAGAAAAATGGATCATATACCCTAGGAGGGGATTTTTCCAGAAAAATGAGAGAAAACAGTGCTGGAGACAAAGGACATTAAAGTCACTGTTGAAGGAGGTATGGCACAGGGAAATGGATCATATACCCTGCTATTTGACATGGGCAAAGGTACAGAGCGAAGACTGTTTGATCCAATGGTTGGACCCCTCCAAATGGAAAGTTGTATGCACCTTAGGACATTGGCTAGCAGTTGAACATCAACTCACCCTAGTTTTATTCTTCCAAGACTTGTGACCTAATTCATTGTATATTATCATGCCTTCAAGTGGGTAACGTGACTACAGAATTGGTTCTATTATTACACTTTACTATTTGATTGAGATCAAATAAATAAGAAATTCACATCTTTTGTGACCGCCCAATTGAAAAACAGATCATTTGTGTTTTCAATTTAAAAGTAAATTAGATAATTACTACCCCAAGTATTCTGTTTGGCACTAATCTATATGGTAACTTCAAGTTAGATTTTTTTATTTTATTGAATAGATTAAATTATTTTTATTTATAAATATTTGTGTTTTAGTCTCAAGAGTATAAATACAAATGTGTACAATGCAAATACAAAGTTTATAATACAATACAACATTTTGCACTTTACACATTTGTGTTCATATTCTTTCCACACTCAGCCTTAATAAAATTCAATGTGAAAGGTTGGTCATTATTAATATGGGTAATGGTCTATAATCATTTGAAGTGATTAATTTCCAAGAATCGAAACTCCTGCCTTTTTTTTTTCGAATAACAGGTGTCAATGGTTCAAATTATTATAATTTATCATTACTTATTATACGATATTAATTTATAACACATGTCCAAGTAAAAGGTAAAGATATAAGTTGATGTGTATAATTAAATTTAATTTTTTATTTTCTACATCAAAATCAAGGCAAGTATTCACTTTATAATAAAAACTTGGGTGAATTGCTAAAACCTTCCCTGAAGTTTGATAATTGCAATCACCTCCCCTGAACTCTCTAACACAGTTGCAAGTAGATATCCTCTATTTGAATCTTCTAATAAGAGGTATGAAAATGTCCAAAATACCCATATAAATATTTTTGACTGAAATGTTTATATTTCAAATTCTCTTTATATCAATTGCTACCCCAAAACCTTCCAATCTCTTTTCCAAAATTGATTTATTTTCCATTTTTTCTTCATATCAACCACTCAAAGGTAAAACTGCAATTTTAAACTCTCTTTTTTTGTTGTTCATAAAGTTTAATTGTTTTTTTTTTCTGAGTAAAAACAACCTCAATAGTAAGTGTATGGGTGTTTTGGACATTTTCATACCTCTTGTTAGAAGATTTTAATTAAGGGGGTCTACTTGCAACCAAGCCAGAAAGTTTAAGCCGTCAAACGAGGTGATTGCAATTACCAAACTTCAGGGGAATTTTCAGCATTTTACCCTTAAAACTTTTATTTGATAATTTGAAAGTGTAGAAAATCACTTTCTAACTTGATGTTTCATCTTAAAAAGATAAAGAATCACTTGTTTAAATCAAAAGTCATACACACAGACACACACATATATACATAAGAAAGGGTTTCTTTACAAGAAGATGTTTGAATAGAAAATTTTTTGTTAGGGTTTGGCTTAACTTAGAAAACAAACCTCAATGATTGAAAAATATATTAACGTGGCAAAGTTTGAGCATGCATGGTAGGTTGCCATCTTTTCAGAAATTGACTTATGGGAGATTGAAAGCAATGCCATCATCTCACAACTACTAATCATAAGCATATTTCAGAAAACATTTCTCTACAACCATTTATCTATTACCAAACATGGTAAAATTGCTTTTTTTTTTTTCTAAAACAGTGGTCATTTCCCTTGCAGCTGAAGAAGTAGTCCTGCCACTCTTGTGGTTTGCATTGTCTCTCGCTTTCATTTCCACCTACAATTAATGAAATTTAATAAATTAATTGAAAAGGGAAAAAAACCATAATATTATCCTAAAATTATCTCCATTCCAAATGGAGTCAGGATCTTATACAAAAAATTTATGAGATTTTATTGATGGAGGACCTGGCCATTTTTGATACATTTGTCAATTAATTCCCTAGTGAGTAGGCTACAGTGTTTCTTCTTTCTTGGAAAAGACAAAAAATAAATAATATTTTAGCTGGGGTACTTTTTATATCTGATATGTTCAGTTTATCAAAAATGGGATGTACCCTAATCACCTCCTATTTGTAGGTATTGCTGTTCTTGTTTTTTGTTTTTTTTTTTTTCCTTATTGTGTTTTTAAGAAGACACAAAATTTATGAGATTTTATTGATGGAGGACCTGGCCTATTTCATCCGTGGACCTTGGATGATCTTCTATCCTCAATATTTTGAGATAAAGAGAACTTAAATTTACAAAGGCATTTGGAGAAGAGGTAGAGTAGTGACACAGCATCTATCAAAAAAAAATAGTGACACAGTTTGATCAGCCTGATTTGGGTATCTATTATATGTTAATCTATGAAATATAATTATAGGTCAATCCAATCTGATTGGAAAAACCTATTCTAGGTTAGTCAAATAGCAAAGGTGGAGCCGGACATCCGGTGACTCTGATGTAGAGGAGAGATGCTGACCACATGTGTACAGAACATAAAAAATTCGTCATGACTTTTCAGCATTTATCTTAAACTCATTATAATTTTTAAAACGTCCAAAAATCCCATGTGAGTGAGAGTTTTGTTTTCTAAAACGTAACTCATCGTCCTTTAGAGCACCGCTAATACTGATTCAAAGAAGTTTATCTATAATTGCCCCTAAATGGCGAGTCAAGTCAACCTTGTTAAAAATATTCATCTACGCACATCTGTAAACAGTTTGTAAATTTTCTACCGAGTGACGGTAACTTCTTCTTCTTCTTATTCCCTCTGACTCCTCCACCTGGTTTTTTCCCTTCTTCTGTTGCATCCAGCTCACAAGTTCATCCATACATGAACTTGTGGGCTTGTAGCCCTGTAAATCAACTTGGGGGATTGATACCCAATTGGCCAATTCAAAGTGTCAAACTCAAATTTCTAGTGCCTGCTTGCCAATCGAAAGAAAATAATGAAAATGCAAAGTTGCAGACTGCAGTTGGAGAGTTCTGTGAAACCCTAGACCTCTCAATGTCCCTCCTCTGCTCCATCTTCTTCCTTTTTACTCTAGCTCATCACTCGTTTTGCATGGGCGGTTGTATCCCAGAAAGAATTCTCGCTGGTGCTTTGAGTTTGAACTTTGATGTTCTCCGGAATCTTGTCCAATTAATGCTTCAAGCGACCTCCGCTTCTCGATACATCCACTCAATATTGATACATATTCCAAGGAATTCATCTGGTCCAATCCGTCAATCTTCAGACTTCTAGGCTCTTCCTCTATGCGTTGAATGCTTCTGTATCTTATTGGGATGCCTACCAGTCTTTAGGTAATGATTTTATTCCTAATTTTGACATCCACGCAGTAAGCAAGCCGAGTGCGAAAAAGTTGCAGGTCGTGTGGAAATGCTGAAAGAGGAAACAGTAAAACAAGAGAAGAATTAGAACGTTTATGGAAGGAATGTCATCAAAAAATGCGTCTACCTAGAAACTTAAGAAACATAATGGATAAAAGTATGCAGTAGATGACCTTGATGGCAATCCTGATGCATGCTAATCTATCGCTTGAAGGCACCAAACCAGGAAGTCAGGAACCACCTTGTTAAAAGCGAAATGTATCTGCACATTCCATATTCCAATTCATCATCTACGTACGGATGGGCAGCTGGAAGCGTTAACAATGGGTAAAATTGTAATTTTCTATCTAAGGCCAAATTTGGAATTACCAACATGGTGGTTTTTGTATAGTGCACGTACGCAAGACGCAAGATTCAGACGAGGAAATCATGTCTCATCTTTGGCCATTTTTTCTGATATAGGAAATCCATTTTATCGAGCAAGGCGTTGAGTAATTATGCCAGCTTAGCATAAGGTTATTATGACGGAACATGAAATTGAGCTGCTGGTACTTAACCATGCGTCTTTCCCAAACACCACATCACATCCAATGGCGAATCTATGTGGAAGCTAGCATCGATAGGGCAATTGCTCCCACTCAGATTTGAAGGTAGGGTCTGTTTGGTTCATAGTCATAATTGGAATCAGACTTGAAAATCTTTGGAATCGGAATAGTTGATTTGGTTCCAGCAGAATTGGAATGAGAATTATAATCAGAAGGAATGAAATTTCATTCTCAAGTGAGGGGCAGGGAATGGCCATTCACTCAAACGGAGGAATGCCATTCCAGCAAGAATGGGAATGAAATATTCGATTCCGCCCAACCAAACAGTTGGAATTGAATTAGTCCATTTCAATTCCAATTCTAAACCCCTTAATTATAAACCCTATTTGATACCTAGGAATAGGGGTTTGGAATTAGAATCAGAATGGGCTATTCCGATTCCAGCTGTTTTATTGGGCAGAATCGGAATCTCATTCCTATTCCTGTTGGAATGGCATTCCCTGCCCCTCCCTCGGGAATAAATATCAATCCTGCTGATTTCAATTCCCACTCCTATTCTTATCTGAATCAAACAAACTATAGAAATAAGCCATTCCGATTTCAATTCCTAAAAGTTTCTATTCTGATTTCAATTCCAATTACAAAACAAACGGACCCTGAGATTTTTTTTTTTTCATAATTTTAAAAGGCCTAAAAAGTGATGCATCAGATGTGCCCAATAATAAAGGTCTGGGACCCGCCACTGACCACACGCTCTTCTGTTTCCCGTTATTTACGGTTGTCATTTTTGTGCATAGCATGATTATCATGCGTTATGTTCCATTCACATGATCACCTAAGTATAGAAAGCCATTCACACCACATTCTAATTCGCATTTCATTCACGCATTATGTTTTTTTAACAAAGTGGGTTTATAAATTTGTCTCATAAATCCCAATTTTAATTGATTTTATTGTTAAATCAAAATATTGAGTTTCTAGCAAGGCGGGATATGTGTTCTGCATTATTGTTCCTTCCTTTTGATATCCTCCCTCCACCTGAGATCTTTAGGAAAACTCTATCCAAAACAGAATGTCTATACTATTCCAAGTGTAATTTATAGTGAAATTTCTATTTTAAAAGTGACACACCTTGAAAATTCCTATTTCTTTCAAAAAAAAAAAAAAACTCCTTTTAATATGGAGGGAACACTCTCTCGTACTGTGGATATAAAGGCCCCCACGTCGCCAATATTTGAGAGAATCTCAAACTGAATATATGTGAAAATTGAGAAGGAGCTTTTCTTCCTTTTTTTTTTTTAAAAAAAAAAAGAGCAATAGTAAAATCTAATTCTACTATGAGATTTTTTTCTTTTAATTTTTTACAGGGTTGAGGATTTCTAGCATTCCAATTGTGAGTGGCGTAGGAGTTATCCGGCCTTAACTTAGCACGGTCCAAAAGAGAAAGAAAACAAGGATCAAGGATGTTATGGGGTTAAAGGATTAAAAAAAAATCAATAGATGGAGTGCTGCAGGTCACAGTCTGTGAAAGAGAACCAACATGAAATGAATAGCCAGGCCCTTTTCTTTTATTCATTCATTCAATCACTACAACCCTGGGCCCATAATTATTTATTATATATTTTTTGAATTTTTTTGTTAGGGTATAATTATAGAAGAGCTATATATTCACACACTACATATGAAGGAAGACAACAGCTGCCATATTTAGATAAGTTTTGATTTTCTTTGTCATGCCCAATTTAGCCCATCAGAAACAATCAAGGCCTCTTTTGTACCCACACTTTTCGCTCAATTAGGTGGTTGGCCCACGACCCATGTGAAGCACAGATGGAAAATGGGTAAAGAGAGTCCCAATTGTGAGGGGTGCTTCAGTCGTCTTGGGCCAAACTTGTCTAATCAAGGTAAAAAATAATGGCCGTATGGTGTGAATGGACGTTTGTTTGATCTTTATGTGCTTACCGAGGAGGACAAGCTGGTAGTGGGGGTGATGACTGATGATCAGTCATGTACCGGTAACCGGCAGGTGGGGGTACGATTGCATGGTTTTTTTTTTTTTTTTTTAAATTATTTAACTGGTTTTTCAGACATTATTGATCCCATTTAAGACCTTTTGTATCCAAAATGAGGAACCAATGCTCAGATGAATTGGATTCAAACGCAATTTCCTTTTTTCTTTTATGGGCAATATGCCAGGCGGGTCCCTTGGACCATTAGCCCATGGTGAGCCCCACCTATAAGTAGGGGGTATCCAATGTGAGCGCGCTTATGGGATCATCACTTTTTCTTTTATTTTGTTTCTTGAACTTTTTTCCCATACCCCCCAATAACATATATTTGATGATGATGCAAAATTTATGGTGCATCGGCTGCACCATAAAGCAACAAATGTGAAACAGTGATAAATGGTACGGCACAACTAATTTCTTTAAAATTAATTGTTAAAGTTTAGATGGTAAGAATATTTTGTAAAATATTAATCAATGAAAAATAAGTAAATTATGTGATGTGGATTGGTTGAAATTTTGATTTAACATGTAATAAATATTAATAGAAGTATATAATTAGATTTATATGATAAAAGTAAAAATTAATATTTTAAAAGATAATTTTACCTCGAGTGTTTAAATGGTGTATATATTGTTAGAAAAAGTAAGGTTTTTTTGTTTTTTTTTCAAGTTAATGGGTTAAAAGAGTTAAGTTCATAACAAAAAAGGACTTAGATGAAAATAATACGAAATACTATAAGTACCCGTAATTTAATGATAAATATAGCACCAAATAGAATGAAATGACAAAACAGCTTTCATGCCGTCGACCCCGTATAATTGGGATAAGGCTTAAATGAAAATGATGATGTTAAATTTCACTAAATCGTTCAATGTTAGCTCTGGTTCCCTTTCTTATCAAATATTATATTATTCGTATAATTGACCTCAAAGTTAGCTCTGGTTCCTTCATTTTTCCTTAGATGATTTGGATAGGGGTGGATTCGAGCCGAGCCAAATAGTATAAGGTTTGAGTTTGGCTCAAGACTATTCTATAAGGCTCAAACTCAGTTTGAGCCAAAACTTTGAGTTCGAGTTTAGCTCAAGTAAAAAATGCATAAGCTAGAGCTCGGTTCGGCTCAATCTCAATTTTGAGAAAAAATATTTTATAAAAATAAAAATTATATATACTTTTTTTGTTTTATATTTTAAAAATTAAGAATTAAAATAATTAATAATTATAATATTTTTATTATATATATTATTTTGTTTACTTTTATTATATATATATATATATATATATATATATTTGAGTCGGCTCGCGAGTCTCACGAGCCTCACAATCCGAGTTCTACTAGGCTCGAGCTCGGCTCGTTTAATAATCGAGCCATTGAACTGTGCTCGAACTCGAGCTCGAGCAGCTCATAAAAAACTTGACTCATTGCCTTCCCTAGATTTGACAACTTCTATTTTTCGTTAAAAGAATTAAAATATATGTAGTTTCCTCTCCACACTAGATCAAAGGCACGCGTAACCAGTTAACAACTACATAAGAGATTAAGAATCTAATAAAAATAAAATAAAATAAACAAACTGAATAAAATAGTTACTCAAAATAATTTCTTGATTACAAAATAGGCCAGCCTATGGGACCACGTTGAGTTGCAACTAGATATTTAAATAAATAATCTTTATGGATATCAATAAAAATGAATTAATTAAGATAACCTTGCTCGATATTATATATTATACCATAAATAAAATGAGTTAAATCTTTAGCAAATTATAATAATATTATTGAAAAGACACATAATAGTTTAAATCTATACATTAATTGTTCTATTTGGATAGTACAGATGGATAAATGGACTCATTCAGTTCATATTAATTGGGTCATATTCGAATTCCTATTTGAATTTGAACGAAAGAGTACTGATTTTTTTGCACCCAATCGGAATTTTGGAATTGTTTCTTTCTTTTATTTTATTATTATTATTTTTGTGGTAGTTACTAATGCATGTGGATACAATTACAATGTGAGTATTCTTTCGAATAGTTGCAGATTCTCCTTCTCTTTTGAATGGCAATAACTCTTTAGTTAATGGTTGGTCGTTAGAAAGCATTTTATCCCCAGACAGGTGGTTACCCAATCTCCATCAAGAGTTGTTTTCAGGGACCAGTGATGATCAGATAGGACTACTCCCATGGGAAATGCCATGTGAGTCACTCGAGCTCACCACTCATTCGGTTCGAAACCTGAGAAGATAAACAGTTGTCTTTTATTGTAGAATTTTCAGTCCAATCAGTGATAAACAGGAAGCACTCACATGGGTCTTCTCCATGGAATCGCTCTCTTTTGATTTAAGACTACTGTTTCTTCGTGTCCATCATTCATTGGTTCTGTAGCTCATGCAATGATGAAATTTCTTTGTAGCCAATAAGTCACAAACACGATAGCTCAAGAATTCAGATACATAGTAAATTTTCCATGCCTTTATAGTGGAGGAAGTGTTTGGATCACTATGATTACTTATTTATTTTTTGAGTGAATCGTATATCTCGTACTGGAAATTCTATTCGAAGGAAAACGACTCCCACATGGGCTTCTGCTTCTCTCCCAGCAAGAATCTCAAGAGATAACCACGTTTCTAGCAATAAAAAACTAGACAATTTCAAGCAGCCTATGGCATAACCGATTCCTTCTCTTTCTAGGCGATGTTTGGTTACATCAGAAACATATGGGTTTAAAAATCACCACACCAAATAGGGTCACCCAACACCACGGCACAAGGCAAATGCAAAACTGGTGGTACATATGCATAAATAAATTTTAGTAAGGCTGAATTTGGTTGCAGTGTAAATTTATTTGCATTAGTACAAATGTATGTAAACAATGTAGATTCTTGTTTAATTTTGTTTTGGATTTTATTTTATTCTGCTTCATGTCTTAATTTACTTCAGTTGTATTGTAATTAATCAAAATAAGCTAAAATTTGAAACAAAAATAAATTATAATTTACACTCAAATCATTTGCACTACTAAGGTTTTGCATCAATATAAACTTATTTGCATTGCAACCAAACACAGCCTAAGGCTTAATTTAAAAAAATTATAAATATAAATATGGAGAATACAAATTCATACAAAATACAATGTTTTGTACTCTACGTATTTATACTTATACTCCCACAATTTTTATTTCTTTCATTTATTTATTTTTTTATACTGACAAGTGTGAAAATGCGGGTTCAAGCTTGAGCGACATTTTTACAAATACCAAAGGTTAAGTCCGTATCCGGTATACCTTTCATGACTCTGTATGCTTGGGACCAGGATTGAGTAATGGTATTAGTTATTTATTAAAGTAGGGCTCTGCAAAATGTTTTTTGTTTGTTTATGTCTAACGGTCACTCTAATCGCCTGACATATTTGGATTCTGTAAATAAGATATTGTCACATATCTAATCATCTGTTTATGTATATGATAGTTGAAAATAATTTCTCTTCATCCAACCATGACATACATTTAACTTGTACACCTGTGAATGTACAATATGCTGTTTGGGACCAAGAGCTTCAGCTGGCGTGGGAGGTGAGAGATAGAGAGATTTGACAATGTGAGTTATTTACCTTTTTTTTTGTGATTTTTAGGGAAGTGAGTTGGGTCTATCCAAACTGAGTGAATTGAATATAACGGTTTTTGCTCTATGATTTTGTCTCAATAATTAATTGAGTCGATTTGGATTATTGCCTGTTTTGAACCGATTTGCGTATTTAGACCCAAAATCAATTATTTTATTCAATATATATATATATATATATATATATATATAATATTTTCTTAATTTTCTTATAATTTTATTGTACTTTAAGCTTGAAATGGTAAATTTGACTGATAAAAATGTTAAATTTGGCATTCTTTATTATTTTAAGGACTTATCTCCTTTTTGTAGTTAAAAACTCAGTATTCATAGGGGCATTTTAAGAGCAATAAGGATATAAATCTTTAATAAGGAGCGCCAAATGCAAGTTTTAGACTATGTTTGATTTTAAGGAAAAGGTAGGGAAAAGAAGGGAAAGACAAGGTAACCAATGCAAGATCTGTAAAGGTCTCCCTACCTTTCTCTTCCTTACCCTACATTTTCCTTCAAACCAAACTTAGCTTTAGTGATTTGATGTTACATTTCTACAAAATTTAGATGAAGATTCAGGCTTAGGTTGTATTTGGTACAATTGATATTCTATCTAAAAACATTTTGTGTTGATTAATACAAAATGGCATACAACCATCCATTGTGGTTGGCACAAATGTGTTTCACAATCGTTCCATTTCACATATTTCTATTCAAATTTCATTGCACCCCTCCTCCTCCTCCTAGTATCAAGACTAATCACTGCAGCTTTAATATTGGTTTTCCAAAATCCTACTTGCCAAAATGTGATTAAATTTAAAGAGCATTGTGAAGAGAGTGGCAATCTGAAATGGAACACTGGGTGAAACAAGTCAGTGCCAACAACCGTCATTATTTGAAGCTGTTTATAGTTGAAACATGCATCCCTTTAAAAACCTGCATGTGTGAATAGGCTCTGGGGTGGGGTGAAGTCTAATCATTAATTTTAGCTAAAGTGATTCTCTTGTGTGATGTGACACCACATATCTCTCACCCGTAGTGCCAAACACAGCCTTAGTAAGCATCAATTCATCTTTTCTATTTTTATTTTTTACTTATAATTTGAGCCAAAGTCCAGTTGAAATGGCGTGATACGATCTATAGGAGCTTTTAAGGATAAACTTTTCAAAACTCTGCAAGAGATTTTGGATTAGGAATATGCCACACCGAATAGTAGCACTAGCACCCATCAGTCTTGTGGGTAACTGAAAATGCCTTTTTGGTTTTGAAAGGAAATTTCTTATTGGTTTTCAAAACAACACAAATTTCTTTTATTTTTTTTTTCCTGAGTGAAATGGAAACACATTTTCAATTTATCTTGAGAAAATACACACCCAAAAATGGGTTATCATTTTCATCTTCCTTGCTGATGGAGTTCAGCTTCTGTCAGGGGCAAGTCGCACCATTCGAGTAGCCCCTTTTGCAACCTTGCATTGTGAATATCTCCCATGAAATAAATCACACAAAGTACAGAGATATTCCCAATGCAAGGCTGTAAAAGCTGTTGGAACGGGCTTTGCCCTGACTGAAGCCGGACTCTTGTTAATGATGTTACAATTCCTTTGAATAAGGAAAAGAAAGAACACTCTCTTAGTGACTATGACAGTGTTTGGAAAAACGGTACCACATTAGTGCCATGTTTGAAATCTGTTTTTTCATACCACATCGGTTGTTTTGTTTCACATTTTCTCCGACCATGCCTTAGAAATCAGAAAATGTAGTCTAAAAAACACCCTTTTTAGTGTTTTCTCATTTTTTTTTTTAATGTTGCTAGCAGCAACATGCTGATGCTGCGTTGAAAAAAGAAAAAAAAACAAAAAAACGAAAAAAACTGTGACAGATACCAGCAATGATGCAAAAAATGTGTTTCCTTTTTTCCTTTTTTTTTTCAGAAAATGGCATACCAATATAGCATCGCTTTCTTAAAAACACCTCTTAAAAATCGGCATTGATTCCAAACATGGCCTCTAAGTGACCTCCAGTAACACACTAACACTTCACTTTATTTCAACCATAGTACCATCTTAAAATGGAGTATTGGCCTTATATACGGGGAACTTTTTTGTGAGGGTGGAATATGAAACCCATACAAAAGTTTCAAACCATGCCTTGATCATTATTTCTTTGGATATTAATTATTATAGAGGTTGCCATAACAAGAATATATTTTTCCCTTCATTTTAATTGTTTTCGTATCATCATCTAAACCTTGTCCCAACTATACGGATTAGCTACATGAAATCTATTATGCCATTTTATTTGTTTTTATTAAATAGTTAAATACCTTTTAACACTAATTGTCTTATTATCATCCATGTCCTTTAGCCCTAGCAATCCTTTGGCATCTATATCAAAGTGGATTTGTTAACTCCCTTCAACATAAGTGATATTGCTATATCCTTAACTACCAAATTCTGTAAGGATTCTACCTATAGTATAGTTTCTCATAGGGTTTTTGGAAAATTGGGAAAGCTCACTTCACAATAAACCTATTCAAGGAGGTTAAGCTTTCAAGTTGGATAGTTTAGAACGTATTTGACCAAGTGGTTTAAAGTTTGATTCTCGCCATCCCTGTTATAATTAATTAAATTTCAGCAGAAAGTATAGATGGGCCTATCCACTTTTGCATGAGAGGACAAACTATTCGGGTACCTCACCTAACAGTTTAATGTTCATTGAGAGTGATTAGCAAAACCACCTCTTCTCTTCCCTGTACCAAACAATCTGAAACCGACCAAGCCATGCATGGTCCAAACCGGTTCGGACTTCCATTCTCTCATAAAGCAGCCATAATGATGAAGTCTTTTAAGTTTTAACCATGACCCACTATTATCATCATCATTTTACCAAAGACAAGCAATTCTTACTGGTGGATGAGTACAATGCTTACACCCATGAGGTCATGGCTGATGAGTGTATGTTGTGTAGTGAGAGGTAGATAGTAATAGTAGTAGGAGTGGTAGATCCTAAAAAGCAAAGCCAAAGAAGGGAAAGTTTAAAAAACGGAGAAGAGAAGCAAAATAAAAGGATATTTTGGCAAAACTGAAAATCAGTGCAACTCCGGTTGCAAGCTGATCATGATTCTGCACAAGTAGAAACGCTGGCGCCTGGCGGAAACCTGCCAGAGTTTCCAGTTTCCACCACTCCCCCGGGATTTTTAATGCTGGATTTATAAAGAAAGTAAGGCGCCGTCAACGGAACAAACAAAAAAATAATGGAACCCCCCCTCCTTCCCTCCCTGCTCCCTCCAAGCTCCAGCTCTTAGCGAGCTATACCCTCTGCCCGTACAACTCGTACGGACTGTCTAAAGTCTGTGGTTCCCAAACGAGACAATAACGACTGTGCAGTACTCGAGCCAATCGCAACTCGACAGCACATCCATGAAATACCACCCTGATTTTCCCATACCGCCCCATCCCACCCGCTTTCCTCCTTCTCCCCGGTTTTCCACTTCTCTATATATTCATCCTTGCACACAAACAAAGCTTTTGCCTCATCACACTTCCATACAATTAAACCAAACCTGTGCTGCCGAGGCTCTCACTCAGAGAGAGAGAGAGAGTGGGAAAGAGAGGGCGAGGGAAAAAATGGAAATTTTCGTATTCTGTTAATATCTATATGTAGCTACCTAAGCTCTTCTCTCTCTCTCTCTCTCTCTCTCTCTCTCTCTCTCTTTCTACTTTTTTCTGCTTATCGTTTGCTTCAAATCTAAGAATTTCCGTTCTAGTTTTATCTCCTTCTTTGTTACTTGAGATTCCTGGAAAAGAAGAAGGAAAAGTAGAAATGGGGAGAGGTAGGGTTCAGCTGAAGCGGATCGAGAACAAGATCAATCGCCAGGTGACTTTCTCCAAGCGGAGGAACGGATTGCTCAAGAAAGCTCACGAGATCTCAGTTCTCTGCGATGCTGAGGTCGCTGTGATCGTCTTCTCCACCAAGGGAAAGCTCTTCGAGTACGCCACTGATTCCGGGTACCGTATTTTGCTTGTCTCCTAAACTTTCTAGGTTTTCTCTTTTTTCTGTTGCGTCTCTATGGTCTGATTCTTCATTATCACGTTGTTCATGCTTCGCATTTCCCCAAAAACGATTGCCTCTTTGCTCTCTTGCCGATTCGTGAAAATCGATTCGTAAACCTAGATATACTCGAAGATACAACTTCTAAATCAGAAGAACAGGAAGAAAAAAAGATAAAGATGATGAAACTTAGCTTGTCTGAATTTATACACATCAATTCCAGTATGTTTCCAAGAAGAATATATATAAATAAAAAATTATAAATAATATATTTTTTCTCGAGAAACCTGCACAAAAAGAATCCAAGCCAACAATATTTATATGCATAATTTAATTTATTTCTACATATTTGTTTTTTGTATTTTTAAACCATATCGGACTTTGTATGGGTTGTGCTTTGTTGTATTGCAATATATTTCCTGTCCTTCGTACCGGAAAAAAATTCATGCAAAAAAAGCCGTTTATCTGTTTGTCTCTTTTTATTATTTTTTTCGACCGGAATCTCGGATTCCGATCAAACCGGAGACTGGTATCGTTGATGCTGGTGAATGTTGAACATCGATCTCTCCACTCATTGAGCCTTGAACTCGTGCGAGTTTGCAGCTCCTTGCTAACTTCGTTGATGTCTATTATCCTAACCTAGTTCTAGACTCGTAGGTGCAACTTTCTGGCTTTAAAATGTAGAGAATATAGAAAGGGAAAATTTGCTTTCCGAGTTTCCTCTCGTAGTCAGATTGCTAGAAAACGGAAAATTCTAGAAAGAATCAAAGAAATTATTAACAAATTAAAAGGTAGCTAAAAACTTAAAAGAGAGAAAAAGAAGGGTGACTGGGTGAGAAGAAGGTGCGCAGGTTAAGCGAGGAAGGCATGGTGTGCACGTTAGAAGTGCATACGTGTTGGTTTGCTGTGCATTCTCGTCTCGAGATGCAGTGATGATTCTCTGAGCCCGTTTTCATTTAAGTCATGAGCGCCCATCAGTCATGGGCGCAAAATTGCAGACTACTGAAAATTATCCAACTTTCTCAAATTCTGATCCAAACAAGCTGGGGGTATTCAATGAGAGCGTGCTCATTGTGTACAATCCCTTGAGGTTGCCACGTTATGGTACGGAGGGATTCTTTTAAGATTGTTACATACTACTTTTTTTTCTTTTTTTTTTTTTTCTGGCAGGTAGAGTCATTTCTCGCTGAGATGGACCGATAGAAGACATATAAGCTGAGTTTGAGGGGACTAGACTGGCTCATCCATAAGAAAAATACTGAAATGGTTCATAATCTACTTTATGGCTTATTATATTCTTTATCAAATAATAAGACTAAACATATAATTTTAATCAGTCATATTTTAAATAAAACTCAGAGTGAAAGACGAGGTTATGTGCGCTTGAATCTCATATATGTATAAGATCCGTTTAGCTTTAGCATTTGAAACTTATCAAGAACTCTCGTAGTTTGGTGGGTGCTCTTTCTTCTGACCATACATTGTTGTAGGCTTGTAGCTTCTTTTGGAAGTATAGATCTTTGGCAAGCTTACGAGCTTTGTTTTTACATGTTGGTTGAACTTTTGTTTTATGTTTTCTCATTTGGTGAACTGATTGTCTCGCTTGGTGAGACGAAATTGAACGTATGTGGGTGTTGTAGGTCTGATTCTACACCATTGTCCCAGATTGGTAGTCTGTTGTTTTACATGACTGTTTGTTTTGATTTGCATGAACAACTACTTTCGAGATAAGTAAAGCTCTTGTTGTGAAGCTTAATCTTTAAGAGATTAAGGATGAAACGTATGGATAAATGTTATTCACGTTCTTATTAGTTATTATGGATAAGAAGATATAGACACTACTTGAACAGAGAAACCTAAAAAAAGGAATACAGTAATCAGTATTAATAGATGCATGCGTAGGACAACATGCAAATAAGAAGAAGAACAAGACAAAAAAAAGGAAAGAAAACGATGCATTGGAATTGTAGAAACCTCACCTTGCCACCTTCGGAAGGTGATGAATTGCAATCAACTGTGGGAAAGTCGTCCAACAGTCTCGAGTTTGACTTCAGCAACTATAGTAAGTAAAGTGAACATTGTGTTCGACCAGACAATGAGTGAGGTTACATGTCTTGGTGTCTCGGTCTTACCTAATATGTCTAGAACTCTGCCCAAAATAATATACTGGGGATGGGATGAGTCAGGCACCAACCAACTGATATCCAAATTTTTAAGGTCAACTTAAACTTCGACAAGTTACAACAAGAATATTCCATGCTAATCAAAAGGGAAACTAAATCTTTTTCTAATTATTAGTTCTCGTGCTGGTTCTTTCCAAGAACTTAATGGCATCTGTTCTAAGTCTAATGTAGGGAATTACTTGTACCGTTTTTCTTTATTTTTAAAGTTTTGACCACTGGTCCTAAAGCTATCGCAAGCCCCTTTTTGTGACACTTCAAATTTTTATCAGTTCAGTTTAAGAAGAAAACAAGATGTTCCTTTTTGTATTTCTCTAGATTCATGTTGTTAGAAATCCAAATGGATAAATGATTAAAAATCGTAATGATAATTTAAAAGACATCTCCACGTGAAAAATTAGTTTGAGATCCAAAATGACCTATTGATGGACCAGATTTTGAGTTCCAAAATCCTAGCCACATTTCTTTTAATTTATTTTCTTTTTATTTTTCTACCAAAGAATATTGGCTGTTATTTGTGGGAAGTACGTACTAATAAAAGGTGGGGATACAGGGTTATAATGAGGACTGGGAGTTGAGTAGGTGGCAAATCCAAAAGGTCCCCTAATTAGTAGACAAATCAGATTGAGCATTTCAAGCCCCAACATTGCAGAAAATGGCAGACATTGTAGGGATAACCCCTAGATTCAACTAGTAATCTAAAAGTATGTTTAAAGACTAACTTAGAAAATGAAAGTGGCCAGTGATAAAGTTAATTTTGATAATGATGTAAGTTTGGCTTAAAAAAGGATAGTAGATATAAATTATTCTTATTTACTTGAATATCTAAAAACTGTCCTTTTGCTTTCCTGTGGACAACATTTTCATAGTTTGTCTTGTACAGCTTTGTCGTATCCAAGTTTAAACTCAAACGATGTGACAGATCAAGAGAAAAATTAAAGAATATATGGAATAAGAAATAGAAGAGAGAAATATAATTTTTAGGGGATTTGAATGTTTGAAATTCAATAGGGGAGCAATCTTTACATTCAAATATCTACATTTAGTTCATGATGTTCAATTTAATTTGATAGAATAGTATCAATAATTCAAGATAATTTGACAATGTAATTCACTGATTAGCATAATAAAGTTAATTTCTAGTGTAGAACCAAAGTTTGAAAGAAAGGTTCAAGATAATCAGACAGTATCAATAGCTTTTTCTTTTTAATTTTTTAATTTTTTTTTAAATCTGATTCAGAAGGGTTGGTTTAAGGCCCATCCGTCCCCTGAACTGGTTGAGACCCCGAAACATTCCTGTAGGAGTGTATCGGGAAGCCCCCGATATGATATGTATTGACTGATATGGTCTGATATGTATTAAAAATTTGAACCTTCGTTGAAAGCACTGTTTATTGAACATTTTTAATGTCTTGAAATCTGTCCAAGGGATTTATAGCTCTACCCCTAGATTTCACTCAAGTTCAAACTCAGCCCATCTCCTCAAAGCTTGCACAAGTGTAAGAGGTTATGTTAAAATTATTTTCAAAATCAAATTTTCATCTTGTTAGCCCAATTTGTTGTCCTTTTTGAAATTTCTATCTAATACGAGTTTTGTACTTGGGAGTTTATCCCAAAGTTGGTCTACAAAATTGACATCAATGTTGAGTATTAAGAAAGGTGAAGATATTGATAGGACCCCAATACATGCCATTCCACCCATATCCATTGTATTGGCCAATATCTAGGGGTGTCAACTGGAATGGATTTGATCCAATCTGGTCCAGTCCAATGCAAGTCCATTACAAATGGATCAGGTCCTATCCAATCTAACGGATATTTTGAACCATTTTGGACCAGTCCAATTCAATGTTTGGACCATCTAATCTGTTCAAATTTATTTTAATTTAGATTAGTTCTATTCCAAAACTTGGTCCATTGACACTTATATTTTTATCTTCTATCAATGGACCAGATATTGGCTCAATCCAATATAAATTCATTATGGATGGAACAGGTCCAATCCAATCCAATAAATACTTTGGACCATTAAGTCTGGACTGATCCAATTCAATATTTCTTGTTGGTCCGTCCAACTTGATGCTGGTCTGAATGGGATCCAATCTAAAACCAGCCCATTGACACCCCAACTGATATTAGCAATGTATCAGCTAATGCATAACCTAGTAACTCTCTAATGCACTTTTTTTGTTAAAGTTGCCATTCTTTTTTTTTTTTTCTTAAGAAATTCTCTCACCCACTTTAAAGATGCATTATTTTCTAATTCTAGATAAAAGATTCATCAACTCTCTACTTTTGTATTGACTATTTAATGTTAAAAAATTATATATTACAGTGCCAAAATTAGGGACTAAACCGAAGTCACCCACATCACAAGCATGAACTTAACCAATAGGATACACTGCAACAAATTGTTAAAATTACATGAGCTCCAACCTTTAGCCCAACTTATGAAATTTAAAATTAATATTTTAGGTATTAATGAAATTTATATTGCTTTTTCACGGTATATGCACACGCATATTTTAATTCTTTTTGTATTCCCCAGCATTTAATGAATCACAAGTGTATCCCACTTGCTCACACTTACCTTATTTATAACCATAGTGCCTCAGATTTAGTGTTATTGACTCAGTTGTGAGACTTGCACCAGTTTCCTAACATAGTCATGCATATCTTAATCATTCGCCCACATCCATTTCCTAAGTGTGTTATGATACATCCTAAAATTGAATGGAAGCTTATACCTAATGAGCGGGAGACTAGAGCATTGCCCATAACCCCTAGGTGTATTGAGCTAAATATAGAAACCAGCACAAAACTAGAAACTTAAACCTTGCATCATGCTCAGCGAGATGCTTGGCTATCTCTACTGTAAGATGGTAGATAATTTCCTGATCTAAAAAATTTGGTGGATCTCATTATTTATCTCTTCAAGAAGCTCTCTAATTAAAGTTAAAATTCGTCCCCCACAAGATAGTTTGTTGGCTTCAACGGTGAAATCATTCTATAGTAACTGCCGTTGACGTAATTAAGTTGAAGTTTCTCTAGTATTCAGACCATCCAAACGAGCTCTTAATTCTTCCGTTGTGTTGGTATCTGGTCAGTAACTGTCACTCAACTCCGCTAACAGGTTACCTCTCCAGTCTCCAGTCCCCAAGTCACATTATTCAACCATTGGTTTTTATCACATGATGGAAATCAGGCAAATCAATTCGTATTATATAGAAATAGGCTTGTACGTAGTTTCTAGCTTGCCTTAAGTTACCACCCAACCTACTTAACGGGCCTCTACCAGAAACGAGAACCTACTCCATTATCATCATTACACTCGTTGATAGGCATGCTCAATAGATTTGTAGCAAGATGTAGGTTCACGAGCTCCAATGAGGTATCTCAAATTCTCAATATACGAATTAGAGTTTACCTGTGAAGAACTTGAGGTCCCTATGGTAATTGACTTAGTATTATATCTGGTTTTCGCTAGATATTTAGGCTTTAGGTTTTCTATCAACTTGCAACGCTTTCGAGAAACAGTAGATAAATGTTCCTAGTTATTTGAATCCTTGGAATCCATCTTTTAGTCTAATACGCCAAGGCAGCCAAATATTTTTGTTTATCAGAGATATCTTCTCTAGTGGAGAGCCTCCGATGTTTAATATATCATAACATCTTTGCAACTTAAATAAATGAAGTGTTAATAGGTAAATTTAAGTCTTTAATACAATGTTTGATATCATAACATTGTCAGCATTAGCTTCCTGAATACTCTTTACTGGTGTTTTGACCTTCATGGATGGCCTATTCTCATGTTCTTCACCAACGTTTTGAAACTCGTGCTCATACCATAAATTGTAGTGGAGTTATCATCATAGGGTGTTATTTTCTGAAATTTTCAAGAACACTAAAAAATGGAAAACATCTCAAGAAGTCGAGTGATATTAATGCCCTTGGATCAGTATCGTACAATTAATTACTAGTATTATTTTTTTTTACAATTTCTGCATTATGTAAAGTGATGATTCAACCAACTTTGACTTCAAACATGATAGTGAGTAAACATAAAACAAGTACCTTTTATCTCGTTCATTAACGAAAATAGACTTGAAAAGTGGAAGAATTGATATCACCAGCAATGTACTAAATTTTCTTAGAAAGTGACAAGAACCCGATAGCCCTCTTCTTACAGTTACCCCGAGGAAAATAGAAAGAAATAAACTGTCCATGAAATAAACTAACATAAAGTAAAAGTTCTAAAACAAATATATAACGTGATAAGAACATGATATAGAACATTATCAATCATTAGAGTCTTTATATTAGTTAAATGGATGTTAAAAAGCGAAATTAATAAAAATAGCAAGATGAAGTGTTATATTAACACAAGAAGGAAAATGCAAGCTGAAAATAGGAAAAAAAGAAAGAAAAATTAGGCATCATTCTATGAAGGATTGCATATCCTTCTTAAGAAACATGTATAACCAAAATTTCTAAAATCAATGTCAACTTGTTGCTCCTCGGATGTTGGAGAGCAATGCAAATTGATGATGTTGCACTCGTTTCATTATTGTGCAAAGACCCACAAATCTCAAATTAATGAAAATAGGTTTAAAGGGCGAATTCATTGCTTGTGTCCAACTATGTATATCATATAGAATAATTTTGTAACACAAGATGTAATAAAAACTAAAATTATCCAATTCAACAGATTGAATTTAACTAGCATTAGCTTTCCCAATTATATATATATATATATATATATATATATATATATATATATATATATATATATATGGTTGTTTCATGTATTACCCAGACAAACCATCGTGTGAAAGGCAACTTTAAAATCTATTTGATACAAGATTTTGATGGGGCATGTTATGCCCAGGTGCAAGAAGACGGATGCATAACCTTACATAACCAGCTGGGTCTTTTACAAGTTTTCTTCACTGAAACCTCTGGCTTGTTCCTTTCTATTCATTGGAAAATAGGATGTTTTATCGTACAACCACTGGAAGCAAACCAAAAAAAGTTCTAAGCATCTTTTAAGAAAAAGGAACAGATTGACCTAGTAGAGAAGGTAAGGTGAGTGCACCTCACGTGCTTCCTTCTTTGTATCCACCCCTTAATTCCTCTGTAATTTGTAATATGTGATACAAAAAGAAAAATGAACTATTCATAATTACCAACCTTTCTCGAAGGTATATTTTAGTGTATGAAGACTGACCATCTCAGCTACATCACCTATCACTCTCATTCAAATAGATGAGACAAATCCTGGAGGTTTAAAAGGAATCCAAAAAAGCACAAAAAAAAGTACAAAACGAGAAACTGATACACCTTATATGAATCGACTCATATGAATCAAATACAGCAAACTCCTTTGCTGTGGAAAGTTTGTAAAATGAGTACCTTAACAAAAAGTAATAATAAGAGTACTAAAGGAAGATAGATTTGTCAACATCAAAATAGGTAGTTGAGGTGACTAATTAATAGGGCATGTTTTGCATCAAATGTAAGTGGAAGGGATTGCTTGGGATAAACCTACACAAAAGAATTTCCAAGGGGTGAAAAAAGAAGTATCATTGTCTAGATGAGTAAACATCTCATCATTAACGTACAAACTATAATCAGAAAAGCAGATTGATTCCAAGAAAAAAAATATTCTGTATTTAAGGATTCTTCAAGGAAAAGGTATATTCAACAACTTTTTAACCTATTTTATAGAGATGATTTATCACATAATTATGATGTCACTAATTTCTTGAGGCAATCAAAAGAAAAGGGGGGTAGTGATGTGAAAAGACACAAAGTACTAGTTTGTTGGGTGGTGTGGGAAGAGAGAAATAATAGAATATTATTGGAGAAGGGCAGAACAGAGGTTGCTTTTTGGGTAAATACCTTAGACATCTTCAATTCCTTTTCAATGTCTGATTGGACTTGGGTTGAAATAACACTATTCAAGAGTAAAAGACAAGACTTAGGTTGGAATGGGAACTCCCAACAGGTAATAGAGTAAAATTAAATTTCATTGGGAGCTCCCTCCAAAACCCGAGAATAGATGGAATAAGAGGGATTTTCAGTGATTCAAACAAGAGTATTGTGACAATATTTTCAAGGACAATTGGTTGGGGAAACTCCTGAACTGTTGGTTCTATTGCAAGTTCACAGAACTTTCCTCATGGGTAGTTATACATTGGAAAAATCCAATAAGCATATTCCTTGGGAATTGGGATATGTTCCTCATAGAACTTTCCTCACCCCAATCTCACAGGCACATTCCAATGTATTGAGAATATTTCTCATGAATAATCACATATAAGTTTGAGAGACTTTCCTGTTACATGCTGTGAGTTGTGAGAAGCACTCTATCAGGAATAGATTCGGACTCACCCCAATCTCACAGCTAACTGACTCCTTACCAAACAAGGGGTTATGAGGCAGTGGTTGCTTTGGGTATCCTTGTAACTTGGGCTTGTAAGAGGGGTGTGTCACTTTGGTCTATCAAGTAGTATTTATCACTCATTTTTCAAGTTAATTTAATAAATCTTACCTTTGCTAATTAAAAGTTATAATTATGGTGTCTCTAAATTAGGTTATTATCTTCCCTATCAAACCAAGATCTTGTAAATTTTATACCTCGAGTGAGTTATAGTTGTTTTATTGATAGGGTGTCAACATGTGAGAAAATTCAAGTCTTTGTATTTTCATCTCCATCAGAGCTTCTTTTTTTAATCTCATTACAACTTTATTAAACTTATCAGAACTAAAATCACTCAAATATATATCCTGAAAAAAATACTCATAGAAGTTGTTTTAAAGGTTAAAATCCATATTCAAGCGTTTCTACGAGTTGCATGTATAAATAGCCAAAAGGTGTTCTAGGAGAGTCGGGATCAAATAGGTACAGTATTGTAAGCACGTTCAAATCTTTTTGATACTTGCCCCGTGAAATACCCTCAATCTAACCTTGAAAACGATTAAAGATAACTTTAACAGTTGTCAAAATATATATAAAGTGTTAACGTCTCTCTCTCGTGCACATGTGCATTTGAATGTATTATTATACTCGAGCTATATACTAGGAACATACAATGTTAGGCACATCACGACACATGTTTCTCATTTTTCTTTCTTTTCAGAGCTAAATCTTGCTTCACGATTTTGATCTTCTCCATAAAATCTCGTATCAGTTTTTCACACATGCTATATTGCAAGAAATAGTCGCGCATTCTTGTATTTTAGTCATTGTGAATGGGGGGGGGGGGGCACAAAACTCTTATGTTGCCGTCCCACTGGCTAGTAACTCCATATTTGCATTGCAGTAAAAAAAGAAAATTGTCATTTTCAAGAAAAGTTTGGTATGATTCTGAACCATACCACCTTTTTTTTAGAACCATGAATCGGACACCACCTTAGTTTTCCCTACTTCTCTTAGGTCCTTCAGTTTGCAGTTAATAGTTCGTTATTTAGGCATTAGTCTTCCATGTAAATTACCTAGTTTTCTCTACCAAAGAACAAGGCGCAAGTCTATACTCTTAAATCAACTAGAAGCCATTCCCCCAATACATATTTCACTCGGTAGAGAAGATACAACAAAATCCACATTACTGATTACTTAAATATGAATCCCATTCTATCAGTACTCTGACCCTCATGAGACATCATGGTCACCTTTCCTCTTAAGGAAAAGAAAAAAAAAGTCATTCTAAGAGCATTTTCTTCGCATATAGTTCCCTCCACTCTCAAACAATGAGCATCTGGGATTTTGTTATTTGATATTTCTATTAATTTTGAAACATCCATCGACTGAACATCAAATAAAGGACCCAAAAGAAATGCTTTATACATTATATTGTTATGGCTTTATGGGTCCGAATTCTTTTAGATAAGGTAGGGTGTTAATTTGTTATTTACAAATAGATCATCCATTAACTGATGCAGTTCAATATGACGCCCCAAAAATGCACCAATTCATTTTAAAAGAAGACAAATGGGCTCACATTTAAACTCACTAATGGGCTTTCAATGGCTATTCAAATTCTTTTAGATAGTTAGGTTGTTATCAGTTCAAGATGAAGCCCCAAAAAGCACCAATTGGTTTTAAAAGAAGACAAGTGGACCCACATTTAAACTCACTAATGGGTTTTTAACTGCAAACGTATTAAAAAACCTTTATAGTATATTATTGGATTTTGAAGGTTAATTTTATTAAATGCTACATCAATTAGTTTTACATTAAATGCTCTAATGATTGTTTTTGTTTGCTATATAAGCCGGGTAATCTCTAAGTAAATTGAGAATCCTAGAGATTTTTTTTTTTTTTTTTGTTTTGGTTAACCAATGGCCTGTTGACTGGGTCAAATGGTTCACAGTTTTACCGGTTAGGACACCAAATCAACTCAATCAACATCTTTTATTTTAGTGGGATTTGTGGACTGCAATTCCCCACAGAAATCTGATTTGAAGCCCCTTCCTAGTCTACTTGTAGCCCCCCTAAACCGCATCCTGCCCGTGGATTTGGCATCAATCCATGGTCAGGATTCAGTCCACCCCTAGAGTGGAGCTCTAAATTTCTGGGGGTGGACTGAACTGTATTTTATTTATTTATTATTATTTTTTTTTACAAAAAAAAAAAAAAACCAATCATGCTGGGAACTCAACAGACCCAGATTCCTGGGCTGGTGACAGGTTGGCTCTTTCAAGCAGCTAAGCTAGTCAGCAATGTGCCGAAAACCTTCGTTTTTAGATGTTCAATGTAGATAAAGCGCAGCATGTATAGCATGATTGCTTCAGGAGGATTCCCATTCCCTGGACAATGTTTACAAAGGAGATTTCAAACTGTTAGGATTGATTTGTTTCACTAGAGGGGGATTGCGAAGGAAGATTGAGCTAAGCAGATCATATGAAGATGATGATTAGCATGTGGTAGATGACAGAACCAAGTGTTTTTCTTTCATCCTTTGATAAGAATGAGAAACCCAAGGCTGGGTAACCACAGATAATTATAAATATGCCCTATCAAATAAATGCATACATTGGGCGAAGGCCACGAAGCATCCCTAGAAGATCCCTAATAGTTACTACTAGCCAAGTAAAACAGGCATGGAGAACTAAGATTGACATCCCTTTCGTTTTCCCGCTAAAAACTAATGTAGATGTTCTCAATCTCTTGTATGTACTCTTTTCAAGTAGTCCTGGACTTCTTAGTTTGGCTATTTAGCTATCTTTACCTTCACTCCAAGCTGTAGGCATGGATGTCTGGAGTACAGCCATTGCGCCAGGCATAGCTTGCAAATAACTTACCAGTCTTCTCCAATTCCTCCCTTTGATTTGTATTCTTGTTGCTTCAGCATAATCAACTCCTTACGCTGTTGTTCTGGATACACCAATTTGCTCCTGAGGAGACCTACAAACTTCTAACAGGGTACCAGTCAGTGGCTGTATATTTGGTTGAATTGGAACCAGGTATTTAACAAAATTTGGATTTAGCTTTAGTAATTATTTTGAAGGATATTCTTGGATTTTGATCAACACTCAAGAAGGGAGAGACTAATCATGAATAGGGAAGAACACAATTCTGGCTTTTACATAGCTGATATGAACAGAAATTTTGGTGAAAAAGAAAAAGCAGATTGCAAAGTAATGGTTCCTTCACTTCCTCGAGAATGCATTAAGTTCAAGAATCACTTGTGAGAAGTGCCCAAGCACAATACCTACAATTATCACAAATTCATAGCTTAGAAGTGTGGGAAGGCAGAGAAACAACATGAAAAGATGTGGAAAGTAGCATTACCATTGAGTTGAAGAGTATCGAGAATCGATGGAATTCATCAATAGGAATCCCAAAGTATAGTCATTACACAATGCTGCAGCAGCTGAGTTGTTATATAAACAAAGCTTGTGAAAAAGGGGCAAAAACAATGAAGAATAGTTCAAAAAATAGCTTTTTTTGCAGTGAATTTTTTTATTAAAAGATTGAATTTAAATTCAATCAGTTACGGGTCTTAGATTCAGGTTTAGATCTTATTGGTTCTTGGAATTTCATATTTAATCTGAGTCCATTTCATTAATGAAGAAAAAAAATTAAAATTTTACAAATATAATAACCAATCTTTTGCTTATATATATAGTTTAAGTTTATATAAATAAAAAACGAATACATTTATTATTCATAAATAATTTATAATGGGGCTTGGATAGCTGGTCGAATGATTCGGAAATAATCAGTTCTCGGACATTCATACTCCCATGACAGCCTTACTCATGGATCTCTTCTATAGGTAGAATGCTGCCACTTTACGGATTACCCAAGCTTTGGCCAAGCCATGTGCAGTGTGTGATAATCTGCAATTATTGCTGAAGCGAACCACTAAATAGTTCCAGCTCAAGAATTTTGGTGGACAAAATTCTGAACAGCATGTTGACAGTTGACGAGAAAATGCATCATTTCAAATTTTGTTTGGTATTAATCCCATGGAAACCCGGGGATGAATAACATTTTCAATATTTTATATAACCAGAACCAGTCTTCATGCACGATACAGGTAAGTGATATACAAAAGATGATTTTACCAAAAAAAATGATATATAAGGATGTGAAGAATGATATCATTCCCCTTGGGCAGTAGTAAATCACCATGAAATAAAGCTAATCATGTAGATTTGTATCTCTCTATTTACTCACATTTTCTGAAAAAGTGAACTTTGCATGACGAAAGTAGTGCTATTGCTGTTTGTGGGAAGGGAAGGTTCCTTGATATGGTTTAGTCTGTTGCAGATAAACTAACTCGGTAGATTTTCCTTATCCCCCACCCCCAAAAATTATTACAGCATGGAAAGGATCCTTGAACGTTATGAAAGATATTCTTATGCAGAGCGAGAGCTTATTGCTGCTGATTCCGAATCACAGGTACGACATTGGAACCACTCCAAAATACAAAAAAAAAAAAAAAAAAAAAAAATTACTGTCAACTTCTAAACCAAGTTTAAAGAAACTGTTGTTATTGTGATTCAGTGCTATCATGTAGATGGCTCACTCTTTTGATTAATACTGTGCAGGGAAATTGGTCTCTAGAGTACACAAAGCTTAAGAATAAAATTGAGATTTTACAGCGGAACCAAAGGTAGAGCCTGATGTCAAAGCAACAATGATAAAAGTGGGCAGGAAATTAAGCTGACTTTGTCCCTGATGTTTCCAGGCATTATGTTGGAGAAGACCTCGAGTCCTTGAGTCTGAAGGAGCTCCAGAATTTAGAGCAACAGCTTGACACTGCTCTCAAACAAATACGAACAAGAAAGGTTTGTTAACCTTGTTCCTCAAATTATTAGGCAATTTCAACAATTGGCTAATTACTTTAATAATTCTTTCCCTTGCAGAACCAACTCATTTACGACTCTATTTCAGAACTTCAGAAAAAGGTAAGCCCATGCCTCAGGGATTATTACGATTAACAATTTAAATGGAGAAGTAAATAGAACACAAAAACATATTGATTGTTCTGATAACCCTCATGTGGAAACAATGTGAAATGCAGTTATTTCAACTCTCAGCGTTTCTAGGAATAAGGGTTGCTAATTGTTTCTAGGTTGATAAAGAGTAGTAGATTTTCCTTGTAAAACTAAGACAAAATTTCTCATCCCTCCCAGTAAGTAAAAATGGCGACACACAAAATAAGTAAAAATGTTTTAGCAACCCAATATTCTAAGGTGCACCATCTCACATTATCTACACTGATTGTGCTTTCTTTCTTACAGGAGAAAGCGTTGCAGGAGCAAAACAACATACTGACTAAAAAGGTAAGTTTTTTATTACTTGCATGGGCTCACATGACAAAATCCTACCACATTCCGACTCATTACATATGTCAACCGTATATTCCTCTTAAATAGCTCAAGGAGAAGGAGAAGGAGAAGGAAAAGGAAAAGGCTCTGGCCCAGCAGGCTCACTGGGACCAACAAAACCAAGGACAAAGCTCACCGTCCTTCCTGCTATCACAGCCACTTCCCTCACTTGCTATAAGGTCATTATCTCTCTCTCTTTCTCTCAACCAACCATTGCCCACTTGCTAAGGCTAAAACTTTCTATACATATGATTCAGTGGTACTTACCAGGGAAGGGGCGCCGCATGCGATGATGAAGAAGCTCGCTCGCATGCTCGGACCAACTCACTTATGCCGCCTTGGATGCTCCGCCATTTGAATGAATAGAAGAACCAACTACAGTCTTCTGTCTGATCAGCAGTTTTCGATCATTATGCTAGCTTGATGGAAATTGCCTTCATGGCGGGAGAGGTGTCATCTCAATCTCATTACTTTCTGTACATCAATTATGTGACAATGTATAATCTCTATCATATATAGGGACTAGCATCCACCAAAGAATCGTCAGGTTTGAGTGTATTTTGAACTTTGGGTTTTTCTAAATTATACTACTCTCTAGTTCTAGAAAGTTATATATCTAGCACAAGAACGAGGATGGATGAACTTGGATTTCATTGGATTTCTGTCTCTGGTTGTGTATATAAATATCTAAACTCTGTTTTATCTTTTCCCTTCATTGTCCAAACTGAAACAGTATTAGCCCATGTTGATGCTGTTTAGAAAAGCAAACAATACAAAATAAATATATACCAGCTCTCTTATTATCTAGCTAGAGGAAAAATTTTGCTTTAACGACGAGGAAAACCTTGAAACCCAGCAGAAGAGTGAAAAGTACAAAGTTCCCCACAGAAGAAGATTAAACAAAACCTATTCTGGATCGATGAAATGAGGGATTCGGTAGAAAAAATTTGTGAGGGAAAAGATAAACAGAGGCCTCATGTCTCCAAGCAATCCACAACTGCCACTATTGCTGGCAGTAGCTGAGATGATCAGAAGTGGAACTAAACATGGTTGTTCTGGATAAAGACAGCTACGTGCTTTTTAGATTGAGACACAACGAACCTGAGGGACAAACCTTTTGCACGTAGGATCCCTAAGCTTATAACGATTTCGCATTGAAAGCTAAAGTGTAGTGGCCGTCGAGAACTGTTGAACGGTTCTAAAAAGAAAAGGTCGGAACTCGGAGACACCAGAGTTTTTTTTTTTTTTTTTTCTTTTTCCTTCCAAAGCTATTTCTGGCAGCGGTTTTTTCTATTCTCTCATATTCTTCATCATCCCCGCCTCAGAGGTCTAATATATGTTAGCACAGACCAACCAAATAAATAAATAACAATAAGTAAAATAACCTTCCCTCTTGCTTGTCCAGCAAAGGATTGACTCCATGAGATAACTGTTATTTTAGCCATCTACCGTGGTAGAATGAAACAGTTTTGTATCAAACTTTTGACCAGCCTGCTTCACTTTTTATCCGCAGATCAGCAACCCAATTGTTTCCTGGAACCCCAGACCACGAAAACGAGCTTCTGAATATCTATTTTTCTTCCACCAGAAAATGTATTAAAAAAATACAACCAGCTGTAAAGAATTCCAGTTCCTTTTTTTTTTTGTATTTTCTTTCCTATAAAAGAAAATCCAGTTGTAGTCTAATTTGTTTCATAGGTATTGACTATTTTCTTTCTTCCCTATGGTAGTAAGATCGTTCACCTTCAGTCCTATAGTTTTGTTAGGCTTTGATGGGTAGGGAAGCGATTTGACTGGTCAGGACAAAAAAGTGGAGGCGAAGGATCGAGCGCGGCTGATGGACAGATCCAGTCTATATAAACCTTCAGAAAACGAATCTGTCAGTCATGTAGTACCGAGTTCGGAAGTGGACATTTATGGAACGAGAATGAACTGTGACCACTGACCGCACAACCCCTCACTGTCAATTTTCTCATTCCCAGAAGTTGCCCCCAGCTGCTCCGATTTGTGGTTTTGCTTCTGCTATTTACATATAAAAGCGTAAGGAGTAAACACGTCAGTCCAGACTCCAGAACCAGATATAAGGGTATAATGGGCTGGGCCTATAAGTCTCATCCTTCTCAAACATTTTATTTCAATAACTCATGGTCATGGTGCATGGCTAGCTACTGGTTTCTGCTCGCAGCCAATCTCTCCTCCCCATACAAACCATAAAGCCTTCGGCTTTTATCCATGGATGAAGTTGTTACAACTGCGTTGATTTTAATTTTGTTTCTATTGCATGTATCTGGTCAAAGTCCCTGGCCATTCCTATTTCCAAGCAAATCCTCTGCTTCCAAAATCCTGGATATCCCAATGCCCCCAATAGCTAGTACTCCTATAGAAATTCAGAAATGTAGAGATAGCTCTTGCTGTGGATGGCACCCTAGGTTCGGCTTTGAAAAAGAACATGCTGTGTTTCGATCCACGTCAAAGCCCTTGTATTTAGATAGAACAGCCACTTCATAGGAAACCATTTGTGTTGAAATCGGCTAAAGTCTGATATAAATACATATTAAAATGTTACTCCTAAATAAGAAGAGCAATAGCTAGTCCAAGACCAAGAATAATAACAGGTCCTTTGGGAGTTGGTGGGTGATTTCAGACACCACTTGCTGAACTTTTTATTGCCCTTTCTTCAAGGGCCAAAAATACTGGCTTCTACATCAGTTAATAGTTTCCTAGGCAATGCATAATTAAGGGGGCATTATTTTTTAGATTTTGAGAGGGAGAAAGTTGGTCGATGGGATTTTGGTTCCTGTTGACTAAGAATCTCATGTTCTTTTTTCAGATTAATATAGGGATCAAAGAAAGTTTATTTTTTTCGATATCATTTATCCAAGTGATACCATTTCCTAGGTGTGTAAATAATTTTCCCACTTGGGGGGAAAGTTTCTAATACTTGAATGGGACAAAAGTGCCCCTTTTAATAATGATTTTTTATGGTTAAAATTGTCATTTCCTATTTTACTTGGGAAATAAAAGAAAATGGTTAAATATGCTTACTTGGGTAAGTATTTTACAGAAAAAACTTATCCAATTAATTGCATTTATCCAAATAAGTAACTTACCAAACAGCAAATAGGACCTAAGTAGTACAACAAAGCATAAAATTGATTCCCCCCTTGGTCAAAAACAAATTATAAGTTATCAGTCGACCTGTGTACCCAGGAATAAAGACATTGATGAGTCGAAATCCTATCTGTTTTCATTGCATCCCCCAATCTTATAGAAGATAAAACTTTCAAGAAGTTTCACTTGAATCGTGTGGAAAACCTCATTTCTCATCTATATATGTTATGTAGAACTTAATTATGTCCAGCTATGGAAGATCCTTAGGATTACGTAGAACTCTAATTAATAGTTAATTGAAAACCATGTACGATAGATAGTTTTAGGTATTTTCTCATAGATCTTTCATTTTATGGAGGAAAACCTTCTGTGACGCATACAAACGTAAACTCAATCAGTTTGAACTTTGATTGCTGAATAGTGCCATAAAAATGCTCCATGAATGAAACGACCATTACCCAATAATATTGATCCCTGTAGCTATATCCTTCATCAATAATGTCTTTAAGAAATAGTTCCCACCGTTCCTCCAACATAACAGAGACAGAAGTATCAGAGTATAATCACATTGTGCTGCATCCCGAGGCCAAGAATAATCAAAGTCAAAGGCATGAAAAGGGAGAATAGTTTAACGACTCATGTGTCTTCAATTTCTTGTGGCCATTCATTTTATGAATCCGCTTTGAATTAATTTGACAAAAACCCAAAGTTAAAATTTCATACTGGTGTAGGTGGAAGCATAGGACTTAGGCCAGTACGGGTTCGATCCATAATCAGCTTATGAGTTTGAACTAAATACGAAGAATTATGCATTTCAGGGGTTTTTCTCTCTTATATACTTAGTCATTGTCTTATGAGAGAAACGTGAGACATTGGATGTATCGAGGTTTAGAGTTTTTATCTATGAGTGAGGTTGTGAATACATAACTTTGTATCTCTACTCCATTGCTAACTACAAAGTGGATTTTTGCTCTCCATTCACCCATAAAGATAGGCTATAAGTTGAATCACATAAATCTGTATATTCTCTTTGCTTGCTTCTCTTTATTTCTATTTTTGTTTCACTTTAGATGACATTCAAATCTATTTTTCTTGGATTTTCCACAAAACCATGCATGCCTTCAATAGGCCATTCTCTGATAAAGCCACCATATAAACCACTGCACAGGAAACCTCTGTACCATGGGATAATCAAGAATGGAAATTAAACCAGGAAAAGGAAATTAATACAGTTCCAAGTTGAGACAATTTACAATTGTTTTAGATTATTTGAAGCAAAAAGTATATCACTAATTCATGTTTAGTCATTGCCCACACTCAGATTCTTAGGTAAAGTTGTGGTTCAAGATTTAATCTAGCTTTAACAGCGTCTGAATTGGACCAACTGCAAACATATTCTTTAGATACAATTCCTAACAGCAAGAACTCTCTAATCTCTATATACATTTGTACCATTTTTTTAGGGAAGGAGGAGGTATATATACTTGTCAGATAACTAAGGGGAGGTTTTCATATTTTATAAGTACGGCCTCTGATGTACCATCTGATGGAACAGCTGCAGTATGCTCAACTCATGGTCATGGCCATCAGCAATACCCAGCCACTGGCCACTGGGACATAACACCTGCAGTAATGAACAGCTAGATGTTGTTTATCGAAAAAAAAAAAAAAATCGTACAAAGGAGCAGCTCAAGCCTCAATGGTACATTTTCAGTAATTGTTCTAATAATACGGACTTCATGGTAATATACTAATAAAGGTTACATTAAACTTTTTCAAAATTCCTAATAACCATTTCGAAGATTGGGGTCAAGTTATCAGTTTGATGAAGCAGAAGGATATGCTCATCACAAAACTCTCTTCACGCCAACCTCATAACACATCTCCCGGTGTATTGAGAAACATTTTTCTATGAATAATGGAGATGTTACTAATGTGCTGTGAGATTGGTATGAGGAATTTGTTCTCTAATTTGCAAATCTGTATTTGTTCCTCACAGAATACACCTAACTCTCACCAATCTCACTGTATTTTCAGATGTGCATTGACGACATATCCTGTATTCGAGTCCACGTTCTGTGCACCTGGACGAGTACACCCGCCAATCACAAATGCCCACGTTGGCGTGCTTAAAATTTACTAACTTCATGGGCGTTTATTAAAAAATCCGGATTCTTCTATAAGGCCAGTGTATACGATGCAGAGCCGAACATCTCTTTTTGTTTCCTTTCTTAATTACGAGCACAGATGGGGACGGAGTTTTACGCCCTCAAGACTGTTTAATCGAACGCATGAGAGTATGTCCGGTGGCCTTGCCTCGCCGTAAAGCCTTACGCCGATAACTCCAGATCTGCCTATCCAGCCTGAACCTAGAAAACGCTTCCCTCAAGCAGAGCCCTTGAAGAAATAGACCGCAAGCTCTGGTGATTCGAGACCGTCGTCCTCGTTGTCGAAGGGTTTGGTTATGGGACAGGTGACCATTTTAAAATGCCGCAAGACTCTTGAATCCAATAGAAGGAATGAATATTCTGCTAACAAGACCATAGTTTCGAGCGGGGAAGAGGATATGGGATGTGAATCTTCTACTCTGCTGTTAAGGTATGTAAGTAAACCCCGTCCACCACTTCCCCCGCTTCGTCCTTCATCTGCTGTATTATAATGAAAAGGGGGGAAGAAATTTGCAGGTTAATTGATTGTTTCTCTTCCCCTTGCAGGGTTAGAGTTGGGACTGATTGAGGCAAAGAGGGTGAGTGGCTGGTTCCAGACAACATGAAAAAGGATCTTCGGGTCTTGGCTTGGGTTTATATAATTCGTTTGCTTTTGTATTTGAAAATTCATGTCTGGACTCTGGAGAGAGGGAGATAGAGAGATAGAAAGAGAGCTGTTACTGTTGTGGATGGAGATTGGATAAGAGAGAGAGGAGACTGACAGACAAATTGACGACGAAGCTTTGATGTGGAGTGGATCTGGATGAAAATGCGGCAGTTTGCAATTTGCAGTGCACCCGGGTTTGCAGAAAACAAGGAAACTGCCTCCGGTTGTTTGGTTTGGCTGATTCAGCGCTTCACTTCCCCCACTGTGGAATTGAAACTGGAACTTGCTTACGCGTTCCTGACACCAGTGGAATTGGAGAGGCGTTACCAATGAATCGCATGGGTGAGCTTTGGCTTCGTGGTCCCAGCGTTATGAAAGGTAAAAGGCAAAAAGGATGAGATCTCAGACCCATCCACACCCACCGCCAGTGGCTTCTGCGTTCAGTGATATCGCCGGTCGCAGGTGCATGCTTTTGGTATAGGGGTTGGCGTGTATTTTTTTTATCTTTTTGTGTCCGGTTCAACCGGATTCTTTAATAAACGTCCGTTAAGTTAATAAATTTGGGCGTTTGTGATTGGCGGGTTTACTCGTCCGGTGTGCACCGCACCCATGGGTGCACAGAGTGTGGACTCCCTGTATTCGATGTTGTCATTTATGAGAAGATATTGTCGATGCATGGTAGTCGGTGCAAAGTCCATTCGAACAATTATTATAGTTATAGCCTTGCATTGCATTGGGAATATCTCCTCCCCATGAAATAAAAAACAGAAATACAGAAATGTTTTTCATGCAAAGCTGTAAACACAGTTGGAACTGGCCTTTGCACTGACTGAAGCCGGTCACTCAACACGTGACAAAGTGGATCAAATTAAGGAGATGGGTTTCAGTCAGTGCAGGGCCAAAGCCATAAAGACTGTTAGAACGGGTCTTGCACCGACTGGAATAAATCATTGTAAATTGTATTGATAGGTTTAAAATTGGGATAGGAATATGTAACTTTTGAATACATTGGGCTAGACCCAATGTTAGCCTGGGTTAGACAAATCGGACTTGGGTTCAGGCTTAGGGCTTTAAGAATGTTTAGGGTTGGGCCTGGGTTGAGTATAAACCTGGCCCATGTTGCCCGACTTGCACGGTTGCACCCTGTTAAATGTTAATCTGATTCATTAATTTAGGAACAGAATATCTATTTGGGTGATTGCCGGCCTGCTAGGGAATAATTGTTGATAAATTACTTCAAACTCAAATCGTTACCTAATAAGGAAATACATATGTTGTGTTGTTGTAGATAAAATGCATGCGTTGACGGCTTAAATGTTGATAACGGCAGAAGTAACTGAATTGAATGACTTATTACTTAATCAATTTTAGACAAAATGATTAAATATCATAAAATATTTGAAGGATGGTAATGAAGCCAAATTCAGCTTCAAGCATTATTAAGGAACTCACAGAGTTGTTCCATGGTTTGTAAATGGTGACTAAGGCTACCACTATTTGCACTTGCACCTCCCAATAAAACCCCGGCCATTGCATCATCAAAAGTCAAAACAAAGTAGTCTGTCATTTTATTTTAGAAAAAGCTTTGGTGGACCTGACCTTAATTAATTTTCTTTGAGTGGCAAATGCACTAATTATAAGAAAATTTATATGACTAGCTAGTAGTCTGTCATTTTAGATCCTTTGGAATGGTGGATCACTCATTGTTCATGGGTTTCTGAGCTAGCCTTATCCTCTTAATCTAGGCACAAATTAAACTTTCCTAACAGCGTAAATATTGAAAAGGGTAATGATGAATTCTTCATATATGGAGCAGAGCAAAGAAGCTCATTAAACCCTTGGACTGATCTCTGGATTGGACTCCTCACCGGTACTAATCTATATAATTAACAACCTTATTTTAATATCAACTAATTTTGGTTCCCTTAACTAGTTTTTCTAACAACCCACTGAATAATTAACAAGACAACTTACGTACGTACCTTGTTTGGAATTGGAGGGCTTGACCACATGGAGAAGTAGTAAGTACTACACTACTACTTCTACTATTGTGTCTTGGTTCTGATCAAATGTGTTCCAATTGACTACAACCATCATCTTTCTACTCATCCCCGCATGCTTCACACCCTCACTGCCAAATTGTAACAAGTGTTCTCTTCGACGCGCCATCAAGTGCCATCCACTATGCCTATAGCCGCAACTCCAATGTCCAAGTGTGTGCCATGGGTGGGCTAAGCATATATTTTTGTATGGGGGACTGTCAATGGCAATATTATAATATTATAGTATGCTTTTTCATCTTTTTGACGTTTCTTATTGTCACTCCCCCAAAAGCTTAACGTACTCTTTGAGGGGAGGTAGGTAGTCGAATGAGCTCATAAGCGTGTAAAGGTTAAGCACGAGATCCCCTCGACACTGTACTGTGTGTTTGTGCTTACCACTGATTAACGCAATACAAGTAGCCTTTTGCTAATTTGTGTGCCTTCTTGTTGCCTTTGTGTGTGTGTTTGCTTTGTTTCGTAGGCTTACTCGCCCATTTCAAGTACCGCACGGGGCCTCAACGATTATCCCCGTGACAGTTGGTATCAGAGCAGGTTGCTCCTCAACGCTCGTGATCGTTGCATAGCAACACTAATGGTGGCGCAATGAAGCACAACAAGGAACTCACCGACGAGATTAGGCATGGCCTTGCCCATGCGAGGGAGACTGATGAGTCTCTAGGCG
>NW_010729075.1:8268829-8306305 GCF_000365185.1 Nelumbo nucifera
ACCTTCTTTCACCAACAACAAGTTGAAGCCTCAAGCAGAAATTAGTCTTCGAGGACGAAGACTGAATTGAGTGGGGGAGACTGTAACAAGTGTTCTCTTCGACGCGCCATCAAGTGCCATCCACTGTGCCTACAGCCGCAACTCCAACGTCCAAGTGTGTGCCATGGGTGGGCTAAGCATGTACTTTTGTATGGGGGACTGCCAATGGCAATATTGTAATATTATAGTATGCTTTTTCATCTTTTTGACGTTTCTTATTTTCACTCCCTCAAAAGCTTAACGTACTCTTTGAGGGGAGGTAGGTAGTCGAGTGAGCTCATAAGCGTGTAATGGTTAAGCACGAGATCCCCTCGACATTGTACTGTGTTTGTGCTTACCATTGATTAACGCAATACAAGTAGCCTTTTGCTAATTCATGTGCCTTCTTGTTGCCTTTGTGTATGTATTTGCTTTATTTCGTAAGCTTACTCGCCCATTTCAAATGTCACACGGGGCCCCAACGATTACCCCCGTGACAAAATGCCAATCTTCTCATTAACTCTTTTGACAGCTTTTGATATTGAATGCATGGCGACCCAACTCGAACACGAGTGGTGAGTGGTGACCCGACTCAAGCAGAAATTCGACAATCTTATACAAGCCCATCATCAAGTACAAATGGTGATCCTTTAATGCTCTTGAATATTGACTTTCCACGTGCTTTTGGCTATTGAAATCTAGGTTGTAGGAAAGGACTCTAAATAGGACAAGCTAGATGAGCCCCCTGCGATCAAACCATCTGATTTCAAGCATGCTTTAAACGTATCAATAATTCAATACCATACTATACCCAGGTTTTAAGTATCAATACCATACCCCTAATACAACATACGTTAGGATCGTAGGGGTGTCCACGGTTGGTACTGATTTTTTATTTTGCCCAATCGAAATCGAACCAGTACCACTGCTTAATCAATTCGTCCGTTTCAGTTTTTTATATTTATAATATATATTATATAAATATATATAATATTATATTATAAATAATAAATGATATATAATATATTTATAATAGATCGTATATAATAAATATATATATATATATATATATATATATATATATATAATGAATATATATTTATATATAATACATAGAAAATATGTGACATATTAAAAAAATATATAAAATATACACAAATATATATACTGGTCAGTTCGGTTAATCATCGGTATTTTTGTAGGTTAACCGAAAACCGAATCAGTCCTTTGGTTTTTCAAAAATTCCAAATCGATTCATTTGGTTTACCACATTTTGTGGTTTGGTTCGATTTTTCGGTTTTTCATGGACACCCCTATATGATCAGATACACATCCTATAAGTCGTGCATATCGGCAATGATATGCTGCTGTATTGGGTCATCTGTCACCTTAATGATATGCCTTTGGAATTGCTTTTGAAGTTTAATAAAAATTGAAAATTATAATTATGAAAACTAAAATAAACTTATAATTGTAAAAATTGAAATAAATTTAAGATTTAATGTTGTCCAAAATTTTCATAAAAATTGAGAATTATAAAAATAATTTATACTATCTACCCTAAATGATTTATATGTTTTATTTTACGTATAAATTATATGTTAAAAATGAAAACATATTTATTATTTAAAAAATAATAATGTTATTGTTTATATAAAAAAACTAAATGAATACATTTTCTTAAAAACTAATAAAAATTGAAAATTATAATTATAAAATTTGAAATAGAGTGATAATTATTGTATGATGTGTACATGTTTTAGAGTCTTGGGCATCGTTGATCGTAATGTTTCTCTTCATATAACCTATTAAAGTGTGCATTTCTCATTTGTTTAAACCTTATTCATAGATTTAATGTTATTAATGTGATTTGTATGCATTTTCCTAGCGTCTCCAAACGTTTTCATACCTTTCATCTCTATACTTGTATTTCCAAAGCATATCCACATCCATATATGTTTTTAAGTTGATTGATACGATATTCGATACTTGATTTCAAGTTTTCTAATAAAAAGGAAACTAAACCAAATATGAATAGCCCCCATTTTATTTTCTAATTTTTAAATTATAAAACCCACAAAATTCTAAGAGGATAAGTAAGCAAGAGAGAGTAGGCTAATGTGGACAACTTCATTTAGAATATAGTAATAGATTAAAAAAAGGGTGCATTAGATTGTATGGATGCAGTTGGGATCTACCACAAACATGTACATGTAAAATGAGATGCATAACCATTCACACGTGAACACATCAATATTACATACACATGAGACCCACATGTGATGATTTGAAGTCTTATTATCATAGAGATAAGGGTGTTAGAGCATTTATTGTTGAATGATCCATATTCAATATTTATTTCTCCTAATCAATTTTATGTTTACTAATTACTCTCAACTACAAAAAAGAAAAGAGAAGTTTTGCTTTGGATTTTATCCAAGGTCTAAAGTATTGGAAACATCAAGTGTATTGGAAAGGCAATTTTAAGAGATGTATTGGGATACGCCTTAGATATGCATGTGTATCAAAGAAAAAATAAAATATACCTGGATGGTGGTAGAAACTAATCGAGATTTTCCTAAGCTATTCAAGTTGGGCTCGTGAAAAGCTTGATGCGGCTTGGTTTAAACCGAGCTTCGAGCCGAGCTCAAACCCAATGAAGCTTGGCTCGTGAGATTCGAAAGCCTAATCGAGCCTAATACATACATACATACATACATACATACATACATACATACATACATACATACATACATACATACATACATACATACATACATACATACATACANCATACATACATACATACATACATACATACATACATACATACATACATACATACATACATACATACATACATACATACATACATACATACATACATTAATAATTTTTTATTATATGTAAAATAATATTTTTATTTTATGTAAAATAATAACTAATCATTATAATTCTTGTTTTTTGTATGCATTCTAATAAATAATTTTTATTTTTTGTAGGAAGCTTAGCTCACAATTGAGCTCGGGCCGAGTTGAGGTCGAACTTTACAAGTTTTTGAGCTGAGCCGAATTCAAGCTTGAGCTCGAGCGTAATATTCTTTTGGCAAGCCAAGCTCAAATAGCCAAATATTTGGCTCGACTCAGCTCGAATCCACCCCTACACATAGATATGCATGGAAATACTATAAATACTTCAATAAATCATAATATTAAATCAATAACACTAAATATAAGGTCTTAATGAGGTATATATACATTAAATTAAAATATTTTAATGGATTTTATGAAGGAATACATTATAGTCAATTATAAATTTCATTAAAAAACTCTATGCTTAACTATAATATATAAATTATGGCCCTATTTGGAGGTACTTTGGAAGTACTTTTCAAATGTATGAAAGTACGAAAAGTACTTGAATGCGCTTGTTTGGGACATTTTTTACTTTTAAAAAATACAATGTAAAAGTATAAAAAACACGAAAAGTATGAAACCAACTTTTGATATTTCATGCTTTTTCTAACATGTTTTATGTAAGGTGCCACGTGACACTCATCTATGTTGCCACATGGCATTTAGATGCCATTGGTGTAATATTTAGATGCCATGTGGCATCATAGCATCCATGTGGCACATATGGACGTTACATGTCATTTGAACATAATTCATAACAATTATATGCCGCGTAGCATTCATCCATGCCGTCATGTGACATGTCTTTTCATTTACTTACATTCAAATGCCACATGGCTCCTATATTATTGACTTGCATTTAAGTGCCACATGGCATTCATATATGATGTCATGTGGCATGTATACATATAAAACTTTTTTTTTTGTATCTAAACACCATAATTTACTTTTACTTTGAAAAATTTTCATCCAAACAATTTTTGAAACAAAAGCACGAAACCAAAAGTATACCATGTAATTTGTACTTTAGTGTTATTGAAAGTACAAAGTATAAAGTACTACTAAACAAGGCCTATAATTCTTAAGATATAAGGACTAGAAAGAAGTCCAGCTATCCTATCCAACCATAAAATATGCGTTGGCACAACTTCTACCCGAAAATATAATTAATAATTATTTCTATCTATTTTTTAATTCCAATAATTACAAAAAAAATAAACATTGTACAATATATTCAAAAAATAATTATTAAAGAAGAAATTTCAAATGCTTTGTAGATATGATATATCATCCATTGATCTACAATATATCCGATCCCTATAATTAGATCCTAAAAATATAATTAATTATTATTTATTTTTAATTCTAAAAATATAAAAAAATCAGAAGAAATTTCAATCTCTATATGGATATGATAGATCATCTATAAATCTAAAACATATTAAGTCTTTATAGGCATATAAAAAATATATTTTTAATTTTTTGTTATTTAAATTTTCCCCAATCTCTTTATAAAGTTTCCATAAATCTACTCATAACAGAAAAAAAATGTAATTTTCAACACAAACAATGTATATCAACATAGATTTAAACATTTTTAAAAATTCAAGCAAAAAAAATCACAAGATATTATGAAAAATTTGAAAAAGTATCTATTTTCACAATATTTTTCAAAACTTGAGAAATCTTTTAAAACCATGTTTTTCTTGTGTTTTTTTTTTTGCAGATCTATGACTCTAAGCAAGAGGTTTGAAGTTTTATAATTGTATGAGGGTGAAAGAAGGCTTATTTTAAGGGAAAAAAAGAATCCTTCTTTACCCCTTTTTTTGTTTTCTATCTATATTTTTTTCATAGCATATCAACTAATACACTATTGATACGCTCGATATGCCACATATACATTACCAATACACCCTAATACATGCTCGATGCGGTCCAATACTTGTACAATGTGATGGAAAAAAGATGATACCACCTATTTTCTCTACATCCCGAATCGAGTTTTCAAAGATACAACACAATACACCCCATATCGCATGTATTGTGTTGAAATTTTAAACCTTAATTTTATTGATGAGTTAAGTAAACATGTATATCATAATCATCAAACTAGACTGTGGCCTCTACTTACCTATAGGGGTGATCATTTCTACCCCAGTCCAGCTGGCTTGGGCATGGTTTTTCTTGTGATCTATCCCAGATTTGGGCTTTAACCCTTATGATAGGTGATTAGCCCAGCCTTGGCTCGCCCATAATCACCCCTACCCATATACAACTTGGATGGCAATATTTAATCAAATACTTGACATACTCAACTCCATCTAGTAGATGTGGACCTAGGCATAACTGGGTCTAGCTTGAGACCAAAGGTTTAAGATCCATTGGGAATTACATGCAATAGAAAACTTAGGTGGTTTCCTACGATACAAATGTCTTTTTCCATTTGTTATTATCTTTTGAGAAGAAAGTTTGCTTTTGTTTTAAAAATCTATTAATGTTTTTGAAATAACATACTAGTTCATTGCCAAACTTAAAAAAAAAAAGAACTTAGGAATAGTATAAAATAAGAAAAAGTAAAGTAGGGCAATTTTATCATGTGCACAAGAACTAACCTAGCAAAAGGTTAACTCAACCCACAAATCCGACCAAACCCAACTTAAAAAAACATGGTTAGGGTCTTATTTAGCTACCTGAATGTGAGAATGACTTGACTCGACCCAACCCAAAAAAATTGGGTTGGATCAACCCGCTGACCCGATTGTCAAGTCTAATTGGGACTATTTATGCATTGTTAGTAGTTTCAACTCTTTAATTTTTTCTATTTAGTGTTTATTCTTTATTGTTTATTCTTTAAATTATTAAATGTTCAAGTAAGGTTCATTCCTTTAATTTTGGTATTTTTCATATAGTTTTTCTTTATCTTTTGGGATGATCCGAATTGACCCATTGGTCAATCCTAACCCGAACATTTAGGGTTAGGGTCTAGCATTTGATAACCCAATGCAAAATTCAAATCGACCCAAAAAGCAACCAGAAATGTGTTGACCCAACCCGACCCACCCAACCCAATTGCCAGGTGTAAGTTAAACTAACTAGGGCCAAACAATAAAAGACATGGGTCAAAGCAGTAAGAAATAATTTAGACACTGGAAATTTAATAATAAATATGGCATCTATTGTATATATATGTAAAACAAGGTGGTCAACGTTAGAGGGTCTCTCCTTAATTCTCTCTCCCTCCCCCTTCCCACCCCTCCCATCCATTTTGAAGTTTGAAGTTAACTTAACAAAGTGAATGTATGTTAATCGTGACCTATTAACTGAGTTTTAAGAGATTATCAGCATATTCCAGTGTTACTTGATTTCCACACTTTCGCATCTACAGTAATCACTATTTAGTGTTATTACTGTAGATGCCAATCGGGGTCAGAATTTAATAAATCAGACAAAATGCAGTTGTTTAAATTAAATTTATCCTCTATTGTAGACAATTAAATGGAATGCCAATGCAGACGAAGTGAAGGGGGGAAGGAGTTAATCGATTGATGTTCTTTCATTTGGCTAGAATACGTTCATTGCGATAGGCATGCGTCATCGTTCTTGCGTTTCTCTTTCAACAAATGCAAGTTGAATGGAATGCTTAGATAGCAACCAAAGCCATCCCATTGATCCTCAGACGTTGTTGAGTTGAATGGAATGCTTTGTTTCATCATCTTTATTTATTTTTTGATTGTGAATTCTAGCAGTTGTTCTATAATGGGTTATTTGTTGGGTAGAGAAGACAGAAGTGGCCTATCGAACCGTTATTAGTTTATATTAACTATTAAAAAAAATATTAAGGAAAACAATTTAGTTATGATACTAAAATCTTAGTATTATATTGTTGTCAGGTCGGGTCGAGTTAATGAATATTTTGGTTGGACGATTAAATAATTTTGGTAATTATTAAATTAGTTAAAATTTTTAATTTATTAAATAGTTAAATTCATTTGTGATATATTTTTGATATTTTCCATAATTACTGATACTATTGAATATTATTCAGTAAATATCAACACTTAAACTATAATTTTCCATAATTTTGGTAAATTGAAAATTTAATTTCACAAAATTTTGAAAATTAATTATTGAAATCTATAATTACTGAATATGAATATATTGGACTCAACCAATTAATTATTTTAGGTTATATATATATATATATATATATATATATGGATTTGACCAATCAAAACCGTTGGTGAATTTTGATGAAAACCTACCTATTGGGTACTGGTTGATCGGTTATGTATCCTGTCTCTTTTTGCATCATTCAGAGTTAAACTCAATATATATGGTATAAATATTTTATTTATATAATATAATCACATATATATATATATATATATATCAATCATGTTATATTTTAATTTGCACGGAATAAGTTAAATGGTATAAAAATGATGTCTGAATTTGAGTATTATAATATTTGAATTATTCAAATTTGATTTTATGGTGTCAAATTTCCAATTCAAATTTGTGAACATTATTTACACCCTTGGCCCACTGTTGATTATTTTAGGTGATTATACCTGTTGATGAGCCGCCGGGATCAGATTTAATTATTAATGAAATTTGAATAAACCCAGCCTGAAGCCCGGCCGTTAAATGGGTGTACTGGTGAATTAAGTCAATAAACTGTGTCAAACCCGACCCACGACCAACAAAAAAGACACGGATTAGACCTTTTTTTAATGGAATACGGAGTTAGAGAGCAAACAAAACTAGGCTCGCATCTATGATTCTACGAATAATCACCAATACCAAGCATCACTTGTTCATTGTGGACTATTATTTATTTATTTATTGTGTGTGTGTGTTTTTTTTTGAAAGAAGCCCTTAGGCAGAATTGTATTAGCTCAATGAAGGGTCCCTTTCAACAGTATTACATAAAAAATCTGGAACGGTAGACCGAGACAAAGATAATCCTCGTCTGGCAATTACATGAACAGGCAGCAGCAGCACCATTTGCCGTCCATCACACACAATTCACCGAGCAAGAATGAAGGGTAGCTAAAATGCTCTTTTTGCAGCCAGTAATGATGTGGATCAACTGCCACGGCGGATGGAGATCATCCACCAACATGAGTTTGAAAATACTATCACCTTCAATAATAACACAGAGGATAAATGAAGCTCTTGGACTAAAAGTAGACCATGATAAAGAGCCAAAGCTTCAGCCATAAGAGAACTGTTACAGTTAATAGGCAGAGAGAGCTCTTGCAAGAAGAAAATTATTACCATTACGATCCCGAATGACCAGTCGTCCAACAGAACCCACACCATGTTTAAAAGCATCATCAACGTTCACTTTCAAAGAGTTTGCAGGCAGCAGGTTTTGACCACACTTGCACCAATCCATGGGCCATGATTGTCGAAGTTGCACAAGGCATAACCAATTTCAGCATGAGCCCTTGTGTATAACAACAGTAGGGTCGAATTGAAGAGCATCAAATAAATGAGCATTTTGGGCATGCATACCAGATTTGTTTCATAGATCATGGAATTGAGTTGACAATCTCGCTGCCACCAACAATACAGAATCGCCGGTATATCTATAATTTGCAAATCATCAATTCTGAGATTCAAGCATGACCCGAGCCAAATTGGTTTAACCGCTGAACATGACAATAAGGAGTACGTGCACAATACTGTGTCTTGTGAATGATTACAGAACGGGCAACTTGTATCATCAATATGGATATTGTGCTTCTGTAATATATCAGTCGTGGGCACAACGCCATAAAAATAGTTTGACTGATGGCGGCGGTAAGTAGTTGTGTGACCAAAGAAGATTCCACTGCAAATCATCATGTACAATAGTAGTGGGAGAGGAGGAGCTAGGCATGGATGCGACAATTATCTTCAAAGCAGATGAAACAGTAAATTTTCCATGGGGTGTTTTACTTATCACCCATATGTGTGTGTGTATCAAGGGGAGGGGAACTGATTGAATTAATGAGACAATCTCTACTGGCAGATGATGATGATGATGCAACCTATTAACATCCCATTCTTTCTTTCCAAGCCTGATTAATGAAATCTGCAACTTTTCTTCAAGTGTCAGGTGACGTGTGTGCATAATCATGATGAAAGATATTTGGCCCACACCAAGGATCATGGAGAAAATCAACTCACCACCCATCACCAATTCTCCATAAAATCCCTTGTTTAAGAATGAGTTGAAGCTTCGCCATGTGTGATGTGTGAGAAACCCCCCTATAGAAGAAACCTTCTCTTTCCAGAAATGCTTACCATGTAAGTATTTTGCTCCCAAAATCTGGGCCCACAGAGAGAGACACCCTAGCTTAGATAGTAAAGCTTTATTTCTATGCTCCGATGCCACTAAACATGCGCTCCCATACACGACTTCCTCTTTTTTTACCCCTTCCAAATCACCCCACCAAAAATTTCTACATAACACTTCAAGATGATGACAAATATTTCTTTAGGTATGAGCTGAGATTGCATCTGGTACAAGGGGAGATAGCCTTTAAAATAGATTTGATTAAAACAGTCGTACCCGCCTGAGATAATAAAGGGATCTTCCATCCTGCCAATCTAGCTTTCATTCGTTCCAAAGCATAAGACCATCCACCAATAGTCCTCCCTCCTTTTACAAGGGGAACCCCCTAGGTACATCTCATTCTCATCCTTATCCATGTGTCCTACATTCAAAGCATTTGAAATAAGATTTCTTACTCTGCGTTCTGTATTACAACGGAAGTAGATTGTTGATTTTTGAAAATTTATGACTTGTCCCGACCATTGACAGATAACATCTAATTGCTGTTTCAGACAATCAATTAATTTCCTTCCAAACTGAAGCATATCATCTGCAAAAAATAAATCATTTAATCGTATCCTTGTCCTCCCAAAATGAATTCCCCTTAAACCTCCTTCCTGCATCTTCATATTAAGCATACGAGATAAGACTTCAGTACATAAAGGTACGGAGATAAAATGTACAGCCTTGACGAATCCCTCTAGATGGTTGAAAATAAGTTCCCGGAACACCATTCACCAAAACAGTCAGATTCGTCGATGAACTGCACCGAAATATGTCACAAAACTTAGGAGGAAACCCCAAAGAAGATAGAATTTTCAATAAAAAACGGCCATTCAACACGATCATAAGCCTTGGAAAGGTCCAATTTCAGCATAAAGTAACAAGTCTTTCCTCTTTGCTTCCTCATTGTATGGACTGCTTCTTTTGCAATCACCATATTATCAATAATTTGCCTTCCTGGAGAGAAGGCATTTTGGCAAGGGCCAACACCTTTCTGCAAGAGAGGTTTCAGTCTATTAACCATGATTTTGGCAATGACCTTGTACGACACATTACTCAGCCCAATGGGTCGAAAATCTGAAGGAAACTCCACATGGTCAGTTTTAGGAATCTGACATACGAGTGTTTGATTTATAGAAGCAATTGCTTCTGGATTGGAGAAACAATTCTGAACCAAATTCACAGTATCACTTCCTACTATATATCCCAACACCTTTGAAAGGCTGCAGCAGGAATACCATCCGGTCTAGGTGCTTTATAAGCACCCATACTTAATAAAACATTTTTGATTTCTAGGGCCTCAGGTAGCTTGCACAACGATTAAGTCTTTGCTTGGGTAAGAACTGAAGGAAAACCATGAAAATCATGAAGGTCTGGATTGGTACAAGTAAACAACTGTTGAAAGTAACAAGTTATAATTTGAGATATTTCTATTGCAAGGGAAGTCCAAACACCATCGGAATTTTTCATCCAATTTACAGAATTTCTCCTTCGACGATTTGAGGCTAAGACATGAAAACATTTCGTGTTGCGATCTTCGTCTTTTTGCCAATTCACTCTAGCCCGTTGCATCCAATAAGACTCCTCTCTAGTCAACCATTCTTCTAATTCATGACGAATTTGATGTTCAAGAAAAACCTGATCTGATGACAAAACTGTCTCTTGTAAGGCGGCTAATTGTTTCTCCAGATCAGTAATCGTTTTTCGGAAAGCAGTGCCACTCCCACCCATGTTGTTAAAAAATTTCAGAACAGCAGCACTTTTCAAAGCAATTGACCCCTCTGTAGAACCCCAAATATCATGAAAGTGTCTCTTGAAATTTTGATCTTCAAATCAATAGGCTTCAAATCGTATTCTGGACGGACTGGTGGGGTAAGATGAACATTTGCAGCATGAGGGGTGAGTGGTCACTTGCAACCGAAGTAAGATGGTGAACCTTTGCAGCTGGAAATAAAGAAATCCATTCGGCATTAGCAACCACTCTGTCTAAACGCATTCGAATCAAGTCTCCGGGCCGATTATTGCACCAAGTAAAGTGAGGACCATGGAAGCCCAGGTCCATCAATCGACAAACAGATAACATATCCAGGAAACGAGTGATATCACTGAGTGATGGCAATCGACCACCTGACTTTTCAGTCCGATCAAGGTTGTAATTAAAATCCCCCAACGCACAGGTAGGGCCATCCAAATGAGCAATGTTGTCTTGTAGGTAAGTGAAAAAAGCAGTACGGCCCTCAACACTTGGATGGATGTACATAAATTCCACTCTGAGAAACTTGGATAATTTAACACTTTGACACATATACACTGGGATGAGGAATCAACAATTTGCAACTTGATTTGCTTATCCCAGCCTAAGATGAGACCACCAGAACGACCAATAGAAAGGATTACGAGTTTCTCATAATAATAAGTGAAGCCAAGAAGTCGTCGGGCCTTTTTCTCCTGACATTTGGTTTCAGATAAACAGAAAAACTTTGGCTTCTTTGAGCTGACAAGTTTTTTCAAATAAGGAACTGTAGGACAATTCCAACATAAAACATTTATGATGACAATGGGGGCGATTGTGGGCTCGCCACCCTCAGCCCATCAGTTTGCCCTTTCTGCTCAGGCAATAACAGTGCAACAATTGAGAGATTGGTCGATTGGTACTTGTGTTGTGGTAGATTCACTACTTCCTCGAGCAAGATGTTTACAAGTCTTCAAACGAACTGGTCGTGATAAATCATCAGGCATACTGAATGCTATGTGTTTTGAAGCAGGAAAGTTGATTGACTCATCCTTTCTTTTGCAACTCAGTCGGATGTTGGCGATCGATGTACAGGCTGATCAACATGAGATCTTGCATGCCTATGCGCAAGTTTTGCAGGCAGTGAAGGTCGTATGTCCTTTGTAATATTTGCCACCGATAAAGCTTCAAGTTTCTGGAAAATCTCTTCGTGAGAACAGTCTTGAATAGCAGTCTCAACTCGATGTTTTAATCGACAAGTTCCCTTTATACGTACAAACTTACTCCATTTTTCAACTTCATTTGCTGCCGGTTCAAACGGCTTTCCAAGTGCTGCGGCAATGTGTTTGGCAGCGGTGACATTCAAATACGCCAAAGGTAGTCCCAAAAGATGAACCCAAAGATCTGCATAATCGAAAGTGTACTCATCAGGTTGTTTGTCCGCCTCACCTTTCTGCATGAGGATTAAATCCTCCTCAAAAAATCAGGGACCATTATCCCATACTTTATCCCGTTCATAGCTACTGGGTAATTTGATCAGATAAGAAGTAGTTGTAAACTCAGAAATACGATTCCCATCAATCTTCCAAACTTTGGAAATCATTTCTTTAAAACCTGCAAATTTGACTGGTCTATCAGTAAAAACACGACATATCAAAGTACGAGTCCACTCAGAAGTAACTATTTTATCCTCTCTATGGGCCTCTACAGGATTGGACGTAGATGGGAGGAGCAATGGAGAGAGTTCGGCAAGAACAATATCATCTGCCATTGGGAAGAGGAGGTTGATGAAGTGTCAAGAAACCTGCATAATCACAGGAGAAGAAGAATCCCGAACTTATTTTTATTGCCTTATTGGTGTGTGAATAGAAAGAAAAGCAAGTTAAATACCAAAAAAAAAAAAAAAACGGCGAATAGAAAAGTAAGTTGGCTACTTGGCTATTTAAAACAGATCCAGGTCCAAGGGTGTTGTACACCTTCGACGTAAGACCCTCCTAAGAAACCACACGATTGAATGATGCGTTTCTTCTCCCTTCTCTGTTCAAAATTCAACAAACCAACCAAAACATTCCAATCCGACGAACCTACGAAGCTCGTCACTTTGGCTGTTGGGGAAAAACAGTCCAGCCTGGGCTGTTTTTGGGAGCCTCTGGAGTCTGGAGGACATGACATTTTAGCTAATTTAGGTTCTTATTTATTTATTTTAACTAAAAAATATTATTTTTACCCACACTCATCATTATGAGATGTCAGGGTGCCAAAACAGCGCAGCGCAGGCTTTTAAAACAGCCAAAGTTTGTAGCACTTTCTATAATTCTATCTGTGCAAAAGGAAAAGGGCAGTCCGAAAATTCATCATAGCTATCCTACGCCGTCCGATCAAAGACTCGTCTGAAAGAGTCGTGATTTAAAGAGGGAGGTCTCCCTGTCCCATCGGCTCTGTCAGGACAAGTGGCATGATCTACCGGATTATTATTTTATTCCAATCTTAAGTCTGCCAAATGTCTCTCAGGTTGACCATTTAAATTCTCAATTAAGACGATCTCGCCAAAAGTATTAATTGATTCTAGGGGCTATTTGCATTTTGGAGTGTTTAATCAGGGAAGTTTTGTAGTGTGTAGGATCCACATGGATTCCAATTGCACCCTCATCTCCCTACTCCCTACTCCCTATCTGCTATCTCATCCTAATCTTCGGATCATCCTAAAAAAGTCCTACCCGTCTGACAAGATACATCTTTGTTAATAGACGGCTAAGATTATCTGAATCTAAACGCGATCCGGGGAGAATCTAATGGATACCTAGTTGGGATAATGTCATTGTCAGAGGGTCTAATCATGTTACGAAGCTGACGGCTCAAGTTTGTAGGTTAAATTAATGTCTTCTACGTCGTTGATTTAAGTTCAAAGGTGTCAAGATGCTATTAGTTGGGTATTCGGTAAATGGATGGAGGGATACGAATCATATGATGTTATCCTTATCTTGTCTTTTTTACAATGTTAATTTTATATTATAAATTTTAAAAGAGTTTTTTTTTTTTTTTAATTTTTTCGATAAACATTTATTTTAAAAAGCAAGAACATTACTTGAGTGTCGACGTATAAAATGAATTCTATTTCTACCCAACACGACCCTTAAATTCCGCGCTTCTTTTCGGCGAAAAATCCAACGACCAAGAAAGAATCGAAGCCTTCAAACAAAATTAAGAATTTTCGGTTTCCTTTGAGAGGGTGATCGGCTGTGTCTCTCTCTGTCTCTCTCTCAATCAAGGTACCTTTCACCTTCTCCTTCTGTCTCTCTTTTTCCATGTGCTCTTGTTCTCTGCTTTTGTTTTGATTTTGATTTCGTTTTGTTTTCGTCTACAGAAGATTCTTACGAGCTTTAAGCTCAAAAGTCTGAAATGGGTTTCTTTTATTTCATTGATTTATGGATGTTTTTTCTGTAGTTTACATGGTTTTCATTTTATTCTATTTTGTTCTTCCAATCCAATACTTCTTCATCTCCCTTAGCTAATCGTGTGGGAGTCATCAATAGATTTTGTCATGTTTATTTGTCTATATGTAAATATTTTGATTTATGGAGAAGATTTCATTCTGAAGTAAGAAGGGTATCTCCTGAGATTTCAACAAATCTAAGAAATACGGAGATTATTTTACACTTCTGAATTCTTATTTTTATTTTTGATGATTTACATATCTATATTGTTGTAAGCACTTAAAATATTTATTTTTGAGTTATAGAAATTGTTTATTTTATGCACAAAATAACTTCCCCCTCCTCCCTTTCTTTTGAAGATTGATAATTGCAGATGACTGTTTTTCATAGATTTTGATATTGAAAATTTGAGTTGTTATTTTCGAATTAGTTTTCTACAAATACATTAGTTCAATGAGCTAAAGCAGCAGCATTCTTCAGTAAGACCAACCTTCTCTGTCTCTAATATCTATTCTTCTGGGATTTTCTCTCACTGACAGGTGAAGAAAAATCTTCGATTTGTTATCGGTATTTGGCTTCCAAGAGTTACTGATTTTCCAAAGGGATTCTGCTCGCTTTCTTTCTTGTTAGAGGAGAGAGGGTACTGGCTCGTGGAGAACTCATTTTCTGCGAGCTTGGCGTCCTCTCTCACACTACATTATCGTAATACTCTTGTTTCAAAGAAGTTTTTTCTTTGATGGGAGTTTTGTGAATGAGATTGGAGAGTTATCTTGGAGGTTATGAGGTGAATAAGAAATTGAAACTGCATCATGGGTGCTGTATGTTGCTGCTTGCGTGTCGATGATTTTGAAGAATATGTAAATCCGAACAGTTCAATTTATAGAAATTGTATCTGCGTCAGATGCTTTGTTCAGAACATCTTAAATGCGGTATGCTTTGCAGATTTTAGTTTTCTATTTTTCTTTTCATCTTATTGGTCAATACTCTTACTTTTTTTTTTTTAAATTGTTTTCACGAATAACTTAATCTCTAAATGTATGCTGTTGGTGTCAACCAGCGGGTTGGTAAGGTCTCGTAAAGGAGACTTGGGATCAAATCCCACCTGCACCTGGGTTGGGGATCAACCCCCGGTTGTGTAGCCCTTCAAAAGAAAAAAAGAAAAAATCTCTAAATGTATGCTAGCTTCAGAGTTGCACATTTAGATAGGATGGAGATTATCATAAGAAGCAAGAAAGAGAGAATCTCATATGTAACTCAATAATGAATGAGTGCTAAGATATTCTACTGCCTGGGAATATATAACTTTGTATCCTGAATTCTTAATTTTTGGATATTTTGGGGATTCAGAGCCTACAGATTCTGTTTTAGGTTAGTTGGAAATTAGGGGAACCCTCTAGCTGTTCTTGGCCTGATTGGAGGTATTGATAATTTATGGGCTTTTATGCCTTCTAAAATATAAATTGCATTATAACCTCTGTGATCATTTGTAATCCATGGAAGTTATAGATGGAGAGGGAGGAAATGATTGCCAAGGAGTGGATAAAGGTGTTGGAACATTACCCTAATTACAAATTTGGCATTTTTATGAAAACAAAAGGAAGCTTTACTGCATCTACTATGGTCTTTTCAGAATTACAGATAAAGGGGGAACAGATTTTCTTGTGGAACTATTTTTGTTTTTTTTTTTATCATTGGTGGAACTACTATTTTGGCTTTGTTCAATTAAAAACCTGATTATGGGCGAGTCTTGGATTGATCTTGACATGGACACTTACAATATTAAAGTTTTAGACTTTCTTCATATTATACACTCAAAAAACAAGGCTTAAAATGTATCCTTCTTTCATGCTTTTATTTCTCCTGAAATATACTTCAGTGTCATGTATGGATTCCATGATTTCCTTTTCTAAATTTTATTTTTATCATCGTTTATGCTTGTCTTCATGAAGTGGGTGAAAGAAGTTGTTTTGTGTTTAGATTTGAAGTGGAAGTAAGAATAAGACATAAGGCATAAGGAATAAGAAATAAGAAAGAATAGATATATGAAATAACTTTTATAAGGGAAAAGAATCACCTAAGGTACACGTGCTGCCTCCTTTTCTTACTTATAAAATCCCATTGTCCCAAAATGAGGAAATGCCAAAATATCTTACACAATTTTCATAAGAATCATTTGAACTAGTGGTTGAAATACGCCAAAAGTGCTGGAAATCCTATTGTTTTTGAGTTTGAATGTGTTAAGACCCAAGTAGCAGCAGACCCAGAAGGAAGGATCCAGGCCCACTACACTCGAAGCCCAACTTAGGCAGGCCTCTCCAGAGTTCACGCGCACCACGCCTCCTCTGCGGTTCGTGTATTCACGTCGTCCACGTCAGGAGGAATGAGTGGGTTGTTAGTTATTCAGAGGACGTGCTCCATGATAAATATCTGTATGAGCTCTTGAGAGCAACAGAACATAATAGAATAAACGTCTTTTCTAAATCTCTCTTCTCCTATCTTCTCAATTCAGGAGGGTGAGCTCCCTCGAAACAGTTCCAGTTCTCTCTGTTCCATTTTGGTTCTATCAGAGTGCTTTGACATTAAATATCATTTCAGAACAGAAGAATTCTAATTCATCTTTTAAGGACCCAGAGTTATTGTTCCTAGAATGTAGGGAACCTGGAAGAAACCAACCTTTTACATGACATTCAATGGTTTAGAATTGTCTTGCAGCTCTGGATAAATTATGTAGAACATACGAGGTTGGATGATCAAGTTAGCTTAGCCAAGGTTTTCCGAGGAAAAAAAATGCTAATCCTAGTTTGTAGGGTCAAGCCTCTATAATCCTAATGAAACTTGTTTTCATGTAATAATTCTACCATGAAATTAATATTTGCCAATCCAGTTATGAGGAATGCTAGAATGCTTAGATATCCACTCAAATTTAACTTCTTTGTCTTGCCATCTCTATGCAGTACACAGCATTATTCCGAAGAGGGGAAGTGCATGCGCTGCCTTCATCAATTCAAGAAGCTGCATCTCTGACATCTCCAGCATCCCTTGACAGTTCTCTATCTGATATATACCGTTCTCCTCCAAGGCCCTTGCCTTATGATGCGGATCCAAGATGCTTCCGTTCACAGCGAGATGGATTGGTCTCCAGACATGAGAAGGGATCGAGTCATTTGCACGAGGAATCTGAACAACTTAGAAGAAGTGATGTTCATGCAGGTCTAGAAACACCAGCAATTGCAGACAAATGGAATGTCTCTGGTTATGAAAGGGTATCAAAGGAATGTAGTTCAGAGTCCTCAGTGAAGCACCCATTGGTAAAATTGACAAGTGGAACTGGATATGTTTATTCGTCATCAGAAGAGGAGGATGTCTGCCCAACGTGTCTTGAGGGTACAACTGCTAAGATCTCCTGTTCTTTCTTTCCTTTTTTTTTTCTCCCGCTTTCCTTTTATAAGGATGGGGTGACTCAGACATAATTCATTTGCTAATTTTACATCATATCCATGTTTGCCCATGGAAGACAACATTAATGTTCTTTAGGTTAAATTTTTGTTCCCCTTGGTTATTTACTTGTGTTTTGATTTGCAGAATACACTCCAGAAAACCCCAAGATAATTACCCACTGCTCTCACCATTTTCACCTTGGTTGTATATATGAGTGGATGGAGAGAAGCGAAAATTGTCCAGTCTGTGGCAAGGTAACATGTTTACTTCTTATGAACTTCTTTTTTCATTTCTGCACAATGACTCTTATCACCTGAAGTTTCATGTGGCTTTCTTTGTATTTATATTTGCCAAAATAATGCTATGTTTTTTTTTTTTGACAAATTAAAATAATGCTATGTTCAAACTAAAAATTTTGGCCTGGTCACTTTGTGAGCAATAGCAAAGCTTTCTAGTATTAGAAGTGACTGCTATAAGCTTATGTTCTAGTCCAGTCTTGTTTTAGCTGGTTTCTTAGCTGGGGAAATTTTAGCAAGTCATTTTACCATGAGTCTGCAGGGAGGCATAATGTAATTGTTGTATGTTATGTTGCATGAATTGAACTCTGGTACTGTGTAGGGGTGCAATTCAGGTTGGCCCAAGTTTTGCATTTTACACTGCTTTTGGCTCAGCCTTTGGGCCAGGCCCATTCAAATTTTGACAAAAGTCCAACCCAAACCATTCAAGTTGCACCCCTAGTACTGTGATTCTAAATGTTGCTACATCGTGTCCAAAACGTTGAGCCTAGATATGTGATGTATAAAGGATAATACTAACTGGATGATCTTTAAAAGACCTCTATCCTTTTGGAAGAGTTAGTAGTTGCACTTACATTTGTTGGTGTTAGTGGCACAAATTGACTAGTGTAAGGAGTTATTTTCTTAATCATTTCAGGAAAATAGAAATTCTAAATGTGGTTATTTTGATCACTCACTAAGTAATACAGATTAAATAATAAATATACTTCTTTTATGTTACCGAGGTGTTGATATGGGCTATTTGAGAATACTGAATTATTGATTCACTCAAAAAGTCAGCGTCCAGAAGAAGATTGAGGTAGCTGCTTATATTCAAGCTCGGACAATATTTAATGTGTTTAAAAGGTCCGAACAAGTCATTCATGTAAAATTTAAACTACATTAACTTTTGGACATAAGAATTTCACTATTTCAGGAGCAACAATTATTTGGAAACAATCTCTTTTGGAGACAACTACCCTCTCAGATTTGATATAGAATGAATATAACGCCCTAGAAATGCGTATCCAACAAATATAAGAGATGGATAGTGCATCTCTTATGGGTTAGCTGTAGGTATCATAGTCTATAAGCTCCACATGCTCACACCCTTGTATGGTTTGGCTTGTAGCCTTCTGTTCTAACCTTCTTCTTAGAAGAGATTTTGCATATAAAACAAAAAGTACATACAGAGTTTTTTTTTTTTTTTGTGGTGTTGCTGGCAGAGCCATGCATGAGAAGTTTACCTCATGACTCTTTCTCTCATGCCCAAACATACAAAACCCTACAGCTTTTCATTATTGTCTCCTATCAATAGTTTCATTTCTTCTACAATAGGTTAGCATAGATTCTCTGTTCTGGGTATCTGGGTATATGGAAGAATATGCTAGAAAGGAAAAAACAAAATCTGAAATGGCCCTTTTCAAGAAGATAAGGCCTTTGCCCGGATTTTGTTCTAGTGAGTGCTTTTGCAGCTTTTGAAAAGAGAAACACTTCCCCTTCATTAAACAGTGGCAATTTGATTTTAGAAGCAAGATCAATAATATGATGCTAATTTTAAGTTCATTTTGATTCTTGACTATTAGACCCCCAGCTTGTCTATGTAATGACAGTACAGCCCCCTTCTATTTTATTGGGCCTGTTTGCTCTACAAGGAAACAGATGTTTTCACTCTCCTAACCATCTTATCCACAAGAAAGCAGATATGCATCACAGCATCACTTTTCCATAAGGACACATTTCTTAAAAGAACTTGGGATGGTAGTTGTTAATAAATGGTTTGGCAAAAGTTTTAATGCTGGCTGTTAACCAGAGATAACCGTCCTTCCTTATTAGGACCTGTGACTGTTATTGTAAAAAAGCTTAACATTGCCAGGAAGATCAATATGGAAATTGTGTTTTTATGAGACACATAATGAAACTTTGGGCAAGAGAAGTTGAACACGGGTTATGACATGAACTAATTATGTCAAATAACCGATTTGGTTTTATGCCAAAGAGATCAACTATGAAAGCTATCATTTTATCGAGCGACTAATAGAAAAGTTTTGGAATAGGAAAAGCGATATTCAAATGGAAGAGTACCAAATAGTTATCTAGACCTAATTAAGGACATGAATGTGGTGCAATAACTGGTATTTAAACACAAGATGGAGAGACATTGCAGTTTCTGGTTAAAATGGCACTTCACCAAGACTAGCACTTGGCCCTTATTCGTTACCACTAGTCATGGATGAATTGACTAATGCTAAGTTTGGGAGTGCTTATTTGAAAAATAAATTTAGTAAGTGCTTAAAAACAAGTGCTTATTCTAATAAGCATTTATGAGTATTTGGTGAAAAGGCACTTATTTTAAATAGGGGTAATATGGGTATTTTTAAATGATGTGGCAGGCCAAGATAGGCCATAAAGGAAATAAGAACTTATTGAATAAGCACTTAAAAATAAGCACTTAAAAATAAGCCCAAAATTCAGGCTTCTCAAATGCAAATAAGTTCTTATTGGTGTGGTCCCAGCCCAAAATAAGTGCTTATTTGAATAAGCACTTATTTTTAAGCACTCCCAAACTTAGCCTAAGCATATTAAGGAGGAGGTCCCATGGTGTATCCTGCTTGCTAATAAAATGGTACTAATTGATGAAGTTAGAGAGGGATTAAATGTTAAGTTAGACCTATAGAGAGGTGCTCTAGAAAAAGGAACTTCAAGAAAGTAGGGCCGAAATAAAATATATTGTTGTAAATTTAATAACTATAGGATTGTGAATTGGGGTATGATTAGGATTGCAGACCAAGAGGTGCCTAAGTGTGACCTCTTTCACTTGCTTTGTTTAATAATCCCTAAGAAAGAGATTGAGGAAGATGCCACCCATAGAATTAGAGTGGGATGAATGAAATGGATAGACGCATATAGACTCTTGTATGAATTATGATAGGAGAATACCACTTGGGGTAAAAGGAAAATTTTATAAAGTGGTTATAGACCAGCAATATTTCATGGAGCAGAGTGTTGGGTAGTTAAGAAACAAATCCAAAAAAAGGAGTATACTAAAGATGTGAATGTTGAAGTGGATGAATAGAGAGACAAGAAAGAATAGGATAAGAAAATGATCATGTTCCTATAAATCTTGGAGTAGCCTTGATAAGTTAAAAAGGAGGTAACCTAAGATGGTTTGGTCATGTGCAGAGAAGACCATCTACAACACTGGTAAGAAAATGAGGCCTGTTGCAAGTTGAAGGATCTAGAAGAGCTAGGGGCAAGCCAAGAAGAACATAACTAGAAGTAGTGAGAAATGGTCCGAGGGCCTATATTTAACAGTGGATGTGACACCCGAATGTAGTAGAGTGGCAGAAAAGATTCATGCAACCTATCTCATATAGTTGGATAAGACTTTGCTGAGTTGAGTATGGAACAGTAGTCCTTGAAGCATCATCGGAAGGTTCATCCAGGTCAGTTGTCTGTGTTCCTATATGCGGGTGCATGTTTTCTCTCTTGGTCATTTTTTAGTTCTAAAAGACATTGGTTTGAAAGAGTGACTTGAGTAATTACTATGTCTAGCCAAACATTTTCTCAAAATTGATCGATTTCAGTTAAAATAGAGGATAAAAAAGCAAGATTGCCTAATACACTCTACTCTGAACTAATTTGTCAGATTCCTCCAAGAACGCATGTCTGTAAGGACCCATTTCATTAAGAAATCATGGGACTCTCTCTCTCTCTCTCTCTCTTGACCATCCCAATTTCGTGAAAATAAAATTTATGCATTCAATGAATCAATGTCACAGCTTTAAAAGCCAGTTAGCTTGAGGTTATTCACCAACATTACAAGAATAACAATCTGGCTGGTATAGTGGTATGTATATTTATTATTTTTCTTTCATATTAAAGATTTATTAATCAAATAGTCAACAAAAACCTGATATTTGGTCTGTCTAGCATTTCTGGGTCGCTTGCCACCTAATTCGGTCCCTATAATGTCTGCATACACATTATGTAACAGCGACCAAAGTGGTCTTTTAAAAGTTAAAACTGGTAAGCAAGTCAAATACTGGTAGAAGATGGGATGCTCACCATGATGGTGACCATTAGAAATGTTATAAAATGAATTGGAGAATGGAGTTCCAAGTGATCTGAAAGTGTTTTTTTCAGGACTAGAAAAACCATTTTTATGTGGGAAAGGCCAAAGATGGGAATAGTACTGACAACAGGATATGGAGTAGTTTCTATGGTAGAAAGCAGAAATGGGAGATCATAGGATTGGGGTTGGTTAGGACTGGGCAAGAAACAAATGAAAATTTTTGTTTCTCTTTGTAGGCTGTAGGTGGTATAAGCACCCCCTTTCTTGATGTACGGCATTATATTGTTTAGGTGGGAGGTAGCAGGGAAGGCAATGATCACGAATAGATTGTTCAACTCTGGTATTTGTATTGTCATTATGAAATCCTTTTACCTCACTGGGTATGAAGAATTCAAGGTGTTAAATACTGTACAGCTTCAGTGGCATCTTTTCTTCAGTACTTGAATTTTGAATTTCGTTATTTTATGTAGTGCTAGTTCCAGTAGGGAGCTGAAATATAGTACAGTGTAGTCCTCATCAGTTGCTGGAATCTGTCCAAATTGGCAACTTGTCTGATGCAGGGGATTCTTTGATTCAAGAGATTTTAGTAGTCATGAGCAACATGTGCTTTGATACTAGGTATTTTACAAACCAATGCAACTCAATCCATTCACCTACATATTGCCTCAACTAAGATGATTACATAGAAATGAGCCTCTACTAATGCTACTTCCATAGATAGTTCGTTCTTGTTTTTAAATGCTTCAAATAGCAGTTACTGGTGTTACACTGTTACTTATAGGTTCTACACAAATCCTAACAAGTTCCTTTCCTTTTTTGTTCCATTAATATTGGATTCAGATTGCGTGTTTGTTTGCCTATTTCTTTTCTGTTTTTTTCTCGAGGTCTACATTTATAAAAGATATTTATAATTCTGCAAATGAACAAAGAGCTAAAACTCCTGCTAGTTTTCAAAATTATCCAGCTAGAAATCTACCAGGTACTAAATTGTTTTTCATGCTTAATAAACTGTTTGCAGTTCCAAAGTTCATGGCCAATTAGGTTCTAAAAAATGGGAAGGAATAAATTTGATGATGATGAACAAATAGTAGTGACAGCTTAAAACTTATTTTCCTGTACTCATCATGCTTTCAATTTGAATTTTTACCATTATTTTATTATTCATTTGACTTTTCTTTTATCTGCTCCCTTTTCTAGGTAATGGAATTTGATGAAACGACTTGATCTTACCCTAAAGTTCGTATTGTGAACAATGACCGAAGGCAAACTGAAATAAGGGGAAAATACAAAAGAAACTGTAAATTCTCTGTGAATAGCCCTGGTAAAAAAATGGGTTGTATTTGCATAATGCTAATACAAGTACATGCTTTTCCACAACTCTCTCACACACACGGGTTGCCAGCTGAAATGTTGACTGAATTGATGGTCGTGGTAGATGAACAAAAGTCAAAACCAAACATTTGAAGCTAGTTCTCTAAGGGTCTGTGTGATTTGTGATGGGAATCGGAATTGTCTATTCCCCTGCTTGTTTGAGGATTGGTAAGTAAAAGAGATAAGGTTTGGGCTTTCGGGGTTTTTTAAGTTACTAGTCTTTTCTATTTTTGGCTGGCTGGAATGAGATTTCCATTCATAGGGTGGAAGCCAGAATGACCATCCCTTCAAATGGGGGGATGCCATTCCACTAGGAATGGGAATTGGAATCCCATTCCGGTTCTATACCTTTATTCCTAGGAACCAAATGGATCTTAAGGCTCTGTTCGCTTTTTGAGAAATAACTGACTTGGGTAAGTTCATTTGCCCATGCTTTTTAATTTCCTAGTTAAATAAGAAAGTGATCATTTGACATAAAAGCCATTATTAAAAGGGACAATTTTGTTCCATTCAAGTGTTGGTAACTTTTTCCTAAGTGGGAATATTATTCACCTGGGAGATGGGTTTCACTTATCCAAGTAAATGATATCCAGGGAAAATAAATTCTCTAGACCTCAGGTAAATCTGAAAAAAGAAGATAATTATCTTGGTCAATGAAAAACAAAATCCTATTGACCAACTTTCTCCCCTCTCAAAATAAAAAAAAAAAGAAAGAATGGGCCTTAATATGGCTTTTGTTTACCTGTAAAATTTGGATTCAACTTAGAGGTTGGTATATCAACCAAAACCTGCTAAGCCTTTTTTTTTTATTTTATTTGCCAAAATTGACAATTATTGTGCAACACATGGTTAGGTAGTGACTCAAATCGTTTTTCCAAATTTAACTTTCATAGTTTCAGTATTTTTAAATTTCCCGTTGTATCTTTGGATGAAATCTTGGCCATCAAACGAGCTGCAGGTCTGCAAGACTGCAATTTGAGTCTAACATGTTTGTATTTGGGGTTGGGTCTTGTGTGAAGAAGAGAATAGAGCAATTGCAAAGAAAATAAGATGAAGAGAAGAAACACACAGATTTATGTGGTTCTCTGTATTGGGTAGATGCCCAGGGATGAACCCTCTCTGCGAAGTTTCATTACTTCAAATCAATTGTTACAACAATCTTGGATACCCTAATTCGATTCCAACTGATCAAAATACCCTATATGGCTTTGTGTTGACATTGCGCATATTGTCTGATCTGGGCGATTCACTCCCGGAGGCCGGAACCCATGAAGCTGGGGGCTCGGGCTTGCTCACCTCTCTGCTTCGATAGAATGCCCCTTCTCCCGGTGTAGTCGAATACTCGAATCCATGGATATAAATTTTTGCCTGTCACGCAATCCAAGAGAGTGACAGTCATGGATACAAATTCTTCCAAGGTAATCGTTACGTTTCGTGTCATACGTATCAATGTTTGTTTTGTTAAATCACCGACTTGATTTTTTTCTTTCCCATTTTTTTGGGAGACCAACTGGCCACAAGGAGAGGGTTCCAACTTGAAACTTAATTGAAGGTGCCCCATGACCAACAAAATTTGGGAGGTGGGAACAGGAGTCCCTTTACCCCGAATCTGTTGAGGATTGATACAAGAAAGTGGACTTCATTCATTCCATTCCTTGGATTTTAGGCTTATTAAATGATATTAAGTCTACAAGTTTGGCAATTGGTAGTGGGATCGATCCCATCATAACGAATCAGTCAAAATTTTCTGGTTTGATTATGATATGAGAAAGATAGATATCCGAAAAATGTTTGACCAATCAACTGGAATCATAAATGTGGTAGTCAATCAAGTGTTATTTATCAAAATTCATAGATGGATTTGATTGGTCAAAACTATTTGGATACCATGTCTTTTCCGCATCATAGATTTTTCCTATACCATTACTAGATAGATTCTTGATGTGTTTATTGTTGATTGGGTTTCATAGCCCATATACACGCCTTGTTGTTTGCAGCAAACTTGATGGGGTTAAGCCCAGCAGCGATGTTATTATTATTTTTTTGATGGAACCGGAAGGGACTACATAGAAGGGGGGGTAGCACGTCCCCAAAAGTTAACATAGAAAATAGCAATTAAACCCCTAGGAGTGGAACTATTGCAAACTTCATTAGAATGTGCATGATTAGAAAGCCAATCTAAAAGCCATGTTCCCCTCTCTGAAGACTTGATGGTAATCCACCATTCCACCAAGCCTCTCAAACAGTGCCCTGCAGCTTTCAATAATCGGCTTCACTCTCCACGGGGGGTTGGTAGCACTCTTCAGACAATCGATCACCAGCTTAGAATCACCCTCAATGATAATGAACCTATTAAGAAAATTAAGAGCAACATTGTGGGCTTTCCACGCGGCTCATGCCTTTGCCACATTGACAGTAGAAATGCTTAGTTTATAAGCCTTGAAGTCCAATATTCGGCCCGTATGGTCTCTAGCTATTCAAGCTATCACACAGCTACCATTAATACAAGAAGCATCAAAATTGACTTTAATGACCTCTAATCCAGGACTTTACCATCTAATAGGAATAATTTCTCTTTTCATTTGATCAATCACATCCCTTTCCTCACTAACTTGGATCTTAGCCTAGGAATTTCACTCTCTCTCAATAATAATGGGAGGAGCCACGTTTCTTTTATCAAAATCCCTATCATTACGGTTTTTCCAAAGTTGTCAGAGAAGCAACATAAATTTTTCCTTTCTATAAGGACAACTAATTGAACCCCACCTTCATTACTAGAAACGAGGCTCCACCAATCATGAACAGAACCATTTAGGTCGCTAGGAACCTTAACTGAGTCTCTATTACCCAACCATTGAGGTTTGTGTCTTCTTCATCCTCACAAATCTCACAGGATCTATCAATATCCACCCCTTTTGTGATTAGCAATTTCTTAGTGGGAAGTTTGTTTTTGAGAAGTAGGTAAATGAAATATTTGTATTTTGGAGGGGTTTTCATGCCCCATATTGTATTTGTTCCATCAATAGATCTCAAGTCATGACCATGCATTAAACATGCCTCTTTATATGCAGTTTTAATGTAGTATTTCCCACTTGGATTGGGCCTCCAGATTCATTTATCTTCTGCATCACCCAAGGGGATAAAGATGGGCTTAATCTTGTTCCATACTGAAGAGGGAACAAGGTTTCTAATTTTTGGTGCATCCCAAGTGAGTTGTTCTTTGTCAATCACCTCACTCACTTTTAGATCAATATTTGAGATCAAGTTTTCATCAACTGAACTGATAAGGGCCTTACCATCCACCCAATTATCCAGTCAAAACCTAATAGAGTTGCCATTACCAATAACAACTCTAGTCCCTCTCTTAATTAACTCCCTAGAGGAAAGAATGCCTTTCCAAGCCCAAGAATACCCTTTCTGGCTGGCCATAACCAAGAAATTTGTATTCCTTAAGTATTTTTGATTCACCACTTGAACCCAAAGATTATCCTTTTTTATTTAGAATTCTCCTCTCAAGCCAAATTTTCCTGATTAGACCACCACCAATTTTTAATACCTATCATAGTTTGATTTTTAGTGATAGACTATAGTCCGAAAGGTGAATGGTTTTACACCTTTCCCGAGTGTTTGCGCTCCTTCTTGGCTTCTTGTATTAGTTCTCCTTTTTAACTCTTGTAGGACTCGGGCTGTTAGTCCTTTAGAATGAATTCGTGTTTTACAAAAAAAAAGGACTAAATGGATTAATGTACAATCAAATTATGGGTTGTTCCTCTACGAAGAGAACAGAAGCTCACACTGGAGATGGATCATGGGTGTGGTAATGGAGCTTAAGTTATCTAGGAATCTCCATGTGGCAATTTTATTAAGATTGAGTTCAAAATGGCTCAACCAACTAATTTTTGCTTGATCAATTTTTACTAAAAGGTATATGGGTTGGAGTCGTCACAGTGAATGTTCATAGCCGAACTCACATCTGCTGCAATTAGACCTGTTCATGGGCTAGGCTTGATTTGAGCTTTTACCAAAATTTGAATGGACCCAGCTCGAAGCCCAAGCTTGAAGTAGTATAAAAAATTCACGGGCCAAGCCCAACGCCCAGCCCATGAACAGGTCCAGCTCACTACCTGTGACCTCCAATGAAATTCAAACATACCAGCATTTTGTTGGTAGGGATGCAAACAAATTGGATCGGATTCGAATCAAGGTATATCTGAATCCGATTAAGGAGAGATCTGATCCGATCAGATCTCATAAAAATAAAATAGAACAATTTAAATAAAAAAACACAAAAAAATCTACAAATATATTTTCAATTATTTTGATCATATATATATACATGTTTTCTTATTAAAAAGTAAATAATATAATAAATTTATAAAAATATAATATAAATTAATAAATAAATAAATAATATATATAGGGGGTTGATCCGAATCCGATTGAAAGACCCGAGATTCAAATTCAACAAAATAGAACCGGATCAGATCATCCATTTGCACACCTGTCACTGGGACTTGCATGTGACGAGGGTCGCTGCAGATTTTTTTCGTTCTCCTCAGAGCCTTCGATTATTCCATTTATATGTTCAGCTCGGTCCTTTTATCATTGTTTTCCCTCCAACCTCCCTCTTTCTCTCTCTCTCTCTTATTTTTTTTTTAAGTTATTAAAAATATAAATTATAATGTAAAGCTTGATATTATAAAATGGCATGAATTATGACCCAATAAAGCAGGTTGAACAGTTTAATGATTTGAACGTCAAAGCCGAATGAGCTTTGATTATAATTATAATACCTGTTTGAAAACAAATTGATTCTTAAAACAAAATTTGTTTTTGTTTGATAATATATCTGTTTTCATATGATTATTAAATATCGTGTTTCATTTTTTATGCCTACGAAATTTGTTATTGTTTTAAAAATCATTAGTTTGATAGTTTCAAAATCAAAGCGTAGTTCAAAGAATGTGTATGCTTTCTTTATTTATGTAGTTTTGCTAATGCTAATGTTGCAATTTAAAAAACAAATAAAAATAAATAAGATTAATGTTATAAAACACCCCTTAGGTTTTGGGTCGAAGACTCCAGGTGACGGGTTGAATGGTTCAACCAGCCGTATCAAACGATGGTTTGAAAACATTGGATCAAATTGGAGTTAGGTGTAGAAATTAAAAAACAGGGTGGAGTACCCCCAAAAGACTCACAGCGTAAATCCATTTTAAGTATCTGAAACGGGCTACAATTAGCCCATCCTCCAAACCCGGCCATAACCCTCCCAACCCCGATTTAATCCCAAGTCTCCACTATAACTAGCAACTAGTCAATTGGCATTATGCACACATTTGTTCCATTAACCACAGTAGTATTGACTTATAAGAAATCAAAATAATAGCATACTAGTAAGTGTCCTGCTTGGGTTGTCTCACATTTATAGCTTGGACTAAAACCTGCAAGCTATATAAGAATGGTCAACTTCACTCTATAATATATGGAGGGAATTGTTGGGATCTCATGCTCCAAAAGAATAATAGCAAGAGGGGTCAATTTATATTGCTTTATATAGGCCTCTTTATAAAAGGAATAATTGATTCAGAAAATCAATTTGAAAGTGAAAAGACTTTCATTATTTGAAGAAAAAGGGAATAATTGATTCAGAAAATCAAACGAACTATTTAAAATTTTTATTCGATGAAATTACAGGTGATCCAAATGATCAAACAATTAAAAAAAATCTATTGAAATAAAAGAAATCTATAAAAAAAATCCCTCGAGGATCATACAAATTAATCGAGTATTTGGAACAAGAGAAGGTAGAAGGCGAGGAAGAAACGACGGCCTACCCATCAAGGAATGTGAAGAATTCTAGATATATAAACTACACCCCTTTCTAGTTAATCTCCTGCTCAACTGGGAGTTTTGTAAAAACAAATCACTGAAAGGTTAGTGGTTTACAAACCACCTTCATTCTAACACACATACAATGGTTGCAATCTTCTTGATCAAGAGGGTTGAAAAGAAGAGCACAAATCATGAAAACAGTACCAATCCAATCAAAATTTAAAACAAATCATCTAGTGTTTTGAATTAAAAAACTAAATAAATAAACTATGGTTATTTATGTATTTTATTATTGGTGGTCACAAGAATTTGTATGACCATTGTCATGGTTGTATATATGGGTTCCAATTTAGTTAGCTGATAATCACAATCTTATTGACCTTTAGATTATATTGCAGCCAATTATAATTTCTAACAAATATTGCATCCTGATATCTATTTTATGTATTTTTAATAATGAATGCTCTTGTCCTTTGTCATCCCCATGCCCTACCACCATGTACAATCCGAATAGCAACTGATGAAAGCTCTTGGCTGTTTGGGGAAGAAACAAAGTCGGCTGTCTAGCTTTATTTTCTTTATCTAAATATTGATTAATTGCAATTACTGTTTTGCCCCACACTCAGGCTAATGTGTGATCCACATGATGACACCCAGACTTCACATGTATCTAGAATATACGTCTGGTTCATGTGGCAAACAATAGGAATTTAATTAATGATTTGATCACGGTCTAATATAATTATGATGAACTTTATCAATTCACGGATGGATCAGAATGTCTTTTATATATTATTAATAAAATGAACCAAAATGCTTTTGAAATTTTATGGGAATTATGGTTATGAATCTTATGACTATATATGACACCTGCAGGCCCTGAATGGTTGATTCTCATATATAATAATATAAATTATTAATTATGAAATTGCAGGTCTAGTGTGTGAGCTATATATACTCAACTCAACCAAACCAAGCCTTAAAATTACAAAAGGGGTCGGCTATAGGAAACCTGTCTTCAACATATATATTCCAAACTTCACTCACTAATATATATATATATATATATATATATATATATATATATATATATATATATATATATATATATATATATATATATATATATATATATACTCTGTCTCTCTCTCTCTCTGATACAATTATTATTTCCATGTATCAGCAGGAAGCAGCTTGATCGGATCAGCCTACCTCTGATCGAGCTTAATTAACGCCCCATTGCCGCCATTGGAAACATGATCGAGCTCAGAGAACTCAATGCCTTGCGTCAAGTCTGAACTCTGAAGTCTGATGCACTAGCGTTTTCATGGGTGAGATCACGTAGTAGTAGTCCACTGATTATCGATCACTGCAGCTGCTTTCTTGTAGCTGCAACGCTAGCTCCAGGTTCTGCAGCACATCAACCATTGGTGGTGGATTAATTCCCGCAGCTGCCAAGCAATTCTTGGCAACTTGTGTGAACTTGAGGAAGCACTCAGGCGAGATTGTTCCTTTCAGATATGGATCTACCATCTCATGCAGTGTCCCTCTCTCAAGGCAACGCACTGCCCATCCAGCCAACCCTACCTCACTCTCCTCCTCCGCCTTTATATCAACTGCACCCCTTGCGCAAAGAACCTCAAACAACACTATCCCAAAGGAGTACACATCGGATTTCTCCGTCAGTCTCCGAAGCCGGTAGTATTCAGGGTCCAAATACCCGAAGGTACCCTTTACTCTAGTGCTGACGTGGCTACGTGAGCCACTTGTAGGTCCCACCTTTGACAACCCAAAATCTGCCACCTTTGCCTCCAACATCTCTCCCAGTAGTATGTTGGTGGTCTTTATGTCCCTGTGAATTATTGTGTACTTGGCTCCTGTATGCAGGTAGTGTAAGCCACGAGCGGGTCCGATGCAAATCTTGAGCCGCTGCTTCCATGGGAGAGGTGGCTTTTCGGTACCGTACAGGTGGTCACGTAGGGTGCCGATGCAAATCTTGGCGCAGCTTAGACAGCATTTCAATCTCCGTTCGAAACTCATGGCGTCCTTGTTTTGACATTGGATTTGCACGCTTGATTGCCACCACCGTAGCACCGTTATCAATGTAACCCTTGTAGACCTTGCCAAACCCACCGGTGACAAGGAGTAGAGACTCATCAAAACCTCTGGTTGCCGCTTCGATCTCGGCAAACGAGAAATGCCGGCATATAACATCTGTGGGTTTTGAAGACAGTTGCTCTTTTTCGCGTTCTACGGGTACAGAGTGCAAAACGTTAACCCATCCACACTTGCCTCTCTTAAACCAGAGGTAGAAGATATAAGTAAACCCAGTAAAATAAAGACCACGGCAGCCCCACCGAGAACAACCGCAATTTCCGATCGCCTAGAAGATGATTCAGGAGGAGAATGTTCGGAAGATGGTTCAGCCAAACCTGTCTGCACAGTTGGAGTGGGTCCTGCAAGATTATTTTTGCTGTCGGATAATTTGAAGACCTCCATCCCATTTAGAATTGCATCTTCGTACATCGAATTTGATTCTATGGTGGGCTGCAGCTTGATCCATAGATCTTTATGTTCCATATACACGATGTAGTCTTTATAAACTGGAATCCCGTTGCCACCACTCCAAGCGATGACATCTGCGTGGCTCTCAGCCGTCTGATTGTTTATGAAGATATGAAACACCTTTTGGTTAGGCTTTCTTATCTCTGGTTGGAACTCGCAGAAATGGAGCCTGACGAGGTAATGGAATCTGGAATCGACAGGGAGTAACCATGACAGGTTGTAATTCCTGTTGACAAGTTTACTTGGACCCATGGACCGAGCTGTGCTGTAGATGCTCGCCGGAGCAGCGTAGCTGGGTAATTGCCGAGTGTACTTGATTGTGATGTTAGGATTGAAGACTGTTACACCATACGCCGCGCCGAATATGTAGGACTTGTCTGCAAACCAATCCCTGAACATGCCGGTGTCATCTTGGGGAGAGATATTGTTGCCGCCGACGTTCAGCCGGAAAAGCATCTGAAGAGCAGTACTGTTATCAGTATAGAAAATAGACTTCTGGCCGACCAAAGGCGTAGGAACATGTCCGTCGTGAGTGTAGAAATGGTTTGGCATTGAACAAATCTCAATTCCATTCACGAATGCATACGCATCTGACGAAACTTGAGTTGATGGAGTGAAAGTTATGGTTAATAAATTCTCCACCTCGTTGATGCAGAATTCCATGATGAGGTAAGGTAATTCGAGAGCATCTGCAGTAAGGGAGGGTTTGAAGTTTCGCAAGAGAGTGTAGCGGCCGGTGGTAACAGAGAAGGATGCATGGGATTTATTTAAACCAAGATATGAAGCTGGGTAGAAGAAGAGTCGGACAAATTTTGGTCCAGAAGAGTTGAGAGGGAAGCTATAGGTGGAAGGGTAGCGAAAGATCCGGGCAGTCATGTAAGGAACTTGGGGTACAGAAGGGCTTTGAACGGAGGCCGTGGAAGTAGCTGATTTGTTCAGTTGTTCTCCGGGCAAGAAGTTGGAGTGGACATCGCCGGTCCAGTTCCGGCCATCATCAAATGCTAGGAAGCCCGGCGGTTGTCGCCGCAGTTGTGGGCAATATGATCGGAGGGGACATAAGGTGAACCACTAACTGCCAGCAATACTAAGGACGGAAAGGTGGAAGGGAAGTAGATGGAAGCGACCTTCTGTGCCTTCATGGAGTGGAAGCTAAAAGAGTGTGCCTGATATATTCCGTGAGACCCTTAAAAATTTGAAGTGGGAGCTTAGAGAGAGGAGAGAGAAGAAGACATTGGTGATCGGTGAAGTCTTCTCAAAGCGTGGTGGTCAAGCATGTTGGATTGGAATCTTTTATTACGTAAGTCATTTTTACGTCAGCATAAGGGTGTGTTTGATTTGCGGGAATAAGGGTCTGAAAATGAAAATCCATTCTCTAAGGAATAAGGGTGTGATTTTTGTTTTTGGTTAAATGATCAGCTCCCTCCTCTAAGGAATGGCAATGGGTAGGGTACGTCTGCAAATTGCCCTACCCATTTCCAAACTCACTTATGCAAAATAAATGTTTGAGCTACAATTGTTATTATGCAGAGATATTTTGGTGATTTTTCTTTTCGATTAAATGATTAGTTCCCTCCTCTAGGAATGGCAATGGATAGGGTAATCGTGCAAATTGTCCTACCAATTCTTGAACCCGTCTATGTATCCCTGATCTCAAATCTGTCCTAAATCCATCTAACTTTTCCTCTCAATTTTTCAAACCTGTCCCGTCCCGACCTATCCCACCCGATTTGAAATGTTAATTAATGCTTTCTAGTAAAAAAAAGTTTATTAATGCTTAAAGCATGACTTGAACCTGGATTAGTTTAATGATAGCATCGAAACTCTTAGGGGGCATTCTTTTTTTAGACTTTGAGAGGGGGGAAAGTTGGTCGATGGGATCCAAGAAACCCATGCTCATTTTTCAGATTTATGTGGGGACCAGTGAAAGTTTATTTGGGTATCACTTATACCCATCTCCTAGGTGGGCAAATTAATTTTCCCATCTAGGGAAATGTTGACAATACTTGGATGGGACAAAAATGCCCCTTTCAATAATGGAATTTTTATGGCTAAGATGGTCATTGTCTTATTTACATGGGAAATAAAAGAACATGGGTAAATGCACTTACCTAGTGTTTCCTAGGAAAGACTTACCCGGGTAAGTGCATTTACCCGAGTAAGTGACTTACCGAAAAGCGAATGGGGCATTAATACTACTTTAAGCCAATAAGCTATCTCACCTTTTTATGTTATTTAGTGAAATAAAATAAGTTTTATTAACTTTTGTGTTCACCCAAACAAATAATACATATTTATGATTAACAATTCCAACTAAAAATTAAAAGAAATAATATTTAAAATTAGCATTTTATAACAAAATGAAATAAATAATCTCTCAAATCCAAAGTTACATCAAATGATGATTTTAATCCCAAGAAATTTATACAAATAAAATATTAATAATAGAATAATTATCTTAGTACTTAAAATTTATAAATTTGTGCATGATATATATCTTACAATTTTTATATATTTTTATAATTATTAGTTAATATTTTAATCTATATTAAATAACACTATATTTATCATTTACGAAAAAATAAAAAATTGCTTACAAAATATTCAAGAATTTTATAGAAGTTCAAATTTTAATAATGAAATAATTATTTTAGTAATTAAAAATTATGAATTTGCATATGATATATATCTTATAAAAGTTAATAGATTTGGTATATTTTTAGTAAAAATTATATATTTTTATAAATCATTAAATGATAATTTAATTTATAGGTTAACCTTTTTGTTAATGTTAAAAAGAAAAAATAATAAAACAGAAAATAATTGATACAATAATTAGGATAAATATAATAGGTTGGAAAAACCTCAGTAAACCGACCCAACCCGACCCGTGAACAACCCTACTCCAAAGTCCAATCTGGGCTCATGTATACCAGATCTAAACCTTATTATATGCCTTTTTAATTCATTGGTTCTTGTTCGGATCCGATATTCTTTGAGCAGTCAAATCCCACATTGTTATAACATGGTTTTCAAACTGTTGTTGACTTGGATGGTCGGACCATTCGGATTGGGAATCATCCAAGCAATCGGTTCTGTTTTATCTCAAATCCGGTCCTTGGATACAAACTGTTGAATTGATCATGATTCATTGGTTCGGGCGGTCGAATTGTCGATCCGTTGACTCGTTTAACGGTTTTGGTCATTTTTTATTTTTTATTATTTTTTTACTTTTTGTTGTTAGAATGGGCCATTTATTCAAATCAGGCGATTGAACCATCGATCCGAAAACCGGTGGCTAGAACGGTTCCATTTTCGAGTCATTTTTAAAACCATGGTTATATATGCCAAGTTTATCCTATACTAGTAGGGGCGTTGCAATGTATGAGAAAATCTGAAATATTGAATAATTTTATTTATTATTAATTAATTAATAATCAAAATTTGTTGTTAATTAACTAAAAATATTCAAATTTATTGTTAATATTTAAAATTTTAATAATTGTATTTTTCATTTATGTTGATTCATAGAAAATAATTATTGTTAATTTAATATAAATAAATATTTTTAATAAATTTAATTTTATTAATCATTTATAGTAATTTTAATAATTGTTATTATTTTCATTATTTTTAAATAAAATTTAGGTTGCCTTTAAATAAATAAAAATAATTACAAAAGTTAACATTTTTATTAATTTCACTAATAATTAGCAATTATATTGGAATGGCAATGGGGTGGGTTCGAGGTGGGGCACCCCATCCTTGTCCCCACCCTATCCCTAGTGTCAGGCGGGTTCAGGGCAAGGCACCCACTCCTCATTAGGGATGGGGAATCCTCGAATTTCTCTGCCTTGTCCTCAGTGTTGGGTGAGTTAAGGGCAAGGCACCAACTCGTCATCAAGGATGGGGAATCCTCGAATTTTCCCCACCCCGTCCCTAGCATCGAGCTGGTTCAAGGCAAGGCACCCATTCCCCGTTAATCTAATATCGGATTTGATGACAAAAATGACCAAAAGGATATACTAAGTATCAACCACATGGTAAATTTCTAAAACTACACTAAATTGTCTTTAATTTTCAAAAATATAATTTTATGAAAAAATTGGAAAACTTATTTTTAAATTGTTATTAAATAATTTATTTTTTAAATGGTTTACTTACAGTACACTAATTTATCTTATATTTTCTAATATAAACTAATCAATAAWYTYCTTTTYCYARTATTATACTAATTTATCTTAATAATTTGTGTAATTATTGGTTCAAATTACAGTTTTCCCTTTCCCATATTCATTTATCTTTAATAATTTTCAATAATTTACAATGAAAACTACATAAATTTTCAATAGTTTTACAAAATCTATCAAATGTAATAAATTTTCCTAAAATTTCCAAAATAATCCAGTAATTTTGAATAATCGTTTAATACATTTTAAATAAACTTTATTTTTCTTTTCAAAAAGTACAATATTATATCGTTTAATTTCCAAAATTTTATTTTACAAAAAATGTAGTTTTATGAAAACTTTTGAAAAATTTATTACATTTGTGTAATTATAGAGATTTATTAAAAATTATTTTTATTAAGTAGTTTACTAACAAAAATACACTATTTATCTTTTATTTTCCAATATAAATTAATTAATAATTTCATTTTCCAATGTTACAATATTTTATTCCCCCATCTTCATTTGGTTATTAACTATAATAATAGCAATAACTAAAATTTTATACTTATTGATAATTGTCAAATATAATTCTCAATTTTATAGAAATTAGTTAAAGAGTTTTTAATTTCTACAAAATGTTGTTAATTAACATGAATATGACAGTATTTACCCAAAATACTTTAAAAAGTCATGATGAGTTAATTAATAACTCCTATCGGATAAGTTAATTAATAATAATATTTATTAATTTTTGGTAATTTACCAATTGTACTAATAAGTATTTAATTTTTGGTGATTTACTAACTGTATTTATAAACGTTTGTGATGATGCGCAATCCGGCCGGTCTTAGCTGTCAATGACCTTGCCTCTGAATCGAGTGGCGGGGACCTGAAACGTAGGAGATGAAGAAGCTCCGGGGAGAACCCGATGTAAAGGCTCTGAAGCTTAAGTTAGGATCTTTCAAAGGCAAGATAAACCAGATAGCACAAGGTTTTGCATACCTCCTCTTTAGGGGTGGAGCACCTTTTATAACCACCTCGCGCACTCACTCCTAGACTCCTGTCAGGTCAGGAATGAGTATTTCCGTGCTTCTGCCAGTCCGGGCGCCATCACCTCGGCTGAGACAGAACCGTCGCTTCTCCTTTTGTCGGAGCCGTCTCTGTAACTGGAGGCAGTGGTGACAGGTGACGGTGGCAGGTGGCCGTTGGGAATGCGGCCGTCAAGCGTCAGATCCCAAGTCAGTCAGTGCGCCGCCCCTGGATACGGACTCCCTCGGTATCAGGTACGGCGTGGTTCGTCCAGTTCAATGCTCCGGAAGCG
>NW_010729075.1:8316069-8336319 GCF_000365185.1 Nelumbo nucifera
AATGCGGCTGTCAAGCGTCAGATCCCAAGTCAGTCAGTGCGCCGCCCCTGGATACGGACTCCCTCGGTGTCAGGTACGGCGTGGTTCGTCCAGTTCAATGCTCCGGAAGTGACGTGCCTAGAGTGATGCGTAAGGCGAACTCTCGAGTTTGGAGAAGGGGAGGCCCCGAATTGTCATAAGATGGGCCCGTTCGGGTCTCTGCTTTGTATGACGGGATCAAAAGGGGAGAGTTCGGGCTCCTCGCAGGGAGTCCGATCACTAAGTAGGGAGTTCGGGCCTCTTGCTAGGGAGTTCGAACTCTAGGTAGGGTGCTCGGGCCTCTTGTTAGGGAGTTCGAGCCCTAAGTAGGGAGCTCGGACCTCTTGCTAGGGAGTCCGAGCTCTAAGTAGGGAGCTCGGGCCTCGGGCCTCTTGCTAGGGAGTTCGAGCTCTAAGTAGGGAGCTCGGGCCTGCTGGTCCCTTCCCTTTGGCGTTTGTACCCTCGGTACGGTCTTGAGTTCCGAGCTGCTTGCCTTTTTTTTTCCACGTGCCGTGATTTGCGAGGTCGGGCCAAATCTTCCTTCATCAGTTTGGTAATAATACTATTTAATACTCATTGAATACATGTTGGATTAAATATTAACCGTATTTAACTATTTTTTAATTAATATGAATATTTTAAATGAGAGAGTATAGATTGGGGGAGAGATTTTAAGAATTGATTGGGGAATGGGGTAACATAATATTTTTAGGTAGATGGATTGAGAATAGTGACATGACTTAATGGGAGTGGTGGGAAGGGGAGATGAGTGAGAGTCAAGGAGAATGTAGGGTGGGTGTAATAGAGCAAAGAGAGGCAATGCTGATGTGGACCGTCTTACTACATATATATGGTGCTTAGGGGTGGATTCAAGCTGAGATGGGCCAAATATATAGTTATTAAATCTCGGCTCGCCAATAAACCATAAAGTTCTCGAGTTCAATTTGTACTAGAGACTTGAGCTCGAATTCAGCTTGAGCAAAAGCTCGTAAGTTCGAGTTCGGCTCGGTTCAAGCTCGATTGTTAGTCAAATATTTTATAAAAATAAAAAAATACATATAAAAAATAGTTATTATTATATAAAAACTAAAAATACTATTATATATATGTGTATGTATATATGTATGCATGTAATAGCTTGATTAGGCTCATGAGCCTCTTGAGCCGAGCTCGGCTTGATTAACAAACGAGCCTATATATCAGGTTCAAGCTCGGCTCAAAGATTAGTTTATATCAAGCCAAATCAAACTTTTCACGTATCGAACTCAAATAACTCGTGAAAACCTCGGTTCATGGCCATCCAGTGGTACTCTAGAGACTGTTTGGCTATAACAAATTTTCTTACAAGCCACTAAAATCTGAATTTCAAATATTCACGATTGATAATGGGCTTTAATTTTGTGGATCCAAAATGGACCCAATTACGATCATGCCTGATGCATGTAGTTCAATATCCTATTAGCTTTGTCAAATTCAGGTTCCCTACTAATAAGATGAGCCGTATAGCGATGAATCCTATGATTCCTCTATACTCGATTGAAGCCCAGCCATCAAATTAAATATTCCAAGCTCTTGCATGTCAGGTATTGAGATCCATTGTATTATGGGCTCTATTAGTTGGGAAATGCTCATAGTGGCCCAGTAGATGTTAAAGTTCTCCGTCAGGCTTAAGTTAGACCCCTTTTTCTTCTTGTACATGTTGAAGCTTGTACACCAAACTACTACCAGTGAGATCCAACAGATCCAAGCTCTGACTTGGAGTACGAGTCTGAAATCAAAACATTCTCAGATGAATGCTCTTTTTTGGATAGCTGAATCCACTAAAAACCCATAAAATGCTGCTTCAATTCATGAATCGGGTGGCCCAGGTCCAGCACCTAACTTTTATTTGGCCATAGTTGGCCATGAAACTGGCTGATTTACTGGGCCAATCCGAACCCAGAAGTAACTGAAACAAGGAATAAGAGCAATAAAATTAACAAAAGAAGATGAAGTAGAAAAAAAATCCAGCTCAGTCCAGGAATGGGCCAACCAATTCATTTGCCATCCTAAACTTAGGCCCCATCGGCAGGGCACGGATACCCTTTATTTTTACCCAGCCCAATGGGCTAGCCGACACCAATTTATCAGCGGGCCCACTTATTAAGTAAATGGACTGCCGTTGAGGACTTGAGGTGAATGAGGCCAAATCAAGTAGGGGACTTGTCTTGGATAAGCAAGTACATTACACTTGGATAAAAATCAGGTACAAGTGAATAAAGGATTGAACACTGGTGGTGGTGGTGGCTGAACTCAAGAAAGAGCTTTAAGTTATTCTGATATTAGTACTTTTTCCCAACTTCAAAGTAGAACATTTCCTCCTTCTTTTTCTTTTTCTTCTTCTCTCTTTCTCTCTCCCTCCCTTTAGTAAAAAGGAACATGGTTATTGATTTCTGTCACATAAATAATAATGAAGAAGTAGAAGTATGCACTATGCAGCATCCTGTTTTAATTGCATGTTCTAGTTTCTTGTCCTGTCAAAGTATAAAGCTCCATGGACAAAGCCTCCAAGAAGGTAGTTTAGTCCTGCAGAGTGAGACCCGAGTAGAATCCCCACAACACGTAATTTATTGGAATGAAATTTAATGTCTGTTAGATATGATATCAGTTCACCCCTACTAGTTATTAAATCCAAAAAAGAATTTCATCCTCATTCATGAAAATGACATTCTCCCGTAGACAAATTAAAGAAAAGGCCCATCCATCTTCCTTCAATGGTTTTCAGAGTAGGAAGAATCTAATGGCATCATCTTATTTAATTGTGTCTTTTTCTGGTCATTGTTCAATAATAAAGAGGAAAAAGCCCAACGATGTATTGTAACCAGTGACTAGAATGAAATGCCAACAAAAAAAAAAAAAAATCAAAGCATGGAATATAGCTTCTTCATGAGTCATAGTAGAAATGAACCGTTCCCACTTTTCCTTGTTCTTTCTCCACTTCTTGAGATACTGGGATTTGGAGACTATTGCAGAGGGTCTTCTGGTTCAGGTTCTCCAACAAATTGAAACCTGCAGAGAAGGAATTTCTGCCTTTCTGTAGGGCTGCTTTGGTAAATCCCAGGTGGGTTTGATAGAAGACCCAAGTTGATTAATTACCCACATGTACCCTGTCCATGTCAACCACAAAGTCCACCCCTGATGTTGCACCTTCAATTTGGCTATAAATAACAGAGTCATAATCGTAAGGTGATAACATTAAAAAAACCCACAATGTTTTTCTTTCTATGGTAAAATACAAAAACCTCCCCTGAATTTTCTGATTATCATAGAAACATCCCTTTTAGTTTCATTTTAATAAAAACCTCCTCTAAATTTTTAAAAAGCTCAACAAAAACTTTCTTTCTCTCGTTGACCCAGACCAGAAACGTATAAACTTATGAAATTACCCTTGACTAATCTGCTCGGCGTCATTTAAAGTTTTTTAAAATCCCAAATTGCCCTCATTTGAGCGACAACACTTGCACAATTGGTTACCATTCTTTTTCAGAGCAAAAGAAAATTAACACCACTAAACATTTGCAGCGGCGCCATTGCTGGGAATACCAAGAATTGCTAAAATTTAAAACAGACACGCAAATGATTAAGATAAAACAGATTGCTAGGTAGGTGTTTCAATATAAAGCAAACAGGATCGTGTCAATGAATAGCTGCGACTATGGTTATGGCAAATGTGAATGGGTTCGATCATCTCTTTCTCTCTCCCCCGCTCTCTTTATCTCCCTCCATCGGTCGGCCACTGGTAGAATTTTGTTCTGTTAAATGGAAGCAGTCAGTGTCTTTGAAGCTCTTTCATTTGTTCTCTATTCTCATAAACTTTACGTTGGGAGGTTTTGAAAAGCCAAAGAGGAAGAGTCCGACCAACGCTGCATTTTGGATGATAAATTGAAAAAATGCCCCTTACCATTTGTCAGTCTTCCTGAAAGTAACGAAAGTGCTCTTTTAAACACACGTATTGAGTATCGACTGGGCCAAAATTCTTTCTCAATTCAGGGCTTGTCCATTACAGTATACATGCCATTTTTAAATTCACTTCCTCAATAGAAGCTCCTTCTCCTCTCTCTCTTTGTCTCTTTAATTGCACCACTAGTCTGTAATCTGTAGTTTTCCATTCACTTGGGGCCGACTGAAGCTTAAGATGGACTCCCATGCGATTCTTTCTGAGTTTACGAGCGAATGAGCAAACGAGAGACAACAGATAGACTAGTAGACAAAGAACCAATGGCTGTGTATGTGAAAGGCCCAATCTTTATTGGCTTGGTGTTGCTTCTATTTCTGGGGATCACTATTACTTCAAGCTTTGCCTTACTGATAACAATTTCTCTTTTGAAGACAAAGATTGGATGAGGTTCGATTCCATCAGTTTAGTACTGGCATATATGACATCAGTTCTCTTTAATTTGCTACTTTTTTCCTTGTTTAATGGTCTATGGTTGTTGATATTTATTGGCTATTGTTCTTCTTTCTTCTTTCTGGGTTTGGAAGTGTATCATCAACAAAAGAACGCCATCCCCTTTTCTTGAATTCTTTTCGTACGTAAGATGCCCTGACGATTAATTAGGGATAGTTTTATAATTTTATACGTTTTCCGTCTAATGAATGATATAAGGGAGTTTTTTTGTTGAATTTTTTAAAAGTTTTAGGAAGGTTTTTATTAAAATGAAACTAAAGGAGAAGTTTTTATGACTGTCAGAAACGTCAGGAGAGGTTTTTGTATTTTACTCTTCTTTCTATTGTATGACTTTTGGAGCCAATGGCAATGGGTGATAAGCATGGAAATAGAAGGGTCCAATTCAGCTAGGATTTGCCAATATCTGCAGAGGGATACGGGGTCTAGCATTGAAACTTGTCAGAAGGACAGATATGAATTCATCTTAAAACTAAGGGTAAAATACAAAAACCTCCCCTAAGTTTTCTGACAATCTTATAAGTCTCCCCTGTGTTTTGATATGAACAGAATCCTCCCTTATAGTTTTAATAAATGGTGCATATACCTCCCTCTTATTAGTTTTTCTGGCTGAAAACCTTAACGTAATACATTAATTTTCTTAAAATACCACATTTACCCTTAAAGTGGTAACTGAAGCAAACCAATCTCCTACCCTTGTTTTTTCTAGTTCTCTGTCTCAATTGAGCTAACCAATCATCACTCATTTTTTTATCCTTTTGCTCTATTTTATTTATTTTTCACATTTTCTTAATTTTCCGTCTCTTTTATTCTTCTTCTCTCTCTTTCTTCTTCATTCTATTTCTTTCCTATTTTTTTCTTTTCATTTTCTAGTTTTTTTTTTTTTTTTTCAGGTGATAGGCAAATAGGAACCACAGTCTAGAGGCTTCGTGGAGATGCCTATTAAATGATTCTAAGTGACTCCTTTTACTATTTAAGTAATTTAACAGTTATTTTTCAGAACTATTTAATCTACCCAAAAGGCTTCAACCGTACTGAACTCATCTTTATAATGCATTCATATGATGTGCGTGATAGTACTCCAAGTGTTTGAAGAAATTCCTAACACGATCTCAAATCATAAAACAGAAAAAAAAATTCAAAGTTCTATTAAGTATTAAGCGCCAACCTATTTCTCTCAACCTTACCTGGATTGTTTTATTAAATTTATCATGAACAAAGTCAAAGACATTGCCTTCCACACAGATTGATCCCCAAGAGCAAAAATCTTAACAAACTAGAGAAATCAAACATGAAATCTAAATTAAGATTATCAACTGCCTGTTGAAATCTTGCTGAAACCTACAAGAATGTTGCTAGTGAATTTGTTGAGATGTTTTTGTTTCAAAGAGAAGTTTGCTCTGTTCTTGTTGAAGATGTAGAAGTATACATCTCATAAAGAGGAGGATGATACTTGATAGTATTTAAGGGTATTTTAATAAATTCTTCTTTTAATTTAATGGAACTTTAATGAAAGGGAGGTATTTATAGCTTTTTTCAAAACTATAAGGGAGGATTCTGTTAAAATCAAAACATAGGGAAGGTTTATAAGATTGTCAAAAAAACTCGGAAGGTTTTTATATTTTACCCTAAAACTAAACACTTTCTAATCCACTTATGATATCTACCTGAGTTCTTAGCAAGGAAATAAATAACTCCCAAATCTAAACCAAATCATTCTCTTTTGATGAGGAAGATAGGAATCATAGAAGCCCAAATGGTGAAGATTGATGAGACCCTTCACTTTTTCCTTTTGACTGAACTCAAATCTATATGAGCAAAATCGGTTGTCAAAACTCAGAAGGACTAGAGAGGGAGACCAGTGAGCGTTGTCACATGATTTCATGTGCCGGCCCCGATTCCTCTCCTTTGTAATTTCATTCTTTTCTTTGAGTCGTAATTACAAATACAGCCCCCAATGTTTTCTCCAATTCCAAGCCTGTTATTTTAATATGTTTAGCAAAGCAAAAATAATACGTCATATGAAGAGCTCCTCCCACTCAAAGCTGTAATACTCTCCCTGCTCTTGTTCTACAGAGATGCAGATTTTCGAATCGTCTAAAATATAGATAAAAACGAGATATTGCCGTCTTTGCTTCAGTCTTTCTTCTTATAAGGTTATAAGGATGGTGTGAGGACTGGGGACAGCGCGGCTAGGCTTCAGAAGAGAAGCGCGCAATAATTCGAAAGAAGTTTAGATGGCGACAAGACCCATTTGGGTGATTTCTCTATCCAATCTGAGAGATGGGTTGTTCTGAATTCTGGATTTGATTGTGAATCGTGGAATATATCTTTACAAGATGCGGCGAAGGGCGACCGACTACCGGCGCCCAGTCCGAAGGAGGTTTTCTAGTTGGATCTGGGGGCTTCTTGGTTTGTTCTTAGTTGCAGCTCTGGTGCTGTTTGTTGTTCATCATCATCATGACTACCGGGTTGAACAGCCGGTAGAGGTGAGTTTAGAGAATTTCCGATTGCAAATTTCAGTGCTGTATCTCCTTATTTTGATGGTGGTATAACAAAGTTGCAAAATTATTTTTTCTTTGTTTGACAAAGAAAATAGTATTTTTCCGGCCAAAACCATCCGTTGTTGGGCGTCCCATAAGTTTTCTTTATTCAATTCATTATTTCTGGTTTCATCCTTGTTATTTTGATTGGATGCTTTATGTTTCGGGAGTAGGAACCTTCTAAAATGATCTTTTGTATGAGTATTTTTAATTTGGGACCCATGAGCTGTAATATCTGGGAAATATGATTTTTAACTGATCTGCGTAGAAGTTCGTTTTTTAAGTTGCCTCTTCTGTGATCTGTAACTTAGATGCTAGTTCCTTTTTTCATTGGGTCTATAATCCATAAAATCATATTTGTAATATAGAAATGGTTGGTGATTTAATCCTATATGCTTGTTGAAAGTTTTTAATCTTTTTCCAAGTTGTTATTGTCTTGGGTTGGCAATTCACTCCCTTGTACAAGTTAGATCAGTCTCACTTGCTACTAAAACAGAGGAAATGTTTTATCAGCACTATATATCCTTAAGGTGTGGTTTTGTGATCCAACTTCCTTATCTCTAGCTAGCTATTCTGGGCAGATTGTGTCCAGTTTGGTTGTGGTTATTGGGGGCGTCAATCTGTTCTATTGATATTTATTATATGGGCAAATCAGTCAAAAAAAGTATTTGCTATATTGGAAATATGTCTAACGATTACTGGGTGCACTTGGATTAACTATTCTGATGCTTTTGCAGCCATGAAGTTCTTTGCATTTAAATGGTGTAACTAATGTACATTTCTTATGAATTTATAGTGAAAGGTCTTTGTAAGTTTTTAGGCAGGGCTTTCTTTTCTTGTGAACCATGTACATATCCTCTCATGTACACCTTTTTGAACATTAATACAATCAATACAATTCATAACGGTAAGAAAATCAATACAATTCATACTATTTTTTTGACTGGTAATTCATACTCTGTTATCTATCAAAAAAGAAAAAAAAAAACAAGAAACTTGATTCTACGAATACATCTCTTGGATGCTTTGGAATAAACTGAAGATAGAATACCCTAAATCTTGCTTGAGAATTATAATTTTGTTAGGAATTGAGACAGTGAGAATTGTCTCTGATTGTAAAACAGTGCAATCAACTGGGTCATTGTCCATTCATCTAATAGTGGGGGGGGGGGGGGGGTAAATAAAACACAAAATTAGTGTATAGAGACTGTAATGGGGGTAAGTGGGGTGGAATAATGAATGTATTTAAAGGTTTTCACATGCTATATCTTTAAAGGCTTTGTTGAATTGAATTTTGCAACCTATATGTGGCAAGGAGATAGAGTGAAATTTTGTGTTGCCATATGGTTTGGTTGATATGCTTAAGGTGAACATTCTGGGCATTCATCAGATGTCTAGTTAGCAAGAAGCCCTGGCATGAGATTTCTTTGAAATGGTAGCAACCCAGACCATCTGGTGCTAAAGTCTAGGAGGTGGCTCAGTCTTTGAAATGTAGATAACTTAATTGGCCTTTGGCTCAATTAGAAGGTGGGGTAGTTCCTTCTATAGAAGACAAGCATATACTGTTAAGATTGGGAGGTGCATTCTTGGTCTGATATTTCCTCTATTGATAAAAGAAAGGGAATCTAGATTTGGTGTCCAGTATGAAAAATCTAGCTTACCATGAACTTGACTGACAAAATCATGGAGCATTTCTTTTTCTTACTGGTTCTATCATGGTCATTTTAGGAGAAGAGGCATGGTCTTGTGGAGATTGTAAATCCATCTGTGCTTTGTTGGGTTATGCAGGAGATAAGGAGACTAGCATTTTTGCAGATAAATATGTCATTTTTGAGATCACTGGTAAATCTTACCCTCTTTGTTAAATAAATAAAGATAATGTTGTCTAAGAATGCACAAAGAAGTTATAATCAAGATGGTCTTACAAAGAAGAAATCCCATCTTAAGACAAAATTGTAGAATCTCATACTTGAAATGTCCTTAAGGATGGAGGCCCAGCAGAATACCTACTAAACAACTCATATCATCCTCTCAGACTTTTAATGCTGAAGCAAAACTTTCTTTTTTATTGGAAATGAAAAACTTTTTTCCTGGCCCAGTAAAGCTCAGATCTTCCCTCCTCTTCCTAGGTAAGTTTTCTGCTGAAGAATTTATTTATCTTTGGATCCGTCTGAATAAGATGTTCATGCTAGATTCTGAAGCTTTAGCTTTTCTGATAAGGTGATGCGGCATCCTGCTATTCATGGTCCTTCATTTCTCCTGGTTCAACTGATAACTACTTGAGAACTTCTGTTCACCTACACATGTGCAAAACTGTTATACACATCTGCTTTAGGCCCTACAGAAATTCCAAAATGCCATCATGAATGAAATTTCCTTGAAAGGTAGGACTAGAAAATATGAAAGAATGCCCCCATACTGATCCCTCAAGGCATTGCCATCTCTAGAAGTCTCTGGATTCCAAGAGACTAGAAAATATGAAAGAATGGCCCCATACCCAATTGATGCTGAATCAAATGGTAACAATTCAAAAGACTAGCGTGATAATTGGCTGCCTTTTCATGCCTAGCATTCTGGTATTGGATGCAATACCACTTGTAGACTATATTTTATGGTATTAACACTTTTAAAATATGTAGGAGAAATCCAGGACATTCAGGGATTGGAAGCATTTTTAGGGATAAGAGAAGGATTATAGTGGCACTATTTTCAGCACCTAGTAGGAGATTCTTTAAGAGCGGAGGTCATGGCTGTTATGCAAGGAGGTACAAAGAGTAAGAATTATGAATATAAATAATTCTCTGCCGACCATTGAAGCTTTTTTTTGATAAAAAAAGATAGCTGTATTAACATAATAATAAGAAAGACAAAATGTACATGAGGGGATGCACATTGGAGAAATTAAAAAAATTTGAAGCCACTAAGTTCCTCAAGGATAGAGGACCAAATGAAGGAGAAGCTAGCAAGAGGTCATATACTTAAATATGCCTTATCCCAACTATATGGGGTTGGCAACATGTATCCTGTTTCGCCAATCCGTTCTATTTAAAGCCATATCCATTGTTAAATTATTAGTTCTTAAATCATTTCTTACTACTTCTACCCATGTCCTTTTTGGTCTACCCCAGCTCTTCTAGCGCCTTCAGTGTGTAACAAATCACTTCTTCTAACTGGTGCAGTTGGTGGTCTTCTTTGCATGTGCCCAAACCATCTTAGTCTACTCTCTCTCTCTCTCGTTCTATCACCTATTGGAGCTACTCCTAGGTTCCTACGGATAACTTCATTCCTAATCCTATCCTTTCTAGTTTTTCCACTCATCCATCTTAGCATTTGCATTTCTGTCACATTCATTTTCTGGACATGTTTTGTTTCTTGACTGCCCAACACTAAGCTTCATTCAGCATAGCTGGCTTGACTTACAATTGTTTTATAGAATTTTCCTTTTAATCTAAGTGGTATTCGCCTATCACATAGAAGTCCAGATGCACCGCTCCATTTTTCCCATACTGCTTTAATTCTTTGGATGGCAACTTTGAATACAAATATAAAATCAAATACCCAGAATGAGTGGTTTCTTTCCATCACAAGCTTGCATGCCATCTGTTTTGCAGATATAGCACTCTCCAATTACATACTAATTGTATGATCTTGGGTTTGTTGGGTTGGTATCAAATCATCTTTCAAAAAGCACCAAAATCAAGGTGATCAAACACTTTTAAATATTAGAAGAAAAAGAAAATCGTTACAACTAGTAAGGTGACAAACTGATATTTTGCTGGCAAGAAATTGTAGACAAAAAAAAAAGTTGAGATGTCATTGTGACAACTTTCATCTTCTCTTTACTGAAAAGGAAGAAAAGGCTCCCATCTTGGTGCATTTGGAAGGAGAGATCTTAGCTTTTTGAAGGCAGGAGCTGCTCAGTTGATGAACTGATTAGAAGAGTGATGAAGGCATTTCTTTCTTCGCTATCAATACAGGAGAAGTTAGGAGACATACACCATGCATATCCTAATTCTGAAATGTTGTTTTCTTGAGAAAGCGTTCAGGCCAAAAAGATCTCGTGTTTTCTTTAGTGACTCAGTACATGTTTACACTTGTAGTGATACAATTTAAATGAATACAATACTTTACCTTCTTCAAGAAAAAAGGCTCTCATCTATTATGTCTTACGAAACTTCTGTATTTCCTTCATGAATAAATGACTGCTATTGCAGAATACTGTAGTTGAATTATGAATTGACTTAGTTGCTTATTTATGTGGTATTCTAATTACTTGGAATTGACATTTCCTCTCCCAGGAGAATACAAAGGCTAAACTTGTTTCAAGTGAGGGTTTAAATTTTACAGAAGAACTATCAAGTGTGACATCATTTGCCAGGCAGTTAAGTGATCAGATGACACTTGCCAAGGCTTATGTAATAATTGCAAAAGAGCACAATAACCTTCAGCTTGCTTGGGAGCTGAGCTCAAAAATAAGGAGTTGCCAACTTTTGCTTTCAAAAACTGCCATGGAAGGAGAACCTAGCATATTGGATGAAGCACAACAAATAATTGAAAGCCTGACAGCACTGATCTACAAGGCACAAGATGCTCATTATGATATTGCCACTACAATAATGACAATGAAGTCCCACGTGCAAGCTCTTGAGGAGCGTGCAAATGCAGCTACTGTACAGAGTGCAGTTTTTGGGCAGTTGGCTGCAGAGTCTCTACCCAAGAACCTCCACTGCCTGAATATCAAGCTAACGATTGATTGGCTTAGAAGTTCAACCATTCGGGAGCTTGCCAATGAGAATAATAACTCCCCCCGCCTTGTGGATAATAATCTCTACCATTTTTGCATATTTTCAGATAATGTGCTAGCAACCTCAGTAGTCGTTAACTCAACCGTCTCCAATGCTGACCATCCAAAGCAGCTCGTCTTTCACATTGTCACAAATGCGATCAGCTATGGGGCAATGCAAGTATGGTTTCTCAGTAATGACTTCAAAGGGTCCACCATAGAAGTTGAGAACATTGAAGAGTTCTCATGGTTGAATGTCACCTATTCTCCTGTTATGAAACAGCTTCTTGATGCAGAAACACAAACTTACTACTTTGGGGGATTTCAAGAAGGTGAAGCAAAATTTCGGAATCCAAAATATCTATCTTTGCTTAACCACCTAAGGTTTTACATTCCAGAAATATATCCCTTACTGGAGAAGGTGGTATTTTTGGATGATGATGTTGTTGTACAGAAGGATCTGACCCCTCTATTTTCACTGGATTTGCACGGAAATGTGAATGGAGCCATAGAGACTTGCCTTGAGACATTCCATCGCTATTACAAATATCTCAACTTCTCCAATCCAGTCATCAGCTCAAAGTTTGATCCACAGGCCTGTGGATGGGCATTTGGAATGAATGTTTTTGATCTGATTGCATGGAAGAAGACAAATGTGACTGCAAGGTATCACTACTGGCAGGAACAAAATTCTGATCGGTCACTCTGGAAGATGGGAACTCTTCCTCCTGGCCTTTTGGCATTTTATGGATTGACAGAGCCGCTTGATAGGAGATGGCATGTACTAGGGTTGGGGTATGCCTTGAACATTGACAACCGTCTGATTGAGAGTGCAGCCGTCATTCACTTTAATGGGAATATGAAGCCATGGCTGAAGTTGGGTATCAGCAGGTACAAGCCTCTATGGGAACGGTATGTAAACCATACACACCCATTTCTCCAAGATTGCTTCATAAGTTGAGAATGTGGTAGTTTTGTTTCTTGGTCAATTTGATGCAATAGTAGATATCTTGGGCTTCTCAAGAAATGGTCATTCTTGTAGAGTCAAAATCAAAAGTTTTCCCTTCATAGAAGCTTTTCTTTTTATGTTTTGTTTGGAAAGGCAAAAAAATCTCATACATCAGAAATCATGAATCACTAGATCTAGGGGTATGGGGGAATTCTTTCTTGGTTTATAGGGCCCTCTCGGGGGGTTCTAGGATAATTTATTCAATATCAAATTTTGTAATAATTTATCTGCTCTTTTGGATTAGAATTTAGAATGTATTTGGAACCAAAATTTTTGTAATTCAACCAGATGAGCTGGAGACAGTGTAAAACAATTTTTACATGGCCCTGCTATTGGGGAGCATTTTATGAGAAAAGAAAACAAGATTTTTGTAGTGCATAGCCCATTTATTATCTTAGCAATTGGAAGCTAGCTTGTCTCAGCATGCGACTGCTCGAGTACAAGTCACCGGCTTTTGAAAAATTACAGAAAATGAACCAGGGACTCAATGGCTCAATGATCAATGCACACTGTTATCCACTTCATTGCTTGAATGCTCAATGCACACTGTTATCCAGAACATTTTTATTTTTTGAATGATGATGCTGATGCAATATAAGATGACATAAGAATGTGGACTTTGAATTCGGCATCACACAAGGGCATCCTGATAGTGATTTCATAGTGAGATTATGGCTCGAATGCCTTTATTATCATCATCGTCATTATGCAAATCTCTTACTATACCTTCTTTATCCAGCCATTCGAACAAATAATCCCCTACATAGGTTTGGTCGTTTTTCTCTTGTGGCATTTCAAGTAGAGTTATAAGCTGAAGCATTGGCCCGTCGTGAAGGTTCAGAAACTATACACCAGGTTTTGCAAGAACAACTGAACAAATATAGGAGGATAAGATAACTAGTCTGATTGCACTAACCGTTTTGATAGCTTCGGCAGAATATATTCTTTAATCAGCAAGAACAAATAGACCTGAAGTCCAAAATGAAGCCATCACCTTATCACCTACCATTAAATACTTTTATGTTCCCCTCCCATCCTTTCATGAACACCAACCTCTTAAGAGCATTGGGAAGCATAGAAGAATCAATATAAGATAATCCCATTTTCTAACCATGCTTCTGAATCTTTTATACTTATCTAAAGATTGAGAGGATCAAAGCCCCAAGTCCTCCATTATCAATGGAGATGGTATGATGAAACACAAAAAGAGAACATTTCGTCTTTTATCTTTTTAATTAATTAATTTCTAATTTATTAATTATTGATATTACCGTTCAGTTCTTGACCACTAGAAGAATCAATTTTGTCGGAGTTGGAAAAATGTTATTGGGCGAATAGAGGATTCTCTCTTGACAGGCCCGGCCCGGTTGGAATTAGAAACCTACTAGTCCACCACACCGACAGCCTCTGGTGTATAGGTATTTCCTGTTCACCAGTTTCTTTGTTCTGGTTAATGATGCTTTCTTTTACAAAAAAAAAAAAAAAAATCTCAAGGAACCGCTCAACCTAAAAGCTGTAGCTGAGGTACTGAATAAGATTTTATGCTCTAACACACCCCCACACGAAAGCTAATTGGGCTGATAATGAAGATCAAGCATCAGACAACTTGGTCAAATAAACTATAATACCATCTCAAGGAACTGTTCAACCTAAAAGCTTAAGCTGTTAGGTGAGATCTGTGAATAGGATTTTATTCTTTAATAGGTTTGTCAGAGATGCTTTCGAAAGTTGAAACATTCCCTCTTGGGTGTCATTGTGTTCTAGAACCAGAGACGTTTGATAACAAGTAGAAATGACCGAATTGATTTGTTTATCGATCTGTCTTTTAGTGGTTTTTTGCTTTTTGAAAGGCTTTTACTGCATAAAATAGTTCTTTTTAGTGAAACATCTGGGGGCAAAGTAGTCACTTGGACATGCCATTCAACAATTAAGGAATGTGACAGGATTCCCTCCAAGCAAAAGCTCTGCACACACTCTATAAGCATGGGGAACCCAGTCACACTTGAGAACATCTCTTGGGGAAGGGGGAATTCAGGCTCTTAAGGAACTTGCAACCTATTTGATTGAAGCCTAGATCTTCTGCAAGCAAAAGCATTGGGAACTTACATATATGTTAAATTCATGAGGAGATGTTTCCAATGTGCAGTTGTATTCTCATACTTGTAGAGTGTCTGTGCAGAGTTTTTGCGTGTAGGGAATCCTGTCGCACTCCATTACTTCTTCAAACAAAAAGACGAACCAATAAGAAATAAGCCAATTCAACTGTTATCAAATGGCCAAGTAGGGATATTCCATAAGCTCATATTATTCAATAAATTCTCTGGAATTGCTGAGAGAAATGTGATCATTAGAATTCGATTACAACTTACTCAGGCTTTGCATTGACATGGGATGTGAGGAGACAGCGAAATGGTTAATGGCTCTTGTGGTCAGGGAATTAAGACTTGGCTAAAATCCTGAAATTTGGAGATTCCTTTTGGGTTAGAGATCTGAAAAAAATGCATCCAGAGAAGCAAATATTGATTTATCTTATCTACCTAAAAAGGATAAAGAAGTAAAATGCAAATGGGAAAGATAAGCCAGTAAAACCTCTCTCCAATTCCTCAAAACCTTTTAGTCTGTTCTAAAACCGATATAGTATATGTTTGGTTTCGTGGGCGTTATTGAAAAAATGCCAACACATCAGCGCCACATAAGCATTAGTATTTATTGCATATTAAACCAATGTTTGGTTTCACCGTTTATCAAATAAACACTAAAAAACTGAAATGCTTTGATTTATGTGCATGGGGCATTTGGGGAAATACCAAATTCATGTTTCTCCCAATGACTGGGCATTTCTTGAAATAAAATGCTGATGTGGCATACTTTATCTGAGGTAGAAAACAATTTTATGGGGTGTTGAAATGCCCATAAAACATCAAACCATATAAAAAAAAGGCAAAAAAACATTTAAAATAGTATTTTTCAGATAAATGTTCATCCAAAAAAATGCCTCTCAAGAAACTCCCACGAAACCAAACATATAAATAATGGGATTTTAGTGGGTATTTTGATTTTTGACTTTAACCCACACTCTAGCAGTGAAAACCAATTTTCATATGCAAATCAACCACGGAAATTGTTCCAAGTGAAAGGTCGAAAATGTACCGAGGAATGAACTTAATCTTTAAGTTCTTCTTCAAGAAGTTTTGACATACGACATGAGATAAGAATTCCATGAAGGACTGAGATATATATGGAGCACGATCATCCGTTAATTATTGAATGGTCCACAGTGATTACACTAATGTCCAATGGAACGGCTTCCATTAGCAAGAAATACCATACACATACAGCAGAGAAAGATAAACTCACAATCCACAAGCAGATGTTGACAAAGGAAGAGCCTTTTTCATCAAATACTTCCACTGGTTTCTCTCGTGAAGATCTTGGAACCTGTCTCTGTAGCACCCGTGAACCGGTTCCCTGAATAATTAAATCAAATACTTATTATGGGCTTACCCATACCTTCTCACATTAAATAACAGATTTAATTCCTACCCATCACATGCTGCTTAGGGAATCTAATGAAAAATAGTATCGTTCACATTTCTTCTCACCAAATGGAAACCAATGCCCAACCCACTTGTGGACCCATATTCTCCCATGACAGATTCTTATTCAATGATCTACATTGATCATTCCATTTGATCCAAGTTGGTCGAACCCGAAACATCGTGGGTCGGGTTTGGATTGAATCACGAGTAGCAGTGTACATACATTCTCACCAAGATGCTCGTGTGTCCTAAGTGTAAAGAGACTCGGCCTTCTTCATATTTGTCTGCAAATGGGTGTCAAATTTGTGACACTGCACGTTGCATTCATGCAGCGTATCAGACGGAGACCCCTACTGTCCTTATTGGCCTTTCGACACCAAGATATAGAAAGGAACAAATAAGAGTACATGACCCTGCAGGAGAGGAGCTCAGGAGCCTCTTTTCAACTATTTCGTCTTCCTTTTTGGGTGTTTAGTGCAGAAGGATTTACACCACATATTCATTGGTTATAGTTTACGGTTGACTGGTTTTTGCATGAACGATATAAAGAAGCTTGGAGTCTCCTGATCTTGAATGCAAGAAAAGATGGAAAGCATTTAACCTCTCTACCCAATTCCCATGGAGGAAGCTTCATGCCAAAAGGAGTATTTGCAATAAAGGCCGAATAAATTATACAAGAAAGCTCATAGCTCTGTTTATTTAAAGCACACCCATCAAGTGTCCATTTCATTCAGAGTCAGAGAGCTCCAGAGAATGGGCAGTACCAGAATGTTTTGGCTGCTTATATTTAGTTTCGGTTTACTCTTCAATAATCTTTCAGAGGCTAAACATGAGAAGAAGCTTCCATCTGCAGTTGTTGTGGGCACTGTTTACTGTGACACATGTTTTCAGCAAGATTTCTCAAGGACCAGCCACTTCATATCAGGTTCATTTCTCGTAAAATTGACGTTTGAAACCTTTTCTGTCATTTATATATTTGATTGATGGATCAAGAATTCACTCAACTCTGTTATGTTCAGGTGCTTCTGTTTCAGTGGAATGTGGAGATGGAGGCTCGGAACCTAGTTTCCACCAGGAGGTACAGACAGATGAACATGGACAATTCAAAGTTCACCTACCATTTGCAGTTAGCAAGCACGTCAAGAGCATTAAAGGGTGTTCGGTGAAGTTAATCAGCAGCAGCGAGCCGTTCTGTGCAGTGGCCTCCACAGCAACTTCATCATCTCTCCATCTCAAGTCAAGAAAACAAGGAGTCCACATTTTCTCAGCTGGGTTTTTCTCTTTCAAGCCCCTGAAACAGCCAGACTTGTGTAACCAGAAACCAAAGCTTGAAACTTCAAAGGAATTCAGTCCCAAGAAGACTGGCCTTTCTTCTCCAAGCCTTCCGCTGTTTCCACCCGTGACTCAAGACCCAACAGTGCCAAGTTCCCCACCCGCAACTCAAAATCCAGCATTGCCACAACTACCTCCTCTTCCCCAACTTCCCCAGCTTCCACCATTGCCGACTCTGTCACCTATTCCTCATCTCCCCCAGCTTCCACCATTGCCAATTTTGTCACCTCTTCCTTTTCTACCACGACTCCCAGGGGTACCAAATTTACCGCCTTTGATGAGAAAACCAACTCAGACAAAAGCCTATAAACTTTCGGACACAAATTCCCTGTCAGGTCTAAAATCTGAGAAGACAATATCCTTCTTTTCCCCTCCCTCATTACCTTTTCTTCCATCACCGTCACCTCCCTTTGGCCTTCCGCTGCCGCCAAACCCATTCCAGCCACCTCCGTTACTGCCTCCAAACCCATTGCAGCCAACACCACCTTCGCTGCTGCCTCCAAACCCATTCCAGCCAACACCACCTTCGTTTAGTTTTCCACCAATACCGTTTCTAACTCCACCACCACCACCACCGACCTTCCGTTTTCCTTTCCCTCCATTTCCATTCCCACCCAGATTCCCTGGCATTCCTCCAGCTTCTTCTTCACAAAGAAGCTCTCCTTGATTACCTATTCAAAACAGAGTCAACGTATTACTAAGAATAATAGTCCCTTGGTATATATATATATAGCTCTTCCTCTTTCATTTTCTTCTTTTGGTTTCATGCATTAGATACTTAAGCAAGGGTTACTGTCAGAGCAGGCTTGTTGGGTCTTTGTGATCATGCATGTGGGACGGAGAAGAAATATAAATTTATTGTAATTTCAGCAGATTGCAATGATTGTGTTAAAAATAGTTTTCTTTTTCTGCCTAATACTTGCCCGGAGAAAAAAGTGGAGAACGTATCAATGGTAAAGAGAAAAGAATGAATACCAAGGATGTGGCTCGAAGAAATGCTCTGACAGTATTAAAGCAGATTCAATTTCCTCGTCCTCCAAGTAATGAAATCCTAATAACTTTAAGATTTTTAATCCCTTCCACCTTACTTAAGCTCCACTGATTGGCTTATATGATTATTAGCTACTGAAAAAGGAAACCAACCTCTGTTTGGTGATTATTGTTTTACATAACAAGGTAATGTGATGGAAAGTGGTTCTACAAGTCTATAATGGTTGTACAAGCAAAAGCTACTCCAGTACACAAAACCCTCTCAAGAAGCAGCATTGCTAACATCTATTTATTTGGCTCTATTCTCCATAGTACCCAAAAAAAAAAAAGAAAAGAAAGCTCCTATACAAGAAATGCTTGTTTGCCTCCATAGGGTCAGCTAAGCTAATTAACATCCTTTTTGTATGAGAAAACTTGCAGTTGCATCTGGGAGTCCCATCTTTATGCTGTCAGTAAAAATTTCTCTTTCAAGCGGGAAATGAGCTTAAACTTCTCCTCTGCCTCAACCTGCTGACGGATGTCAGTTCTCGATGCTCTATCTGGATGAAATCTCAACAATGCTTAACATAAGTTCATGGAAGATCAAGGAGTTTGTAAATTGATAAATACCAGCATTGTAACAATAATTGCTTTTTTATGTTTCAAAGTTGTCTAAATTGCAAGTTTGTAATTATAACTTCAAATGGTATCATCAATGTTTTAAAAACCAACCCGGAGGCCGAACCATTTTTGCCTCCGGGTCACCGGTTCAACTGGCCGGGTCGAATGGTTCAGACCGTGCCATATATTTTAGCAATAACTAATGTATAAATATGTTATATGTATTATTTTATATTTAATACATTTTTTTTAATTTTTTTATTTATAAAAATTATTAAATATTGCAATTTGAGTGTACAACCTGTGACCTGGTCACTGAGTCGAATGGGTCAACAGTCAAACCGGTCGGGTCAAACGGTTCCTGACCAAGTCAGTGGTTTTTTACTGTCTGGCGGGTCTTGACTGAATCGGACCCAGAATCCTGGTTGGGTGACGGTTCGACCAGCCGGGTCAACGGCGGGTTGAAAACATTGGGTATCATAGAACCAATGGAAGGTGGATTGAAATACCAGGATACATGACCATCTTGACAAATAAATACTGGACACTATACATTGCATGGAACACAGGTACTTCTTGGGTACATGTTTATCATGTTCGAATGTTGTTCTCTTCAAGTCCCTAATATATCAGTGTGATAGAACAAGAATTAGAAGAAATTGATGTCTTTCTATTGAGAAAGCAGTACATATATATACAACATTGTAGATACTAAAAAGGAAGAAAATCATACAGCCTTGCAGATATAAAAAAGGAAGAAAATCATACAGCCTTGCAGATACAAAAAAGGAAAAAAATCATATAGCCTTGTAGATACTAAATAGGAAGAAAATCAAAGAAAGAATAATTCCTATAATCAAGTTATTTCTAATTGGGCTAATACTACATATTTACAGCCTATAATTTCGTAACACTCCCCCTCAAGATGGAGCATAGATGTCAATCATGCCCAGCTTGTTACAAATATAAGAAATCCGAGCTCCATTAAGAGC
>NW_010729075.1:8342879-8383111 GCF_000365185.1 Nelumbo nucifera
TCCTTGAATATTGTATTCTAAATTTAGGGAATATGATTCCCAGTTGGGAGAAGGTAGGAAAATTTTTGAAATTCGCCCACCCATTCCGCAACCTTCATGGCGTCCATTGGATGGATCCTACCATTCTTTCAAGTGCAACATGTGAGATATCATGACTGGCAATCTTAGTTCCAAACACTTAAAACCTTTTGGTCCATGAGATGTTTAAGTGATACAAGAGGCCTGTCAGGTTACTTGTGGATGCCGCAGTTTACCAATTTATTTAGTATTTCAAGTAATAACATGAAAAACATGTAACTCACCTCATGTGGCATGGGAAAGAAACCACCTCTGACATGGATTCCTAAGCCACGAAGCAATGAAGCCATATCAGTACACTGCACTTCCAATTTATCAAGATCCCTTCTTACTTCTACACGAAGCTGCTCTTTCAAGTTTACAGTTTCCTTATCCTGAATTGGCATTATTCAACATATAAAGAAGGAAAAGCAGTTAACCAAAATCTTGCCCTAAGCAATGAAAGCAAGCAAAAAGATGTTTAAACCAACCTTCTTTTGTATTTCTCGCATTTCTTCCACCCTTTGTTTTTGTCTTCTTTCTATGTCCAATAAATGCAGAGCTTCAGCCTTTTTTCTCTTCCGTAGCTGCTGTGCTTCTTCAGCCTGCAAAAGAACAGGCACAGCCTTTAGAGAACTAACATCATTTTTTTTTCTAATTTATATTGACGATACCGAAAGCCAACAAAAAAAATCCCAAAATATGATTGATTTACAAATATTGAATATCAAAGTATCTCCAATAACCATGTATATTGCAGTTATATTTGAAGGAAAAAGCATCAATACTAATTGAAAGAGGATTTAAGCTTGAATTCTAATGGTTACTCTTCTATTTTTTAAATTTTAATTAACTTCCTTCAACACTGTAAAAGCTGCTTTTAATAGTTTCAGTATGTTGTGGAAAAAAAGACAATTAAAGCCAACCATCTAACTACCTATAACCCCCAGCTTGAAGTTTTTGTCTTCCCAAAAGATATGCCATGAGTTTATTAAAACAAACAGTGATCACATTGGGAAGGCCTAGCAGATTACATTGGCATAAAAAAACACATTCTGAGCAGTCGCTACAACTTATTTCCGATGACCTACATATCAAATTCAAAATACACTGCTCCAGTGTGCGAATGACTCACTGATTTTCTTTAGACCTAGCCAAGATCTGCTCTTTCTCTGATGTCTACTAATTTGCTTTCAAGCAGTTTCTGGTTTAAAGATAAATTTGCAGAAAAGTGCTATTGTTCCGGTTGGGGAGGTCCCAGGCATTGATGATCTTGCTACAGCTTTGTTGTAAGGTGGATTCCCTCTCTTCAAAATTTGTGGGTCTACCATTGGGTGCCCATTGTAAATCAAAGGAAACCCAGGACCCAGTGATTGATAAATAAGGGCCAAACTAACCAGCTGGAAAAAGAATTACTTATCCAAGGGAGGGAAAATTATTCTAATACAAAGTGTTCTCTCAAATCTTCCTACCTACTTTATTTTAGAGATCCAGCCCTGGTTTTGATTACATATTCTATCAAAGTCTAGAAATATTCCATGAAACCTAATACTAAATAAAAAAAATGTAGATATTCCAAACCTGATCCTGTAACTCTCATTGTCTGGCTGCCCATTCTTCTTCTGCAGCATGCTTGTACTCATCAGTCTCCTTCAACTTCTCTCTCACAAGATTATTCTGAACATTCAGTGTATCATTCTCATCCTGAGCATGTAATGAAGGATTCTTCTCATCCTGTGGCTGAGAGTTAGAGAGTGATTCACAAACCAGTTTTCTTTCATCCTTAAAACAATCTTCCATATGTTTATCCTGTGTTTTGTTTTGTTGAGTGTTGCAAATAGATGAATCCTTAATAAAAAGTTTATCTTTGTTCAGATATCTTGCTCCATCATGATTGACTTCTAAGTCATCCCTCATTTGAATGTTACAGGAAAAAATCCAAGGAGCTGATCCATCTTCTTCCCCAGAAGAAGCCACATCACAATTAACCTCTGTCTCATAACATGGTTGCACATTGTGGAAAGATGGTACTTCTGAAACCGGTTCCACCATGTCCCCAAAGTAAGCACTACATTTTTTTGCCTCATTTGATGAATGTGTGTTGCATAAAGGAGGTCCTTCATAAATACCTTCATCTCTCTCCTCCCAGACGATACTGTCATTATTAACCTGTTCTAACTGCTGGATATTCCTAAAATAAGCCTCTTTATCCTTGAAAGTGACATTGCTGCCACTAAAGTTCGCCTGATACACTGACTGGGCATTGAACCCACAAGGTACCTGGACATTATTTGCTTCTCCATGCTCAGGACAAACTCTTACATAATTAGATCTTTCAGCCTGTTCCTTGCATGATGAATGTCCTCCAGAAACATTTTTGTCTTTTCCTTGGAGATTAGATCCATCATAGTAAGCACATGCATCACATTGATGACAACCATCACAAGAAGATGAATCCTTCTCCAGTGGTTCTTCACTGTCCTGAGAACCATATTTTTTCTCAGCAAACTCTGTTTCCTGCTCCACCACTCTATCCAAATCTGCAATAAGAGTTTCCCTCTCAGATTTGAGAGAAGTATCTCCATTAACATTATTAGCAGATGAGAAAGAAAAATTTTCTTTTTCAACATCATCAGTGCTTGAAGTAGAATGAACTGGTGAATTTTCCAGATGGTCAGCCCTGTTTTCTACTCCAACATTCTTTTGAGTATCAGCATGAGATTTAAAAGCCACATCCTGATCTATTAAACCAGATTGAGCACCCCAGAAACCTTCAATGGTTTTTCTCTTTAGAGATGCTTGTTCCCACTGTTCACGTATGTTTCCAAAAGAACCCTCCATGAGCTCAGTCAGAATTGTCACCTTCAGAACAACTGTCAGAGATAGGATTTAAAGTACAATGACCTCTAGAAAACTGTTTTTCCAGAGTATGTCCTCTTACATTTTGATAATTTCACAGGGAATTTCCGTTCCCAAATGAACTGACACTCGCCACCATCTGATTTTTCAGAATTTTGAAACTGGCAAGAAGCAGGATCAGATGCCTTGCTTGAGGTGGTATCACTATCCCTAACCCCACCACTTTCAACACCATGTCCAGGACTATCATTATCATCATCATCAATGCAAATAACACTACCAGAAGGAAACGTTTTGTCTTTCCTAGATAACAGAGAGTCCTGAAGTGTGTGTTGAGAAGACTCAGGAATATCAAGGATGATAACATTAGCAGCATCAACATCAATCAAGACAACCGAATCACTTCTGTCTTTCTTCTTGCACCTTTCTAGGGTTCTCCTGCTAGGCTGAGTTCTTGGACGCGATTGACCCCTAGACATTCTTCTTTCTATTTGTTTGCTTCTGTAGCCTAAGTAAATTCATAAGAGATGAGAATATTATGGGCCAGCGTCAATTAAGCAAGATTCTACTTCACTTCTACCATATTCCAATCAAACACAATTTGCAACATTTGACATCACTTAATATATTGTATCTTTATTTCTCTTGTTGTCACTTATATCCAACTGATGACAAAGTTCAGATGAATCATATACTTCAAATAGCTAAATTCCTGCAAATGTACGAGAACAACAAACAGATCATCTAACCAATAAGGAAATAATGAAAAGATGAAAGAGGTTTTCCTTCTAAGCATAGGGAGAGTGAATGATTAGAACACATCCCTATTAGGAGGGGGGGGGGGGATGCATTTGTGCAAGACTTCTGTTTTCATGCTTAAAAAAGTAAGCATATTCTCACTCTGCCAGCTCAGAAGATACTTGCAAGAGGATGAATTTGTGCAAGACTTCATCTAACCAATAAGAAAATAATGAAAAGATGGAAAGAGGTTTTCCTTCTAAACATAGGGAGAGTGAATGATTAGAACACATCCCTATTAGGGGGGGGGGGGGGATGCATTTGTGCAAGACTTCTGTTTTCATGCTTAAAAAAGTAAGCATATTCTCACTCTGCCAGCTCAGAAGATACTTGCAAGAGGATGAAAATCATGATGCTGTAACCATCTCTCCTCTGATTAAAGATATTTCCATTAACCGGTTAGGATTCAACTCTAGATTCCCCAAGAGAAGAAAAGGACATTTCTCATGTCCTTTTTGAATGTTCCTGTAGATTCCCCTATATCAAAGTTTTTATACTTAGAGATTAGTTGCAATTCCCTATCTGTATGAATCATTCTCATGCAGTGTTTCCTAGAAGTGCTCCTCATGCTTATGATTTTACCCCAAAAAAAAAAATTACATGCTTATGTTAAGTCCACCTACCCCCAGAAACACAAACAAGGAAAAACAAAAGAGTATTAAGTATTAACCATTGGAAATTCGACCACCATGTAACATCATCAGCGAATCAACAAAGAACAAAGCTGGGAGCAGAAATAACAAAAATGCCTAGTTCATGCTTCTCTGTTACAAAGAGAAGGAAAAAAAATTCTAAACACAAACCCAACAAAGAAAACAAGTAAAAAATTCTTTTATAGATCAATCATCCGAGGTTTCCCAACCTAAGCACCTCCCCAACACCTAGTAATCCAAAACAAGACAACGGTCAAAAGGCCTCCATACAACTACGGCTTTGCAGAGAAAGAAAAGAAATCCGAAAAGAAGAAAACTTTCCAGATCACAATGAAATGTACAGGAAACAACGCGTGAGATTTCGAGAATTTGGGTCCAAAAGAATAGTATTTAAGCAGTTTGGCAATCGAAACGTCAACAAGAGTTTCGAAAGGGGGGCTTACCGGTTCGGAAAAGCGTTTGCTTTGCCAGGCTCTGCTGGTCGGTATCTCACTCCTCGGAAAGTCAAAGGACGAAATCACGAAAAATAGAAATACGAACAGGCACAATGCAGATTTGTTATTTGTAGGGAGACCCGAGAGGCCCAATGCAGATTTCTAATTTTCAATGCAGAGCTATACACATTCAAAATGTTAAGAACTCCCACTCTAAACCAAAAATTAAGGTCACAACTCACAAGTCCGACTCCTGAGAATTTCTCCTGACTCCCATGAGACAGACAGATACAGATAACGATCAGCTCGTTTGACGTGTCTTTTGCGGTTTTTTGACTGTAAGCCAAAAAGACTGATATTTGGTCTATTCTCAATTGTTTTATAGGAGATTTGGCCACTAAAAAATGGAGCACCGAAAAAACATGAAAAACCCATTTTAAACTAATTTCGAGAAACTTCAAACAAAATTTTCCGTATTTTTCATGTTTTATTCTCTCATCTTACCCCGTACATCAGACCCGCCATAAATGAAGGGAAAAGTATAGAAACACACGATGCAGAATTCTGAATTCCAGCCCCTTACAACTAGTCCTCTCCTCCCCTATAAACCACATCCTACATGTGAATTTAGCATCAATTCACGGTCAAGATGCATTCCTCCTCTCCTTAAAATGAAACCCGCTATGTGTAAAATGTACGGTGTCAAGTACTACGAACCAAGGTCCAAGAAGTATGTATCTATTCTGATAGCTCATTAAGCACTTCGTAATGAATTGCACTTATCTTGGCTTCAAAAAAAAACGTCCATTCATCTTAAATCTCATCGAACCCCTTTTAGTATTTGTAAAAACGTCCATTCATTCTAAAACATGGACTTTGACCTATACCCCAACTAGACCCACAAACCTAATCATGACCCGAAAAAAAGGATTTAGAGTCCCCTATCTAGGACCTGAACTAAGGAGGTGGGCTAATCGATCCGAAAGAATTTGGATTGGGTCAGGTCATGGGTCACCTATTTTCAAACCAACATTTGTTGGCTTAGATGAATTAACCATTTAAATCAGATGGTTAAACACGTTTTTTCTATTTTTTGTAAAAATATGGTGACTTGATCAATGACCAACTGATGTCGGTGGTTCAACTATTGACTCATCTAATCCATGGGTCAAACCGTTAAGGTCTCTATCCTTTGCCCATTCAACCCAAAAGTTGACCCGAGCCGGCCAAATTGTCAGAGTATTTTTAAACCCAAATTTACCAATCCAACCCCATGCGTTGTTTAGATTTGAGAATTTGAAGGTGAAAGTAAAGATAACTAAGGAGGATGAGGTAGTGGTGGTGAAAGAGGAGATTTCCACTGTTTGCAAAACTGGACCGGTCTGGATGGTCGGACCAGAAAATTTGGGAGCCGGTCACCTGTTTTTCTCTAAAACCGTTAATTTTGGTCAGCAAACTGCTGAAACGGCTGGTTAACCGTTCGAACGATTTTGACTATTTTCCAATTTTTAAATTTTTTTTATTTTTTTGTTAGAACGGGCCGACTATTCGAGTCGAACGATCGGACCATTCAAACCGGTAACCGGACCCCTGACCGGTTCAGTCACCGATTCGTTTTAAAAAACCATGGAAATTTGGATCTCCTACACTTTCATTTAGTCTATTGACACGTGTCCCTTTGCGCCTATGTGAAATATCTTTACTCTGTTGTCACACACCTAAAGGAATTATATAGAAGAAAAGTGTAGCAAAATCAGCCATTGGCAATTGCATTTTATATGTTTCATCAGCGATAATATAATAAAAAAAAGGAGAAGTCTGATGAAAGCGATTCCAATGAATAAGCAAAGAATGTCCAACAGTAGCAAGGAATTAGTTTGGCCACTGATCACTCAAATTGCAGCTTCAATTTGGAAGGCTTTGGCGAAATCTCTTCATGTTCTGGTTAAAGATATCGGAGTAGTAAAGGTCCATGATAAATCAAATTTTAATCTTAAATGTCTAGAACTTAATTTCAGTTGGGCACTTTTAGAGATCCAACAGGCCCTCCTACTCTTTTGAATAAAAAATTGGAAGCTAAAGAGATTTGGGCGGTGTTCGGTTTCATGTTTATTTCATGGATGGATTAGCTTTGGTCCAGTCCATGGGATGAATTCCTTGTTCGGCTGGCTTTGGACAGGACCGGTCCATATTATATCATGGACTGGTCTGTCCACACCCCAATTTAGTGGCAATGGTAAATTCTCATGGTTAGGGTCTGCCCACAGTTTACTTTGATCCCTTGCTTCACATTCTCCTTAAAATCTTGTTGATTATGCTTCACATTTTACTGTTGGAGGTCTCTACCGCCCATCGAAGCTCTCCACCGCCGAGGCTCTCCACTGCCGAATCTCTCCTCCACCACAGCTCTCCTCCACCGGTCCACCTATCAATGCTTGATTTGAAAAAACTCAGTGTAAGTTTCTTTCTCTCATGATGAGGGGTGATTTGGCCCAACCTCTGAATGAGCGGACACGTGGACGCGACTTGCTGACTGGACATTAACAAGGCACTTCCTGCCACCTTAGTAGGCTATGTCACCTCGGGTACCTCAGCCAGGACCGAGGTCCGAGTGGCTTGTGATGGTCCGCCCTATCGAAGTGACACGTGACTTCTAGAAGAAAGCCAACTGTCTCTGAGTTCTTTGGGATCATGCCGCACGTCCTCATCCCACATGGATCAGACAGACACGATAAGCTTTATCATCTAGCATGAAGTCCACCTCCTGGTGTGGAATGGACTCCTAACAACTAGATTCGGGCCAGAGATCTCGGAAGTGTTTCGTGAGGACCACAACAACTCGCCTATATAAAGGCATCTACCTCAATGACATAAGGTACGTGTGACTATTTGCTCACTAGCTTACTAGTCTACAAACTTTCAGCTCACACTACAGAATACTAACTTAAGCATTAGAGCGCCCACGCCGAGTAAGCCACCCGAGTCCTTTGAACATCCCTTTCTTGCAGTTCGACCGGCCAATAGAGCAGATTGACGTCCAAACTGCCCTCCAACTAGGAACTTCCAAATCGTGCACCATCATCTCTCTCTCTCTCACATGGTAGATATGTATCCGAAAACCCTTGTGTCTTCTTGTTGTGCTCTAATGTAGAAAACTCGAGTTTTCTCTCAAGCCTGATCTTGTGATACGGCAATCTTAATTTCTTGGTTAGGATTTTTTTTTTCTCTTTTTGCATTTTTTGTTGGAAAATATAGATCTTATTCTTACCCTCTTCTTCTTGTGCATTTTCCTCTATCTATTATGATGTTGAGGATCTTTCTTCCTCCTCGGTATAGTCTATAGATGTCAATGTATACTCTCTCTCTGAAATTTAATATCCTTCCCTTCAATTTCTTTCTAATTTGGTTCTTTAAACCCTTGGTATTGTGCTTTCCCTCTTAGCTGTTGAAAGATGCTAGATCCTTCTCTATTGTGTGAATATTATGGAGCTCATTTTATGTTTGGAGTCTATTATTCACTTCATGTTATTTGGTTTTGTTTAAAAAATATGAACAATCGATCGTTTGTTTTTTAGTTTAAATATATATATATATATATTTTTTTTAATTATTTTATTTAAATTAATATTAATTTATTGATGCCTTTTTTTAATATATTTGTCATATAAAATGCAAAAATTATATGTTTATGATTAACTGTGTAAATCATCCATAAACTATATATGAGATATATGGAATCAAAAAGTATAGTGTGGACTGGTCCACACCGTGCCTACAAAATGCCATTGTGGGTGTGAATTGGTCCAATTTACACAATCTGTTCGCAATTCAGAACAATTGTAGACTATGGTGTGGTATGGATTGGTTCCTGCCACAGGGTGTAGTGTGGACTAGTCCACACCTACCAATTTCTCATCCACACTACAGAACAAAAAAAATATATATTTTTTTAAATTATTCCTTTAGAATTAATTAATAGCTTTCTAGGTCAGTATCTTCTCTCCTTGACAAAAAAAAAAAAAAAATGGAAGCTGCATTTTTAAATTATTCCTTTGGAGACTTTTTTTTTAATTTACAGGTTTTCTCCTTACGATGAGTAGTACCGAGTTAAGCCATGGAGATATCATCTCAATTTTCAATTGTCTTTTAAGTTGAATCTGCTACTCATCTTTTTGTTATGCTCCTCTCCTTTTGCAAGGCTTGTTCTATTTGCTTTGGTGGTCCTCGGAGTCTTCGAAGTGATGATCCCCAAGGCACCAACTCTGTAATGATTTTCGATTCTTGGCTAAATTGTCTCGCTCCCTTCACCCCGAGACTGCTTTCATTCTTTAGAATGGGTATCGGTTGCCTTCTATTATATCTGGCTAGGCCATCCCTTTCTAATGTTTCTTTTTTGTGTCTCTCGCTCACTGTGTTTTTTTCTCTCTCTCAAATTTTGTTTCTCTTCTCTTCACTAGATACCTCTTGATGAGGGTGGATTCTGCCCTCCAATGACATTGTGACACATGGCACCTCAGAACAACTAGGTGACACCCGGAATCACTTTGGCAACCACTTGTCTTAGCCAAGTTGATGGTGTCCCACCTGGCGGTCTGGCACAGGTGTAACCTGGCGGCTTGGCCCTGGCGCGAGCTGGCAGCCTGGCACAGGCACGAGCTGGCAGCTTGGCATAGGCGTGACCTGGTGGCCTGGGAGACATGCTCACCGACAAATTCGGCATGTATATCCTAATACTCCCACGATCCTTGGAAGTTGGCCCACGTGCCGAACGATTCGGAGGGTGGTCAACGTGCATGGCGGTTACCTCTAGGAATCTCAAACCACTTAGACGACATCGCAGAAATCTCGGATATGGTGCGTGAAGCCCACGCCAAACAATGTCTATATAAAGGCACCAACCCCAATGGCAAGCCAACAAGCAAGTAAGCAAGTAAGCAAGTTCTAGCTCTCAGACTTTGTGATTTTTAGCTTGCAGTCTATTATGAGAGTACCGACTTAAGCATCGGAGCGACCTCGCCGGGTTAGCCACCCCGGGTCCTCTGACATTTGGTTCCTTGCAGGTCTCTAAAGAGCAACGAAGCTCATCAATTCAACTCGCCACCAAGCAGCTTGGCTCTCTGGTCAGCCCGGCACCTCACAGGCAGCTCGGCACTTAGGCAACTCGGCACCTCATAGGTAGCTCGGCACCTGGTTAGCCTAGCACCTCACAGGCAACTCGACACCTAGTCAGCCTTGCACCTCATAGGCAGCTCGACACCTGGTCAGCCCGGCACCTCATAGGCAGCTCACCACCTAGCCTGCCCAGCTCGACTCAGCTCGGCAGCCAAAGTTCACTTTGGCCTGTCATCGGCCACTTGGAAGCAGACCAAATGACGAGGTACTTAGCCAAAAAATCGATACATCAATAAAAATCGATTCATCACCTCTCATGGGAAATTGGGTGGATCTGGAGTGGGAACAGTTTGTGGGTAGTAGATCTCGAGTCTTAATCACATTTTCTTGGAATTTGACACTTAGGCTAAATTTGGAAAAAGTACAATTACAAATATGTACAACATAAATACATACAAAATTCAAGGTTTTACACTGTACGTATGTGTATTTGTAGTCCTTCCAAAGGTTCAGTTTGGGAAAGTACAAATACATATATGTACAGTGCAAAATTGCATTGCATTGTATATATTTGTATTTATGGCTTAGTTTGGAAAGAGTACAAGCACAAATATATACAGTACAAATACATACAAAATAATACAAAATATAAGGTTTTGCACTCTACATATTCTTATTTGTACTCCTTCCAAACTAAGTCTATATTCCTCCTACACTGAGTACTGTACATATTTGTATTTGTAGTCCTCCCAAATTGAGCCTTGGAAAGAATGCAAATATAAATATATACATGCAAAGCCCTTGTGTTTTGTATTTCTAAATCTATATTTGTACTATACATATTTGTATTTGTATTCTTATCAAATTGAGGCTAAGTTTGTATTTGTACTCTTTCCAAACTGAGCTTTGTGTATAGTACAAATGCATACAAAATAAATACCAAATACAAGATTTTGCACTCTATACATAATTGTATTTGTACTCCTTGCAAACTGAGCCTTAGGCTGCGTTTGGTTGCAATGCAAATTTATTTGCACTGATGCAAAATTATAATAGTGCAAATGATTTGGCTCCAATTTCTGATTTATTTTTGTTTCAAATTTTACTGTATTTTGTTTGATTTCAGTAAAAAAAATGAAGTAAAATAAGACTTGAAGCAGAAAAAAGTAAAACCCAAAACAAAATCAAACCAAAATTTGCATTCTTTTCATTTACACTCTTATACATTTGTATTAGTGCAAATAAAATTGCACCGCAACCAAACACAGCCTTAATAAAAATTAACCTTCTTGGCCACAAAAAACATTTATACCCAACCTTTTAATCTCATTCTCCTCAAGCGCTTTCCTTCAATAAAAGGAAAATGAATAGCTATTCTTTGGGTGGGCATTGGAGGAGCTTCCATATCTCCAAATGCAAGATTTTTTTTTTCTTTTTTGTTTTTTGTTTGACAATGATCTCCAAATGCAAGTTAATATTTTGAAAATCGTCATTTTCTTTTTTAAGTAAGTCATAAGGTGATTTAATGGAAAAAATTCTCTTTATTCTAATAACAATTCATTTTCCGTCTCATTAGATGGAATAGGAATAGCTTGGATCTGATTTCAATCAGTTAATTCTTTTTTTTTTTTGGACAATTACTAATCATGTACTTTGGGCCTAATACCACTTTGGTCCCTGAACTTTAAAACGCTACAACTCAATACTCAAACTTTCAAAATGTGCCAACCCAGTACCTGCTATTGACTAAATATTAAATGACATGTAAAAAGACATAAGTGCCCTTTGTGTGTCATCTAATTTTCTTTATCAATCACCCAAATGCCCTTCTCAAAACTAAATCATTGTTCATCATCTTTTTCCTCAATAAGATGAAATAGAGGTATAAGTTTTTTGATACAATTTTGCAAGGGAATGGTAATGATTCAGCTCTACAAAAACCAAACAACTCCCCTCAAATCCCTAACTAACAAATGTGACAAGTATTTAAACCCTAATGGGTTTGGGGTTATTCATCATTTCTTTAGTCAATCTTAATTCTTGAGGAAAAAGATGATGAACAATATTCTAAAGGTTAATTTTGATATTTTTAAAAATTTTAATTTGCACATGTCATCATATGATACACAGAACTGATCGCTAATTAATGATATTAGATTGACACACTTAAAAAGTTCTAATGCTGAATTATCGCATTTTAAAGTTCAAGGACCAAAGTGACACTAAACCCGGCCCATGGTCACTCTTATTTCAAATCCAACATGTCCTAAGTTACAGCCATATATATAGGGTTGGGATTGTAATTTCGGTCAGATTAGATTGAGCATTTATCAAATTTTAAATGGATTCGAGCCCAATCCTAAGCATAATAGAATTGAAATTCTTCGAATTGACAACCCGACTCCAGTAGGCCAAAATCTCATTACCCCATTTGGATTTTTGGCTAAATAGTGAAAATGCCAAATCATGAGGACCTACAGAATAACAGAAGAGTAAATTGAGAATTATCTGCCAATCTCATCGATTTACTCAAGCAGATTTTGGTAAGCCCCAAATCCCAAATGCTAAATATGAAACAAATTTGCCTATGGGACCATTTGGACTTTTATTGCTAACATTGCTGCATGTCTATCAGAAATTTGGAAGAATAGGAACAAGTTTTATTTTGAGAAATGTCTGAGCTTGCATCAGAGATTGAAAAGCTCTTCAACTAAAAAGCCAAAAAAAAAAAAAAAGAATATCATCTCAATCTTTTTGTTGGATTCTTCCATAAACCAAAGACTGGTTTTATAGCATTTGATTTTGATGGTACTTGTAGATGGGTTGGATGTGACTCTTCTTTTTTTTTTTTTTTTTCTGCTGAATCCCGTTTGTTTCTAAAGCAGAGTTGAGTTAGACTTTTCACAGCTTGTCAACCAGATTATAGCCACAGATAGACCTTTCACTCGGACCTGATTTTCATCAGAAATGATGGTTTGAAAGCTTGTGAAGGTCTCTCGATCAGGTTTTGGTGCGTGCCTCGTCAAGCCAATCGTGCCGCCTAGAATCTAGCCCGTGGCCAGTGGGGGTTTTCTGTTTTCGCTTTTCACTCGCATCTTTGGATGTTATAACACTTGTTAAGCAAAAAATAAAAAAAATGCTACAAAACTAAGTCATATTAAACATAAAGAAAGTTATGCTTCTACCTAAGATTGACCACTTACCGACATGGAGGGTAGACAAATACACATGAAAGAAAAATATAGAGGAAATACAAGTGAAGGCGTGAAAAATGCTGTATATAACATCTCTTGAAAAAGATAGGTCGGCATTTTCAAGTCAATAGCTCCGACATGACTAATCTTCCATTAAATTCTTTTATGTTGGAGTAGCTTAAGGATTTTGCTTTTAAAGCTCAAAAGCACAAAATCCTAATTTAAGAAGATTTCATATGGGTATGGCAATGGGACGGGAACCTACTCTCTATTCTCGACCCCAACTTTGAAACAACTCCCCGTTCTTAGGCTTGATTTTTGCAAAACTTTACCTGGCCTCTATCTTCAGTTCTCGACAAAAATGGGTTTTTCATTGGGGACCCAAATCCCTAAATTTTTTTAATCAAAAGTTTATGTTGAAAACATATTTACTTAAAGTATATATATAATCAGGGATTCTTATTTATCCCCATCCATGTCCCCACCTCCACCAAGGCAATCTCTCCGATCCCATTGAGTTTTGATGGAGAAATCAGATATTCAGTAGGGATGGGGGAAAACTGTCATCCCTTAGATTATGCAGCAGCTTATAAACGATCCTTGTGAGGTGAGCCCCATTTGGACAGCTTATAAGCAATCTTTGCTGAAAATTATGGAAAGCAGCTGAAGGAAAAGCTTCAGCCCCTTCCAAATAGACCCTTCTTGGCTCATTTTTTTGTTTTTCACATCCCAAAGTCCAAAACCAAAAGCTTATCCAGTTATTACTTTCATATTCTGTTTCCAAAATCTCTCAATACCTTCTAACTGCATCAAATTTCAATCTCTTATAAGTTTGAAATATCCTATTATCTCTTGAAAGATTTTAGCCAAAATTCTGAACACCCGCAATTAGAACATGGCAACAGAACAGAGTATTTGATTTTGTTTGGACATTTCAAATTAACCAACCAAGAAATCACTGTCTAAAAAATCCCCCCAAGAGATAATTGTTGTTGTTCTATGATCTATCTTAGAGAGGTTTTTCATTCTAGCATTTTAACTTTTAAATTTTAGTTGGTTTATCCTGACTACAAACAGGTAGAGAACCTGGGCGTGAGCTAAACCAGATGCTTGATACATTGTTTAGAATACAAAACTAAACAAGACCATGTAAACCAAAACAATGTATTTCACTAATCTCATTGAAATTCATTCATGCAGATCTACAGAGCAAAAAACCATGCAACTGATGGCATGGATCTTCAGCTATATACCCTTGACTGTTGTTGTATGGCAACAAATGTACAAATACACTCCGATACCCTATTTCTAAAGAGCAATTACTGAACTCTTTGGCAGTTGATAACCGCAGTGGCAGAGCTCTGAGAAGCGGTAGAACCGTTTTGAATGGCAGAAGGTTCAGGCAATGAAGGCAACACAAGAGGCGAAAGCAAAGGAATGGGAGTCTTATCATGATAGAAGCCAGAGGACGACGAAGACGAAGATGATGAACAATCCAAGTTCCATCCCAAAGCTTTTGCTCTATCCATGCATTCAAGTGGGGTGGCAGGCTTCAACGGCAGAGGGGTGGGAGCCTTCCTCTGTAGCCGACTGAGAAGCTTTCTTGATAGAAATTCATCCTTGGGGACAAAAATATGGAAACCAGGAAATTCAGTTTGAGGCTCCTCCATGCTTTGCCGTTCCTTTTGATGTTGTTCATGGGCTCATGACTCCCTTTTATTATGTAAGTTCCGTGAAGGAGATGAAAAGAATTATATTCCATACTGTTACACTGTGTACATGTGCATGACTAGAGAATTGGATTGGGTGATTCTAGTATACTACCCAATTTGGGTTTGGGTTTGGATACGTGTTTGTTGGACTTATCAATCCAGGCCCAAGCCAACACTGGAGTCTGGAGTGCATTAGGGGTTGAAGGTCAACGCAATGTAGTGTCGGGCATCTTTCAACCCGACCCAGAATAATTGAACCCGCATATAGGCTTTAGTCCAATCTCCAATCCAGATTTTGGCCTTTAATGAAAGTCTGCTGGTCAGTGATGCATGTGAGGGGAAGCTATCGTGGGAAGCAATGTTGATGCCCCATGTGAGAGGGGGAGGCACCATTGTAATTTTTTTAGGGCAAAGAAAATTCGGAGGCACATGTAGCCCTCCATATTCAGATCCTACAGAAAAACGATGCTTCAGTTTAGTAACAGTTATTGCATATTGGCTTCATATGAACTCACCTGTCACAGCTCTCGTTTTCTGACTGTTGCAGTCTGCAGGGGGAGTGGTTTTGTGTTTTGTGAATGAAGGAGAGACTTTGAGGTGTATCATAACCAAATTTTGAACCTTGAATGCTAATAAAGCGGTGCTTATACTGTATTCATGACTACATGCACCTGTGCATTGAAGATATTTCTCCATAAAAGAAAATATACAAGTATGATGAGATGTTGCAAAACACAAGGTTGCCACTTGCAACCTTGGATTTTTTATTAACATTGAATCCGAGTTTGAAAAGGTTACATCTTTTACCAGGTTGTGTGGTTAGTGAGACCTTTGCACTGATGCAAAACAATGACAATGCAAATGATTTGAATGTAAATTTTGATCTATTTTTGTTTCAAATTTTAATTTGTTTTGTTTTGTTTGATTGCACTACAAATAAAGTAAATTAAGACATGAAGTATAATAAAGTAAAACCCAAAATATAATTAAACGAGAATTTGTATTTTTTTCATTTGCACTTCCATGCCTTTGTACTAGTGCAAATAAAATTGCGCTGCAACCAAACACGGCCTAAGGTTCAAAATATCAGTATTCTATATCATATTGGGTAGATTAGATATAGATGTGATATTGGTTATTTTGCCGGTTATGCATGGATATGGTAGAAAGATATGAATGCATTTGGATACATTAAGGACACTCTAAATCCATACATATGTCATAACATTAAGGCCCCGTTTGGTTCGCAGGAATAGGGGTCTGGAATCGAAATCAGAATGGGCTATTTTGATTCCAACCGTTTGGCTGGGCAGAATCGAAATCCCATTCCTGCTGGAATGGCATTCCCCCATTTGAGGGAATGGCCATTCCCTGCCCCTCCCTTAGGAATGAAATCTCATTCCTCTTGATTCCCATTTCCATTCTCATTCCTATCTGAACCAAATAGTCTATATGAATAAACCATTCTGATTCCAATTTCAAGGGATTTCAATTCCATCTTTGATTCCGATTCCAACTATTAACCAAATGGATCCTAAATCTAAAGTTAGGGTATCTAACTTGTTGTAGCAGAGACCTAAGCTCAAATCACCCTACCAGTAGGGTTTGGAGTGTGTTAGGGAGATGGAAAGGGATACCTCATTGTGTAACAATACATCAAACAGTGTTAGAACTTCCAAATCTACTGAAAATTCATTACAAGACATATCAAATTGTCGATACATCAATAGATCATTGATCTTATAGTTCTCTCTTACCAATTAAAATAATTTAGAATATATAAAATAAATTATTTTTATTTTTTACTTAAAAAAAACCATTTTTGACATAAATTATTTTTAGATCAATAATGGATCAAATTATGGACCTTTCCACCCATGTCACATGCCTATACCTTCAAATACCAGTACAATACACCCTCTATCAAACTATCATGATATTTTGAACTTCAAACTCTATCAGCCAGCATAAAAAACAAAACACTGACATGAGATTGGACGGCAGTACTTGGGGGATTAAAGAAAACTAGGTTCTAAATAAAATAGGGCTTAGAATTTCAATCTCACGATGTTGACTGTTGACTGGTCCAAGCGAAGCTGTAACGTTGATATGCCATCATTTCTGAGCACGTTTCCCGCACTCCATATACTCAGGGACAGCTCTGAAGTTCAAAGTTCAAACTCTCTCCTGTATCAGCTTACTCTACACCATATTTACCTAATTATCTAAGAGAGAAAAAAAAATAATTTTAATTTTGTTGACAATCTTGCCCATCCAATTTATTAATACATTTATTGATTACATTAAATATCACCTCATTAATTAATATACTCACTTTATTTTACAATATTATCCTCCAAAGGGGTATCACATTTAATAGTACATTTTCCATCTGTCTTCTGAACTCAGCCTTTTAGCATATCTTCATGGTGGATATATATTACTGCAGTTCAAAGTCTAAAGGAGCCCCATAAGCCATAGTTTCTCTCTACAGTCTACACCTTCTATTCATGGATACAATTTCTATCAACAGTCAAAATACTTTGCCAGATGTACAAAACAAGAGCTCGGATCCCCTACGTATAAATATTCTGACATCAGGACATTACAGGTGTACATTGAAAGTATCTCACTGTCATTCATGGAAAAATGTTTCCAATACAAGCCAGTGGTGTTTAGGTGGGAATGGATGTGGGAACAGTTCGTGGGTAGGAGATTGGAGTGGCAAAACAAATGTATTAAAGAACTATAACTCTGAACTGTTGATATTGACCGGGGAAAACGTCAATGTAAGGTGGAGCAAAGGCCACTATAACTTGGTAGAATGGTAAAATCTCTGGCCCACTGGTTTCATGTGTATAGAACATTGGCTTGTTCACTCGTGATTGGTTATTTACCTCGGCCCGCACGCCGGTATTCCCAAGTGATCCTCTGTCTTCCAAGACCCGGACGGTCAAAATAGTCATTAGGTAATGTCCCTCTGACAGTAATGCAAGCAAGGGTGTTTTGTTGAAGGATTGTATGCATGGCCAATTCAGTGGATCTCATCTAATGGACAATCTGGATTGACCATAAGATCCCTCCAGGAATAAATTTGGATTCAGTCCTCACAAAATTTGTATTCACACCGTCCTCACAACACCTACAGCTGTGTATTTGATGCATCTCTCCATGAATGGAAAAAATATAGGTATAAAGATGTTTTAAATGCATGATCTTAAGTGTTTGGGTCTGCTAGTACAGCCTTTGGTTGAAGTACAATTTTATTTGCACTAGCACAATTATATGGAACTGTAAAAGAAAAAATGCAAATTCTTATTTAATTTTGTTTTGGGTTTTACTTTATTCTATTTTCATGTCTTAATTTACTTCATTTGTATTGCAGTGAAACAAAATAAACAAAATTTTGGAACAAAAATAATTCAAAATTTACACTCAAATCATTTATATTACCATAGTTTTGCATCAATGCAAATTTATTTGTATTCTAAGTACCAAACAAACTTACAAATGCTTAATTAGTTTGGAGTTCAAAAAGAATCCCAAAATCCTTTCTGTCCAAGCATATAGATTTATTGCTGAAGCTTCAGTAGCAAAACACTATATTGAAACATTGTGGTTGGCAGAGAGAGAAGACAGTATGACTAGAGGTTTTGGACTGTAGTCCAATGGATCCCCTAGATGTCATAAGATCCCTCCATGTGGCAGAAATAAGTTCGGTTATTTGGAGAAATTCCTAAATGCACATAGAATAAGGTGAACCTCTCTTATTTGTTTATTTTTGGCATACAAACACATTTAGAAGGGAATGAGGGCCTTAGGGGTGGTGCAGGGGGCCCACTGGCCATGCATGCCTTAAAGAGTCTCTGCAGTTCCACGGGTTTAATACATTTTTGTCTCTAGCTTATTTGGAGGGGTGCCAAATGACCATCTCATAATTGCGTCATTGTTGGACTTTTTATCTTTTTTGTTTTGGTAAACTACAAATACCACCTACCCATCCATGATTGTAGATCATTTGGGGTTGTTAAATTAAAATTGTTCATTTTGCTGAGGAGTCATGAAATGACATTATATTTTGATAATAAGCAGAAATTGCTCCTCCTACCTCAAACTTTATGGTGGATTAGATAGGACCCTTCTTCAGCTTAACAAGTTTCAGTAAAATAAGCCAATTACATACATGAACTTTGTAAATAACTTATGCCTTATTATGAGTAATGTAAGGCCACTTGGTTTTTTCAATATAGTTTCTTCCCATGTCTTTGTTTTGTGCCCATAGCTGGGCGAAGGTGTCCAAACTGATTAATGACTAATTAACAAAACTTAACATCTTTGTGATTGTGATTGTGGTGGTGCCATGTCCATGTGTAGAGAGAGTAAAAGACATACATGTGGTGAAACCCCACCAATCCAATCTCAAATACACGCCAACCAAAAACGATGGTATCAATCAGATGGGTAACCTCACCGACCCCATTCATTAGCTCTGGCCTCTGGATAAGATAACAAGGACATGTTTGAAAGGCATGCACTTTGCTTTGTCTCCAGCTTTGAAGTTCGTATTTTTGCTGTGTTTTTTTTTTTTTTTTTGTTGGTTTTGGTTTTCAACGGGCAACGGAAGCCTTCTTTCACGTCAACAAGATGTAACTAGCTAGCCTTTCCCAGGGATAGAGCAAGAGACTCCCTTGCTGTCTCCCAAATCTAGAGAGATCTTCCCAGTTTGGACCAATGCAAATAAAGGAACTAGAGGAGGCAAAGAGGAATTCAAATTCTCATTATATATATTTCAGCTTTTCAGCTCCCACTCATTAACTCCCAACTTTGTCCTGCATCCGTGATCAAAGCATCCATAGCTCATAAACAGTTTGAGTTAGGGAAGCCCAAGTGCATCAATCAAACACGCATCCTTTTATTTATTTATTTATTGGATCCGTCTCCCATCTGACGACTGATGTTAAAAGCCTTGCGGAAAGAAGGGCGGAAAGGGGAGAAAATTATCGTCGTCGGTGGAGCAATTGAACCGCCCATCAACGGATGACAGTAGGGGTCAACTTCTAGTTCTCAGCTTAGCTTGTAGCCTTACGGTCGAAGATTCCTTATTCAAGTTGGGCTTAGATTTATACTAGGTTAGGTTCTGAGTCAGCTTGAGTTACAATTACAACTAGAATTGAAGGGGCTAGAAGCAGACCTAAAAGGGCATGGGGTTGACCGGTTGAAGCAAGGTTTAAATTAGGTATCGTCAATACTTCTGATACTCAACAAATTTAAAGGGGGCGATATTTTTATTTATACTTTTGAAGTTTCAGGCTTTTGAAAGAGAGAAAACTTGGAGAGGATTACTGATTGAAAATAGGGCTTTACCCAAACTCTTAATATTTGACATATCCATGCATTCAAAGATCGATATGTATTGGTTGAAACACATTGATACCTTGCAACCTTTGGTCCAAGTAGTAAGAAATAATTTAAGTGCTCATAATTCAACAATTGATATCACGAAGCAGGTTTCCTGTAGTCAACTGCCGACCCCATATAGTGGGGATGAAGCTTAAATGATTATGATAATCTGACTCAGGTTGAAGATCTGAGCAACCTAAGTTGTGATGGCCTCTCCTTCCATTGCTCTCTGCCTCTCACTACCATTTTGGATTATGACAATGATAGTCAATTATTAATTAGTGTGGTTGTGGTAGTAAGTACAGCTGTGGGTGGAGGCAGGAGACATCTTACTCCATGACACTCAGAGACAGTTGTCACTGCCACCAAGGATTGTTAAGTAGAAGCTTCAGAAGATATTAATATGATCCAAGCAAATGCAATAATAATAGTAAAAAAAAATGGATCTATATTATTTACAAAGGTTGCACCCATATGTTGGGAGGAAAATTTTACATTCGTACACACTAGTCATTGAGATCATTCTTCAATTTATATCTGAGTATTTCCTATACATTTCCTTCTTTGTTCTAGTTTTAATTCTTATGCTCTCCTGGTTAAATGGGGGTTGAATCCCTCCCTCCTTAACAAATGGGCAGAACATGGGAATTGAGTAGAACGAATTTACAGGTGCTCCACTATGTCACTGTATTTCTTCTTTTCCCTATTTGGCAAAAACTTGACTTCTGCATCTCTATCTTCCAATGGCATGTTCCATAACAGGGGAACAGCAATCCATGGAAGAGTTTCCAGTGAAGCAGGGATGTATGTACATGGTTACAAGTTATAACTAGGAAACCCGAGTGCAAGCCTTGGGAACCTCAAGACTGGAAGTCTGGAACTCAAGAATAGGATCTAACAAGACCAAAATTGCAGAGAGACCTGGACTTGAAGAGACCACCAAAGAGGAACCTGGTCGGGGATTCCTGCGAAGAAGATTTCGTGTTCTCGGAGCAGCCTCTCACTTGGAGAATTGTCTGGCCAATCACTTGTCTGATTGAATCAATTGTCTTGGCATCAACGGGATTTCCTGCTGCATCACGAACATAGAAGGTATTGATGGCCTTCCCTGCTCTGGTTGTCACTTCTGCCCTTGTGACTGCCAAGCCATTCTCTCGGAAGATTCGAGTGACATCTGATAGCAATCCAACTCTGTCAGTTGTGCAGAGCTCCAGCTTCAATCCCTGTGAGAAGAAAATTCAGAGAAAACAACCATGGGACATTTACCTAAAAGACATTTTGAAAACCAAGGTGTAGCTGCATTGCATAACCGTCAGCTGTAGCCTTTTTCTTCATAGAAAGGGCTATAACTCCAAGTATTTTGGCATTCTCACGAATTTGATACATTGCCTCTAGATGGTTTTCTTTTTCAGTTGATTGTGAGGTAATCTCAGTTTCTATCCTTCATAGCAAGGACAATCTTACGTAGGTTAATTACTCATTATATGTAACTAATATGTAAATCAATGTCTGATACTAGCTTATCATTTCATCCAAATGCCAAAATCTTTTCATCCACTCCCTTATACTTGTCCACCTAATCAGACCAATGAAAGCAGAAAAGCATCCAAGACGCCCATAAAGCCACTAGGAGGGTGGATCCATAATATAGGAATTGAAAATAAGGAAATGAGACCCTAATTTCCCAAAACTCTATTGCCAGAGATATCTACGAAAATACAATCAACTCCAGTTCTGTCATCTGTGATCTATAATACAGTGCAGTTCATAAAAATCTATCTTTGAGGTAACAATATTTACAAATTCTCTAGAGCAAAACTAAAATGGATGGGATTTATGAGTTTCTAATCATACGGTTGGATATTTCGTCCATTTCTTATCCAGTATAATTTTATACAAGTATGTCAGTAATGTAGATGCCTGGGCACTCGGCACCCTAGCTTTTGATATATGGTATATTTTCAATACAGAAAAATATGAACAGATTCTTATCTAGTTTAGGCCTCAAGTTTTGGTTGGCCAATATATTTGGATTAAACAGCTAAAAAAATCAAACAATAATAACAAATAATATCTCTAACCTCAGATACTCTTCTTTCAATGGCTGCTTCAAGACATTGGATTACTCTTTGTCTCTCTGCTTCTGAATTTACAGGGGACCCATCAATATGCCTGATATAGAATTCCTGAAAAGGAAAACAGAGATAATGTTTTCAGGCTAACTATAAATTATTAGATGTTTGTAAAATTCCAATACATTGCACATCCAAACACTATTTGCAGCTTGATATGTAACTATATATGGGCAAAACCATGACCCTATGAGAGTATCAGATACCTGATAAGCTTCTGGTTGTTCTGCATCAACATTTGCATGGAAAACCACATATTGCATATCAGTCAAGGTGCAGACTGTGTCAAAGAGAAGCTTTGGCCTATCCTTGCACCGAATTGTGACAACTGAATAATCCTTGTCATACCAATTGACAACAGTGACATTAGGCCTTTGCTTCTCATCAAAGGCATGATCATCTAACCGTTCATAATCCCGATCGGCAAACATCATCTGGTGAAGCCTTCTCTCAGTGTGGGTCACCCCAAGAGAAACTGCAGTCTTGGCCCCCCTGGTTTTATTGTTACCCTTCAGTACATTACAGAGCAATGCCTTAATCTTAGACAGGCTCTCCGGGTCAGTAATTGCAGAACCAGTCTCCTCATCAGTTACATGCATCACAGCTGCAGCCCGCGTATTGTGGGTCCAAACCTCTGCATTTACTACATTGCATTTCAGGCCAGTGAGAACAGCACACACTTCAGACAGCAGTCCAGGTCTGTCGGTGCCAGTTAACTCAATTGATGTGTGGTTGGTTGATTGCTCAACCCCCACATTTCTTCCCAACGTGGGTACAAAGGAGGAATCTGCCCCAAGAGACTGAAGAGAAAGGCTAAGATTAGATCGGTATGTTTGATAAAGCACAGATAAAGTAAACTTATTAGCCAAAACGACTCACTTTACGAATATATTCCAGAATCCCTTCATCTTTAAGCTTGTTCCCTTCTCGATCAGTAACATTAAAAACTGGTGACAGCTCCACCAGGTTATTTTCAACAATAACAGAAAGGAATCAAGAAAAAAAAAAGAGGAAAAACGTGCATGTGGTACCAGAAGAAAGCTTACCATCCATGAACCATCCTCCATCAGAAGATATATAAGCTTTAGTAATAATAAGGTTCAGATCTGTGAGCACCTGCACAACCTCCAGAAGTATTCCATGTTTGTTCGCACTGTCCACCTTCATCATGAAACCCAAGAAAACACCAAATTATCAGGAACAAAAGAAAAAAAAGCCAGGGAAAGTGTTACCTGCCAAATCCATAAGAATGAAGGAAAACAAGTCATACCCGTATAACTGTTGCGTTTTTGCATGTTTCGTTATCAATTACAACTCTGCAACGGAGAAACAGAAAAAGAAAACAATTATGAGCAAATGCCGGGATTATTTTAGTTCGTTAGAAGCGGCTTTCTAGAATCACTTACCTGGGTGGATTCATCCTTCGAACAAATTTCTCATATTCATCATCCATATCCCACGAAGAGTTCATATCGGCCCCTGAACGAAAGAAATTTGAGGAAATCAGACAGAACCCAAGATGCAAACGAACCAATGAATAAGAGAAAATGAAAAAGACCCCCCATTATTAATTATTAATTATTAAAAAGCAAAAGAGAAAAAAAAAAGGAAAAAAAAGTCATAATTGATAAATAAAAACATAGAAAAAGTCATAGAAACACATGACCCAAAACCACCAATCAGAAGCAACGAGCTGGAATTCCCACCAAATGAGTAACCAATTCATATATTTTATTTTGTAATAAAATGAAAAAAAGGAAGGAATAGAAAGCAAACCAGTCGAAACAAAATGTTGAATGTTCTAGTTCTACAGCCACGAATAGAAAGACTTGTTGGAAGCAAAAAACTCGCCAATCAGAAACAATATAGAAAAACTCAAAAACCAGTAGAAAAGTATACAAGATAGAACGCACGGTACCAAGAACGCCAATCAAGACACGACAAAAGGAGCCTAACCACCATAGAAGAACAGTTCCCGGAACCAATCAGTTTCCAAGACTCGAGACCCAGCAAAGAAGGGGACAATAAAAGTGAAAAAGAGGAAGAGAACTATTCAAGACCGTGAAGAGAACCGGTAATTAAAAACACACAAACCAGAAAACAGACAGGCTCGTCAGCAAAAAAAACTATGAATTAAATGCAGAGAGACCACATAAATGAACAATCCTTTTACCTGAAATCGAAAAGTAGGGAAACGAGAAAACTACAGAAGCCCAATATTGTGCATAAATAGACAGATGAATTGAGAATAAAATATGTCACGATAGATAAAACGAAGGCAATTAGCCGAAACCAGAATCAGACTACAGGCTCATGAAAATACATCACCAAAATCGCAAATTAAAAGAGAGTACGTGAAACGAGAAGAATAAATGTCACATACCCATTATAACTCTTGAAGATTCGTGCACTGCTAGAGTGGCTGCTGGTTGTTTACTAGTATAAGACAGAAAGAAATCCAAAGATCTTCCCCCTCTCTGATCTCTGTCTTATGGAGAATGATATCACTAGAACTCTTCAACGCAGCAGAAAAGAATTGTCTCCCCCTCCAACCTTAGAAAAACCTCTTCAAAACCCTCTATAAATCAACTACTCCCCCGGCCCCCGACACGGAACTCCAAATCCTGCAACTTCACCGGTACATTCATAGAATACTCTCTCTCTCTCTCTCTCTCTGCTTTATGAACTCTCACTTTCCAAGCTTCCGTCTGGTACTTATAGAAACTTGCCAAATTCCAACCAAGCCCTCTCCGCTGTCCTAACCACCCAGCGCATGTTAGGAGCTATCCTCTCCATGGTCGTAGGGGAACTCTCTAACTGTGGACCCATTAAAGCATTAACCACTGGCCTACGATTCCAATCTTGTGGTCATCCATGGTTTAGCTATGACTTACAGGCAATCTTGTAAACAAGTAAAGTATTTTCCTTTATTTTGCTTTTCTCCACCAGAATATTGCGAGTGCATGCATGTGAATTGAGAATTGTGAAATTTATAACAAAGCGTGCCCGATTTGTATCGGCGAAGAAATCAGAAATCAATAAATGAAACTGAGGAAGAAGCAGAGGGCCCACCGATACCACATGGATTCAGATCTTACGGTTCAGTAACGAATTAACTCCATCAGTTAGTAGTTATTACAACGTGTCGCGGACAAAAGCGAAAGTCCAACCAGGGATCTTTCGAACTTAAATGACTAAAGGTCTAAAGCAATAATAAAATAATTACTATATATCGGCCGGTACGCCCAACGACGTGTCCGAACTTAATATATACCATATCGGCGATAAGTTGCTACAAATAGTACTAAATAACTACTAATAATACTAGCTAGCCAATCTTTCAAAATCCGAGTCGGGGCACTGCACCGTAAACGGTGCAGCAAAAATCCCCGAAATCTCGTCCCGGAAATCCGAGAATCTTTCCGTCTTTCTGGGTCTGGTCACCCCTGGTGGGTGTTGGTGACCCACATGGTTAGTCTCTTTCCGGCCGAGGTGCGGAACCGCATACACGCGTGTCTTACGGCGCGTGCCGGGCACATGTCGCCTGCATGGATCTGGGTGCACCGGCCAGCGGCCAGCAGCTCCCCTCTCTCTGTTTCGATATTTCCCCCCTTCCCACGTGCAGAAACTGAAAGATTACAGATTTCTTTCATAATAATTAGGAATCATGGGAGTAATTAATTAATGTAATAATGATGTATAAATAACTAAATCAATGTCCACGTATCATACCTTCCCGTTCAATTTCAATCAGATTGATAGACTGTGGGACCCCCCGTACCTTTGTATTAAGCTGATCCATCTCATCAATCATCATGAGCTCATGTTATGGATCACTCGTGTGTAGTAGTGTACTCATTATGATATTATATCGTACTTGATCATTCCATGCAATACTTATGCTAGGCTAGACAATTTCTCTTTCTCTCTCTTTTTTTTCTTCTTCTTCTTTTACATAAATAAAAGATAAAAGATTCCGACCTGTATCTAGACTAGAGTCACTACTAGTCTAGGCCTCCTAAACTCGATATTCTCACCGATAACAATGGAGCACGCTATTCATATTTCATGAAAATACCGACCAAAGCCGAGTCCTCATTTCAAATTTCAAGTAGGGTTAGAGACTTAGAGCCATTCTCAACCGGGTCCAACTCTAGACCGGGTTTGGATAACCAATCCAAACCCATGAGCCATGAAAGATAGAGCTTCTTTTCCCTTGGTGTCTTCCACGTTGGAATTGGGCGTGGTTCATTATTAAGCTTGGAAGTGCGTTGTTGTGTGAAGATCATATCACTTTTTCACTTAATATCCGTGTATATATTAAAGATTGAAGTGCCCCATTTCATTTAGTACAAGCAAGTGACAGAACAATTTGAAACCAACTTGTCAAAGATGGAGATAGTAAGGATGATTTTGATAAGGTTTGATGAGTCATCTACTTAGCTGGCGTTTGAAAGTCTGAGTAATTGCCACGTAAGCATTCATTACCCATATTAGTTGGCCTCATTTTTGTCAAGATTTCTTTCTTTATTTTTTATCTGCACAAATGGAAGCCAAGGTGGTTATGGGACGGAGTAACCAGACCAGCAGGAAGCGACCACCTCAGGTGTCTCTCTTTTTTTTTCTTCTCTCTAAAGAAGAGGGGTAGGTGGGTGGGCCGCCACTGCAAGTTAAGAGGGTACAATACATAATGAGTTACACGGCTGACCTGCACAAAAGAAATTGTCCACGTGGCCAGTTTGAATGATTTCATGGCAGATATATGGGTTAAATTATTGCCCCTGTAATTCTTTCACGTGGAAGTATAAGGGAAAACAAGTTTATTACGTATCTTTGCCTACAATAATTGCAAGATTGTCCCCATCAACAGAGGAAGAGGGTAGGCGAGTTCCAATTATTTAGCTACTAAGACCTGCCCTCAGGCTGTAAATTCAAACAGCACCAGCCATGTTAAGTGCAAATATGACCCAATTCCACTCAAGAAAATACGTACTCTCTGGAAGGAATTCAGAATGCATTCTCCACCTTCCACATGGTTTCGTGCTATTGATGAGGATTAAAAAAAAAAGGAATAGAGAAGCCTTCAAGCTTGAATCAATTATGAACTTCTCTCTCAGTTGTCACCACCTTCTACGGCTCTACCCACCCATTATGTCCGGTTGGTTTCGGAAAAGGGATGTTGTTTCCTACATTGGAAGCTGTTGTTAATATTCTTTACACTTGTTAATTATTTCACTCTCTTCTCATGCTTTGTGTAGATATGATTGAAAAAATCTATTCATTACTCCATCAAAGAGTAGCTTCTTAAAACAATGAATACTCTAGGATATTTGGCAAAAACACCCTAATTAAAGTTCATGTTTTGCTAAATGTTATATATGCCCATCTAGAATTGGACACACAAAATAATATGGAATCTAGAGATTTGTCGAACTAGCCTCTCTATTCTGCTAGCAGTCCAAACACAGCACAAGGGAATTCAAGTAGCTTAGTTTGTACAAAACCATAAGGATTTTTTATTGATAATTTGTTCATTTCATCCATTTATTATTGGACTGAAACTTGCGTCGACCTGAATCAAATCCATAAAAGTCAAGTTGTGTTGGGTCAGGTTGAAGTTTAGATTAGAGTTAGGGCTGAAAAGTATGATCAGCCCCACTTCACTTTGGGGTTCTACTAGGATTTTCTTTTTCTTCTTTGGGTTGGGTTGGGTTCTTGGCCAACCCAACTTAATTTCAAATTTGTATGTACAAATATCATATAAACATGTATCTATGTAAGTTCTTATGTCTACATATGTATTTATGCATGTATATATGCATGCATACATGCAAGTATATGCATGTTAACAAATTTAAGTTTAAAGGCAAAACTTTTTAAAGCATGATAATTATGTCCATTTGTATATAATAATGTCAAATAGAAATGCGAATGCTAAGATAATTGAGTGGAAAACTAAAAAGGATAAGCCAATGGCTATCCTTGCATGAGTAGCTCCAATAAATGATAGAATGAAAGAAAGTAAACTAAGATGGTTTGATCATATGTGTGGAATACCATCAACATCACTGGTTAGAAGACGTGATTTGTTATAATAGTTGAAGAGACTAGAAAAGCTAAGAGTAGACCGAAAAGAACATGGGTATAGAAAGAAATGTTTAAGCACTAATAGTCTAACAGTGGATATGAATTTAAATAAATGGAGTGGCAAAACAGGATTAATGTAACCATTCTCATATGGTTGGAATAAGGCATGGATGATGATAATGATGAATGTTAAAACTTGATTGACCTTAATCATTAAGCCCAGAAAATAAGAACCGAAGTATAGAAATCAGACCAACCCAAAAACCAATCGACTGAGCCAATCTAAACCCAAAGCAAGTTTTTGTTAGGGACCTCATCCCAATTAATCCTAAGTTGTTTTGGGTTAAAAAGTATGATAAAGGCTAACCCAAATCCAACTTGAGCCAATCCAAACTAAAAGTAGGGTTTGTCTCAATCATTGTGGAATTTTTAGCTCTTTGTGATGGTCTTAGGCTTAATTTGTCTCAATCAAGGAATAATGGTGGTTGAGGTGGAAAGTGACAACAAATGTCTAGTTGACATCCTTCTTGGAAAAACACCCTACCATGGAGTATCACTTATATTTAGCGTGAGATTAAAAGAATGATCTCCACTATGCACATTAAATTCTCTCAGGTTCTTAAAGAGGGGAATAGATGTGCTGATTTCTTTGTTTGCATCTATAGCTCCTTGCAAAATGCTCCATGTAACCTTGTGAATTTTTTGAAAGAAGACTATCAAAGACTTCTGGTTTTACATATAGGGTAGAGTGCTTTTGCTCTTGTTTTGTCTTAATGTACTGCCATTCTTTATTTGTTCTTGTGGGTTGGGTTGAGAGGGTGAGGTTGTATGTTTTGTATTTGGGCTTTGGGGTAAGGCGAATTACATCTTCCCCTTTGATAGTGGTTGATTAATAAAATATTAAGGTGGCCATCCCTCCACCCACATAAATACAGGGGTCTCAAAAAAAAAAAAAAAGGAAAAAGAAAAAAAGAGTTATGTTAGGGCCAACGTCAACCCAACCTATTTGCACCCGCATAGAATACTTTGGAGTAGAAATTAATATCTGTATTATAATATTATAGTACTTGAGGATTATGACTTTATGTTGTTTTTTTTTTTTTTGCTCCACCCCTGCCCATAAATCCCCAACCATGGTACAAGCGGACTTTGATCCCAAAGGAGACTTACCAACCAGCCAGTTGACAGCTTGTAGCTATATGATTTTTAATGATTTTATTAAAAAAAAACTGTAAAATTTAGTTTTTTACACTTGAATTAGGAGTTTGTCCCTATCCTTTTTATTTTTTTTCTCTTTTATTTCTATTTTTATTTTGTTTTTCATGTAGTCATTGTATATCCATGCATCTGCACCTTAATAGTGTATAAATTAAAGTAAAATCTTTACACTATGTTTGGTTTGAAGGGAATGGAAGAAAAACCCATACAAGGTTTATAAAGATTTTCCTACATTTTCCTTCCTTTCCTTATTTTTCCTTCAAACCAAAGGCAGACTTAGAGAAGAGGCCTTCTCCTTTAGACACATGGTTGACCTACCACAAAGGGGGTATTTGACAACATGGTTGGTTTTATTTATTTTTGATGTAATAGCTGTTTTATTTTTAAAAACAAATCATGTTGTCGAACCTCTTAAGAGAAAAAAGGGGTAAATAAAGTTTAATTCTAAAGTAAAAATACATGTAAAATTGGAGTAGGTCCCGTTTTAGCTCTCAAACTATGTTGTTTCCTAATTCAAGTCAAAAATAGTTCTGCCAGTGTGTGGGGTCTGGTTTGACCGTTCGATTCAAGATAGACTCGGTCCCAACTTGATAAATAAATGTGCAAAACCAATTGCAAATTATACCAAGTCCCATACACCCAGGATCAACCCAATTACTAGTCGGGACTATTGGGTCCGACTTGAAAAGACGCAATTATTAACAGCTATAATTTTAACATATAATTTGACAACAAAATAAACTTATATCTGTGTTAAAATGACACATTTGAACATGGTAATATGATAATATTAAATTATATTATGAAAAAATAGGTATTAAATCGGGGAGTTTATCTGTAATAAATGTGTAGTCAAATTTTTTTGGAAGTTAAATTTGAGTCTCATCAATCGGTTCAAAACAACCAAAATTGTTCTGACCCAGTTATAATTGGGAAATGATATTAAAACCCAGAATTAACCCAACTATAATTACTTATCAAAAAAAAATCCAACTATAATTGAGAGATATGGTGCATACCTAAATCCTATATAATTATGTCGGTTCAGTTTGGATTTTCGGGTGCGCCCGACCCATTAACAAAACTTGTCAGAGAGTTCGCATGCTCAAAAAATAAATCAAATCTAATCTTAGGTTATATTTGGATAAGCTTTTGATTTGAGTTTTAAACCGTGAAAAACAAAATAGTCAGAAAGTGCTTTTGAGTGTACATAAAAAATGACATGAGAATGTTATTTGCTGATTCTTCCTCCAAGAAAGAATCGTAAATAGAAAGGAATCAATATAGGCACATTAGTCTGGTCTGGTAGTCCCCTTGGTAGGGGTTAATACAACCAGGTTTGGGTTGGACCTCATACAAATTAATATCAATTTGAATGGATTGGACAGACTGATAAAGATATACTGAACTGGATCAGTCCAAATTTAATCGTCCAAAGTATTTATTGGATTGGATTAGATCTAGTTTATTTGTAATGGATTTATATTGGATTGAGTCAGATTGAACCAATGTCCAGTCCATTGACATAAGGTAAGAGTATGGGTGTCAATAGACCAAATTTGGGTTAGAATCAATCTAGATTAAAATCAATTTAAACAGTTTAGACAGTCCAGACATTGAATTGGGCCAGTCTAGAAGGGTCCAAAGTATTCATCAAATTGGATTGGACCTGGTCTATGTATAATGGACTCAGGCCATGTTTGGGAGTGCTTAAAATAAGTGATTATTTGGGCTACTAAGCACTTATTGGTATTTGAGAAATAATCCCGAAATAAGTGCTTATTTTAAAAATAAGGGTTTATTTTTTAAGCCCAAATTTCCAGCTTTTTAAGTGCATATACAATAAATACTTATTCAATTTTTTTTTCTTCCAAAATTATCCCTAGTTGAATTTTAAAATACCACTTATGAAATTATGCCTAGTTGAATTTTATAAAAGTTCTCTTGTAAAAGTATTTTAATTAGTGGTGATCATGGGCCGGGTTGGGCTTTGCACTTATGATAAGGGCTAAAGTTTAGGCCCGAGCCCGGCTCGGCCCAAGGTTCTGGCCCTGTAACATAAGCCCTAGCCCAGGTCTACATGGGTCTGGGCTGGGCCGGGCCTGATTCCGGGCCAATGTCTTTCATATATAAAACATTATATATCTATAATAATTTATATTAAATGACATAATATGCATATAAAATATTACATATAATATAAATTGTACATGTCATGTTATAATATTTATATATAATATAATGTAAAATAACATGTATACATTATACACAAAATGTGTAAGTTCAAATATTTGTGGGCCTGATATGGGCCCGGTACCGGTCGGGCCTAAACACAAAACCCAGGTCCAAACCCGGAATTTCTGGACTGGGCTGAAATGATCACCCCTAATTTTTATAAAAGTACTTTATAAAAGTGTTTTCATAAAAGTACTTTTACAAAAGTGCTTTTATAGAAGTGCTTTCATAAAGCGTTTTCACAAAATTACTTTTTATAAAAGTGATTTCATAAAAATATTTTTGTAAAAGTGATTTCATAAAAGTACTTTCGTAAAAGTGTTTTTGTAGTACTTTTATAAAAGTGTTTTCGTAAAAGTACTTTTATAAAAGTGCTTTCATAAGGGTATATTTTGAAACATTGAAAGAAAATGAAGGAAAAATAGTCACAAATGCTTATTTAAGTGCTTATTGGAGAAAAAAAACTACCAAACGTGCCAAATGCAAATAAATGCTTATTTGAATAAGCACTTGTTTTTAAGAACTCCCAAACATGGCCTCATACTGAACCAGACTAGGCTTTTATCCACTTAGGTGGTCTATTCTAGATCTTTTCTGGTTCATGCCTTGTCTCCAACAGTACTGCCTAGAGGTGTAAATCGGGTCGTGCCGGCCGCGGCCCGACTTAGCACGATGGTTCATGGGCCGTATTGCCCATGGCCCGTGTGCTGACACAACCCATATATATGTATATATTAATGAAATAAATAACTATTTTCAATTTTATTTGATTATCGTATATATAAACAATTGTATATATCAAAATTAATATAGAATAACAATTTTAAGATTTTTTTTCAAATTTTTAAATAAATAGCTTTGACTCAATCTACAGCCTGGCTTGGCCATGGACCAACCTGGCCCATGACATAACACGGGCCCACACGAGCTCAGGCCGTGGGCTGTGTCGGGCCGCCCCCCAAAATATCTCAAAGCAGAGAGGCATGACCCAGGACGGCCACCAGCACGGCCCGTTTAACAGCTCTAATACTCCCTCCCAAGGCAGGGTGTAATATGCAGGTGCATTTTTACCATTAGACTTTTAACCTGGTGATGGGCGTGTTTTTAATTTTCCAAATTTTGATGAGATTTTGATTTCGGAATTCCAAATCAAGGATTGGGCTGAAACCATTGTTATGGGATTGGATTCCTGATCTTAAACAATGATAAGATGTATTTCACAGTGGAGTTAAAATTTCATGTCTCGGCAGTTAATTTAAAAAAGCTCATATACAATCCAGATCCCAGTTATCCCATCAAAGCATGACACTGAAAAGTCCCAATCTCACCAAGACAACTCCGGACTGACTACCCACTACCTGAAGAGGCCATCATGGCTCTTTTTCTTTTAGATTGTCTTGACTTGTCAGTTGGCGCTGGTCATGGTGGGGTCCTGCTTAGGAGGACAAACTTATAAGCTTGTCCTTCTAGGGCCTAACTGTTGGACGTAAACTTTACAACATATCTGGCTTTGGCAGAAGGATGAATTATTGAATCTGAATTCTCAATGGTCCAGGTATTGTCCAGTTGGGATTGGATACATAGGTAGTAGACACATGCACCTTTAAATGACATTTTACACATGGGATGTCCCGGACCTGTATCTGGGGCTGTTTCCCAAGTCTATAAAACAAAAACCATTAATTCATATTGGCAAACACCCCCTTGGGTTTCTATTTGGGCAGTTGAAGAACCGATTAGGTTATGTTTGGTTTGAAGGAAAATGTTGGGAAAGGAAGGAAAAGGTAGGAAAAGCTATACAAGGTTTGTGAAGGTTTCCCTATCTTTCCCTTATTTTTCCTACATTTTTCTTCAAACCAAACACAGCTGTATACAAGGTTTGTAAATGTTAGTGCCAAGATTTTAGAACAGGGAAGCTGGAGAGAGAGAGATGGACATACAAGACCAGTGCTGTATATGGTCTTGTATGTCTGGTCCAGTTAGGGTGCAAATAGATCACAATAATCCCATCCGATACTATTTTGTTGGATTCAGATTTCTCCTGTTTGGATAGAATTCAGATCACCCCTATCTGATCCAATCCCATATATATGTTATTTATTTATATAAAATATATATATATATAACACATATATATGTTATTTATTTATTTATAAATATATTATTTATATTGCATTTTTGTAAATTTGTTATATTAATCATTTACATCCCTAGGTTCAGGTCAAGGTAGACCCAATCTCAAATAAAAAATGAATGCAACCAGATCACCTACCCATAACTCCACCCGCACCTATATACCCCACAAGACAAATGCATTAAGAACATCTACCCATGAATGACAACATACAAGTACAGCAGATGTTTAATGTGCATTGAAATGTCTTGTGGGTAGGAATGTATAGAATACAGGAGATGTTATCAGTGACCACGTACAAATACAGGAGATGTTTTTAATGTGCAACCGAAATGTGTTGTAAGAGATCAAGTGCTAAATAATAATGCAAAACTGGTCCCAAATTAGGCGCTAAAGGGTTTGCTACAAAAAAAAACCCCAAACCAACCAATTATTAATCATCATAACTTATTAGGTCTGACCCAATAAGACCTGATTAGATATAATTGATATCTCTAATTTTAACATGCAATTTGACACACATACATATATATATATATATATATATATATATGTATATTTCGATAGTTGATTCTAACTCAACTATGACCGTGATTAACTAAAACATGATACCAAAAAAACCAAAAAATGACCTAATTACAATCAATTTGGAATTTGCAGGCTGGACCGGGCCTAAGTCTGATGAATTTGGGTTTTGTTTTCATAAAAGTTGTCCTTAGACTATAATATTAAAAAGATATGATGCCAAGAAAACATATAATCAATAATTAATTGGTATAATAAAAAATTCATCAAAATTCATAAGAGTGATTTAATTGTTCAAAACTCTTCCGATACCATTTCCGGTATCAATGTATTATTATACATGGTCCCAATGCACTATCGCGGGGACTTTGCAAGCTAAATTTCCGGGCGGAGCAATAAATGGGTTAGGTGGATTCTACAGAACCTAACCCAATAAATTATATTGGGTTTGCTTCTACATTGTCGTGTTTTTTTTTTTTTTTTTTTTCATGATATATGTGTATAACCCCATTGTAGATGAGGTGAAGGAGGATAAAAAAAGTTAAAAAGTATGGATGATCATTTATTACCAGAAGGCCAATGAATTATTGGGTGATGAAAGAATCAGTTTGCTAGATTTGACTGTTTGTCGTCCAAATCATTTCTTAATTCATGACATTAATTAGATAAGCTACTCCGGTCCTCTTACTCTCCCCCCCCACCCCCACCCTCTCTCTCTCTAAATGATTCGGTCCTATGCCATGTGTGCAAGTTCAGATCACCACATGCTTTTATCCCTATTCACTTTTCTATTGTATTATCTTAATTTGTTCAAAGTACCTGATGAGGGTGGATTTGGCATTTTAATGACATTGTGATACATAGTATTTTCAAATAACTAGGTGATATTCGGAATCACTTAGGCAACAACTTGTCTTAGCTAAGATGATGGTGTCTCAGCGGGCAGCCTGGCACAGACGTCGACCTGGCGACCTGCGATACGTGCTCACCGACAAATTTGGCATGCATATCCCAACACTCCCACTATCCTTGAAAGTTGGCTCACATACCAAACGATCTGGAGGGTGGTCAACGTGCATGGCGGTTGCTTCCGAGAATCTCGGACCACTTGGGCAACCTCTCGGAATTCTCGGATATGGTGTGTGAAGGCCACGCCAAACAATGCCTATATAAAGGCACCAACCCCAATGACATGAGGGGGGCAAGTAAGCATATTCTAGCTCTCATACTTTTGTGATTTGTAGCTCGTAGTCTACTATGAGAGTATTGACTTAATCATCGGAGCGACCTCGCCAGGTTAGCCACCCCGGGTCCTCTAACATTGATTCCTTGCAGGTCTCTAAAGAACTACGAAGCTCAACAATCAATCCAGCTCGGCGGTCTGGTCAGCTCGCCACATAATCTGCCCCCAGCTCGGCCTGGTTAGCTCGACACCTGATCTACCCCCTGGTCAGCTCGACACCTAATAGTCTGCTTGACCCTCTGGTCAGCTCGGCACCTAATAGGTAGCTCGACATTCTGGTCAGCTCAGCACTTAATAGACAGCTCGGCCCTCTGGTCAGCTCGTCACCTAATATGCAGCTCGGCCCAGAGTTTGGCACCTAACCTGCCCAGCTTGGCCTAGTCAGCTCGACATCTAGGTCCTCATTCAGTAAAAGTTCTCCACTTCGGCCTTTGAGTCATTGGTCACTTGGAAGAAGACCAAATAACGAGGTGCTTGCGTATCATTTTGTACAGGGCAATTATATATGTATGGGTCAATTTACTTGCGTATCATTTTGTTTTCTGTAAATGTTTTTGATAATAATATTACCTTGTTTGAAATTCATCATTTATATGGTAATTATATCTATTTTAAATCATTTACTATATTAAATAATTAAATCAAGTTTAATTTGTAATTTAAATAAAAATTATAGGTTTTTGTCAAAAGTTGAATAGGTCAGGATCAAAGGTCTGATAAAATGTTAACTCGGACTAGCCCAAGTTGCACCCCTAATAAGTAGCCTCTAAAGTTAACACTTTTTCATAGAATAGAATTGACTACTTTTACCGTTTTTGGGAGTGAGTAGATACACGTTTGAAGAAGAAAGATTTTATTTGAGAGTGAAAAGTAATGTTTTATGTTTGCATGTTTGGGGTGTGGACCTCGTATAAGGGACAAATGTCTATCTATCAATACGAGCTAGGACACTAAAAGGGATAGGGAGGAAAGATAAATGATCCCTATTGACATTATTTGCACTTCTCCTAAATATAAAGATGAACTACAATTTGCTCAAATAGCTCTAGTTGAACATTTAGTTGTTATTGATGAATTTCAGACGAGAAAGAGGAGCTAATCAAATTTATACTTTGCAACATCCCTAGAGATTCTCTATAGGCTCAGTTTGGAAGGAGTACAAATGCAAATATGTACAGTGCAAAAAGAATTTCATTTGTACTCTTTCCAAACTGAGCAATACGAATTTCATTTTCATTATACTTTGCAACAACCTAAAGATTCTCGATGGGGGTCTCATTTTTATTCTATTTGAAACTTGATAACAATGTTTGATACATTTTTCTTAGTTCTTAAAAATATCATGAATGATGGAACCACTTACTCTCAATGTGGTGATGTCGATGCAACTTAAGATATTATGGCATCTTTTGATTTTGTTTTTATCTTTCATTTGATAAAAGAGATCGATTATGAGAATTACTGTTTTTTTTTTTTTGTCAAGTTTTGCAATAGCACTCTCAAAATATTAAAATATTAAGGTAAAAGGCTTAAACATACCTTATGTTTTCAGAAATTGACATAAATATATTGAGGTTTTAAAATAGACTTAAATATGCCTTGTGGGATGACCCCATCAAACTTAAATATACCCTCATCCCATTCGTGAATTCATGGAAAAATTAAAAGACTATTTTGCCCTCCTTTGCCATTTGATGAGATTCTTGGCTGGTGACATTCCTCTTCTTCCAAGGAGATAAGAGAGGAAGAAATCGGGAGAGCATATGGAGATAGAAAGACAAGGAATATAATTGGATTAGATCAAACAATTATGATTCTCCATTGCTGAGTTCTTGTTCAATATAGCTGAGCCAAAATAGTGGGAATTTCTTTCACTGGTTTTCTTGGTTATGATTCTTTGTTGGTGAGTTTTGTTTTTCTTTCTTTAGTTCTTTTTCAAAATTTGAAAGAAGATAAAAGGGTAAAAAAGTCATAGGATATGTTTAAGTCCAATTTCTTAAAGCACAAGCTATGTTTAAGTTTTTTATCCTAAATATTATGAATCTAGTTTCAGTTACAGAGTCTCTTATCATTCAAATGCTAAGTGATGATAGAGGGCGGAATCAAAGTCGTTATTAACAAGAATTCGAGCATTATTATCGGTTTGATAAATTTACAATCATGCATGATAGATTTTCAATTACGAGAAATACGGTATAAATTCAATAGTAAGTTGTATAACTCCTTTTCCTTAACTTTTTAATTCTAAAGTTGATGACATATTTATTTTGGCTAAGAAGTTATATTGCAAAGATTTTATTGAGCAAAAAAAAAAAATCCAATTAAAATTTCAATCTCAACAACATTATGTTTTTGATGTACATAATCATTTGAATTTTCAAAATATGTTGGCCATTCCTGAGTTGTGTTAAAGAACGATAATAACATGAAAGGTAGACATCTATTATTTGATTCATAGATTGATTCACTTTGTATTGGCTCTTCCGGTTTCAAGTAAAATTACAAAATGATAATTTTTCATTCATGAAAATTGTGAAAATAAAGTTTCGCAATAAAATGGTTCATAAGTTTCTTGTAAATTACTTGTTCGTCTACATTAAAAGGAAATTACAAAAAGTTTTACAATGGGTATGGCAAAAAATGATTAATTTCTAATATTTTAAATAGATTATATGAAACAAGATATTAGAAGATTATAGATGAGATTATTGAATAATTTGATTTTATTGTAACCTTTTCATTGTAATGATAAACTAAAAAGCTTAAATAGTTTTTTTTTAATAAAGAAAAATATGACAAAATAAAAGGCAGAGACGACAGACGAGACAAGAGTCTCCCATCCCATTTATGGTTCGGACGTAGAATCCGAGTGTAGTGCAACGGGTGTCACCCCTCAGATCGAGCCTCGATGGAAGAGAACACTAACTTCCAAGCTCCAATTTCAACAGCAAGAGAGAAAATAGCTCGAGAATCCCAACGAGGTATCACTCTCGATCGCTACTGTTCCACTGTTTATCTTTGTCGAAGCCAAGCCACTGTTCCACTGTTTCTGAGGACACTGTAGATTGCCAAAAGTCATCCAACGGTGGGGGCGCCCCTTATCTTATTCAGATTATCATGGACTACTTGTCGTCCTACCACGTCATCTTCAACGTCATCAATTCTGAGATTTTAGATCACGCTTACGTCCTGTCCTCGCCTCTATCTCTATAACACGCTTGAACTTGAAGAATCTGAATCAGTGAATAGGCACCAGACCAGGCAGTCGGTTGGTATATGGGCCTCCACGAACTTGTGGTGGGCCCGGTCGTTTTGGTGAATCTGGCCCACGAAAGCATGGCTACTTGCCTGCTGGAGTGCTGGTGCTTGCGAGCTCAGATTTGAGATCGGCGCCCCACAACCACCACCACAACCATAAGAAACAAGAATCTGAAGAGGTGGACCGGTGGGGGGTCGAGCATCTTCATTTCCCGGCGGACCCGGCCTCTAGCTAATGCCTAGTAACTAGCATCCTATCTCATAACACGTGTCAAATAAATAGGCTGCTGTGGGGGAGACCAGATCTGCTCCTCACAGGGCGCTTCACTCGCGCCTTACATCCACTTCGTACCATACATTGGGAACATCTCCCGTATTAATAAGTTATTATTCACAGGAGATGCTCCCAATGCACGGTGGATTTGTGTGCATGTGAGGCGCCCCCGTGTGAGGAGCAGATCCCGTTCCGCTGTGGGCTGGGCTTCTGAATCCAGTCCCCCACTCATCGGTTGTCCACAGCGACAGCTGTGATCACATTCACACCCTACTATAAATGGGTAAAATAGGCTGACGCGACAGGAATGAGGATTGCAAGTTAAATGCGGCAAGCGACTAGGAAAAAAGAAATTAAGAAATTTTATTCTTTTTCTTGATCAGACCGACCACCGGCGGAACCCGTCCGCCATGCCTGATCCTAGATTTGGATTCTCTATTTTATGAAATTCAATCGAATTATTATATAAATTTATTTCTATTAATACTTTAGTTTATAGACTGCATAATTCACTCGTTCACTAAGATGAATTATCTTTCAGTCCCCAGAAACATGTAATATTTTATCTCATAAAATACCAATTACCAATTTACCTACTCAAATAGTCTCAAATCAAGAAATGACCATCTGAAAAACAGGCTAAACGGTTGAAGAAAAAGATTATCTCTCCTTTTCTCTCAACTCTCATCTACTAATTTTCCTTGTCGTTATTGACATTATTATTGCTGCAAAATAACTTTCAGAACTTCCATAGAAGCAAATCTTTGAAGGTAAATAAGAATTGTAAATTCGCAGGAAAAAAATTGTAAATTGACATGAGTCTGTAGGGGTTCAATTTGGGCGGGTCCAATCCATTAGAGTGGGGAATGGGGGAGGGAAAATTTACATGAAATAGTGGGGATTTTTG
>NW_010729075.1:8383201-8403506 GCF_000365185.1 Nelumbo nucifera
GGGGGGGGGAACATGGCTCCCTGGGTCCCCCCTTGGTTTCACCCTTATATATATATATAAGTTATTTTAGTAAACCAAACATACATACATACATATAATTTAATATGGACTCTTAACCTACCTGAGCCTGATCTATGTCCATAACCAACCTGAATCCATCAAAATTCAGTGCAGATGGGGCCCAGATTGAACAGATCAGGATTGACCTCAGCTCAGGCCTTAGGTCCAATTCTTAAGATTGGACCTGGATTGAACTTAAACCCGGCCAGCCCACCCGACATGCACCCCTTATGAGTATGAGAGCCCATTTAGAAGGTCTTCTGCATTGGTTGAACCGCATTGATCGAGCCACTTTGGAAAAACTAAGGTTGTGTTTGGTTTGAAGGAAAAAGTAGGAAAAGGTAGGAAAATTTAAAGTTTGTAAAGGTTTCCCTACTTTTTTCTTCAAACCAAACATAACCCAAGTGAAATAGCTTCACCGGAAAATAGATTTTGTTCCTTCTCAAGTGTAATTTCAGCTTTCTTGATTTTAAAACAAACACAATTAATTACATGAGGTTCCCAGTTTTTCAACTCATGAAATGGCAGAAGCCCGCCGCTGCGTAGAAGCCCTCCCTAGAGGTGTAAATCGGGTCGGGCCGCCCGTGGCTTGGCATGGCCCAACACGATTTTGGACCAGCTCGGCACGGCACGGCACAATAGCTAACGGGTCGTGCCAAGCCCGGCACGAGGGTCCGTGTTGTGCTTGGTCGGGGTTCGAGGCCCATGGGCTAGCATGACAGAACGTGCCATGCCGCCTGCGGTCCACGTGTCGGCACGGCCCAACCCGCGGCACGACACGAAGCATGGCCCGGCATAGCATGGCTCGCTAGGCCCGTAACGGGCCGCGCTCGCTCCGCCCGGGAATATAGCCGTTGGGCCCCCTCCAAAAGGGAACCAATGGCTAGTTTCAGCTTTTGGGGAGGGCGTTTAGAGAAATACCCCCCCCCCCCCCCCAACAACTATAAACAACCATATTAAGGGGGCATTTCTGTGTTTCTGGGGGTTGAATAAAATGACATAAATGCCCTCCCAACAGATATATAACAACTAGTTTAGAGGGGCATTTTGGGTAAAATTAAGTAACTTTATAATAACCAAAATACCCCTTCCAACAACTAAATAACAGATAGTTTTTTGGGTATTTTGGATAATTGAATTATGTTTAATTCCTATAAATAGCCCTATCCTCCACCATTCTCATCACACCAATTAAAAAATTCTCTTAATTCTCTCTCTCTCTCTCTCTCTCTCTCTCCCTCTCCCTCTCTCTCTCATACTCATACATTCTCAATTATCTGCAATCTGAGAAATTCTGATTAGTTGATTGTTTGATTCTGCATTCTTCAATTCTCAAGTCTCAACTTTATCAAAGTTTTGACTTTCAACAAGAAGAAGGCTTACTCAACTAGCTCAATTATCTCAATTCGGGAGGTTTGGACATTGAAAGGCTTCAACCGTTGAACTTTTGAACCGACAATCCTAGCAAGTCAAATTAGATTAATTTTTATCTTTTTAGAATTAAAAAAATGGTCGTCTCTTCTCAAAACCGATTCCCCAACATGTTCACCATGGATGACATTCAATCGCATCACGGTATTATAAGTGTTAACACTGATGCCGATGCATTTGATGTCGATGGAAGTAGAACTTTCACCCCTGGTAGTAGTGATACTAGGGGAAAAAGGAGGGCTTCTAAGCTAAGTAGCCCGGTTTGAAAAAATTTCAAAGTAGAGGATATTGAGGGGAAGGGGAAAATGGTCGTTTGCCAAAAATGTAGGAAAGACTTTAGTTATTGTAGCAAGAGTGGTACGGATCATTTGAGCAGACATTTGCTTACACATGAGTGAAAGAAAGATGAAGGGAGAGAAACAACCTAACCACAGATTGGGAGGGGACTAGTTTTGGTACTTTTAGATATTCACAAGATAAAAATGAAACAAGAACTTGCTAAGTATATTGTACATGTAGAACAACCATTTATATTAACTGAATATCCAAAGCTAGAAAAATGGTTGCATAGTTCTGTAAACCCACAATATAAAAAAGTTTCTAGGAATACTATAAGAATTGATGCTTTAAAATGTTTTTATTCATATAAACAAAACTTAATTTCTTTGTTAGAAAATCTTAAATCTAAATTCGCAATTACTTCGGATGTTTTGACATCCAAATTTAATATTAGTTATATTTGTGTTACTGGCCATTTCATTGATGAAAATGCTAGCAATAATGATTCTGCAATAAATATTTTAAAATCTCAATTAAAACCATGCTTAAATGATAAATTATTTCATATTAGATGTGCATGTCACATCTTAAATTTATGTATTCAAGATGCCTTGAATATTATTTCAAATCATATTAAAAAATTAGAAACTATATTATATATATATATATATATATATATATATATATATATATATAAAGTTCAGGGGCAAGAAAACAAGAATTTAAATATTTATGCCAAAATTATGGTTTAAAATATAAACATTTTATATTAGATGTAAAACATAGGTGGAATTCTACCTATGCTATGTTAGAAAGTTATATATCTCATAAACAAATTCTTTCTGATTTTTATAATTTAAAAATGCCTAATGATATGATATTTGAGGAAGACTGTTAAATGACAATTTGTATAAGTGATTTTTTAAAACATTTTTATGATGCAATAAATGAATTATCTGGAATTTATTATCCAACTAGTTGTAATTTACTGTATCAATTAATGGTAACTGGTGATCGTTTTGCCAAATATAGAAATAATTCACAATTTCAATGTATTGTTGAAATTATGAAAAATAGATTTAAAAATTATTGGGAGAAAATTTCTCCCATTTATTATTTAGCTACAATATTAGACCCTAGGATTAGGAAAGATGGTTTAAATATTTTACTTGAAACATATTATGAAAATATGAATATTGATATAGGAAATAAAAAAGAAGAAATTAATAATTTATTATTTGAAATGTACAGTTTGTTTGAATCTGAAGTTGTCGGAAATATTCCTACAACTTGTTTTTTTATTCTCCTTCTAAATTTGAGCCCAATAGTAGAAGAGAAAAGATTTTTTATTTAATAAGTAGAAGACAGGAATCTACTAGTTCAACAAGTTCATTTGTTGAACTTAATTTTTATTTGCAAGAAAATTTTTCTAATTTAGGTAAAATATCAAATAATTTTGATATTTTAGCCTGATGGAATGAATACTCAAAAAATTATCCAGTTCTCGCCGCCATGGCACGTGATCTACTAACCCCTCCGGTGTCTACAGTTCCACCGGAGTCTTGTTTTAGTGCAAGTACCAAGGTGCTAAATGACAAAAGAAGATGCATGAACGATTAGAGCATCGAGATGTGCATCTGCTTCAAGGATTGGCTAGATGCAGAAGATAGATTACAAGACAAGGGAGGGCATGATACAACACCAGACATTTCACTCGAAACAAATGATGAAAGTCATGAATGATGATGATTCATGAATTTGACTACTTGTAGAATTTTTCATGTTTTCAATTTATTGTAAACTTTTTAAATTTTATTTAATTTATTTGATATATTTTTTTAAATTTTTAACAATGTAATTTTGTATTTTCAATTTGTAACCATATTGCATTTTTTATATTTTATTAATTTATTCCATTTTTATATTTCATTCATCCAAGTATGCAATGATCCAATCATTGTATTTGTAATTCACTAATTTGTACCATTCAAATTTAAATGAAATAAAATTCCTATTTTTCTTCCAATTTGATATTCCATCATTCTTATTTCAATTTGGTTAAGTATTTCTTTCATTTATGTATTAAATAACATTGATTTCTTATTTCTTAATTTTTTAAATAGTTCCTAATTACCAAAGTTTATAGGAAAGTTAAATATTTTAGTTTTACAATTTTACTTAAAAAAAATCAAAATTTCAAAAAATAAATAAAAAATAAAAAAAAAAACAATGCAGCCCATTTCGGCCTAGGGCCAAGGCTCGCCCTGAGGCCCAACCCGGTCTAGGTCTGCGTGTTGGCACGACACGGCACAGGCCCACTTGAGCCTGGGCCATGAGCTATGTCAGACCGACCCCTAAAATTTTCACCGAGGAGACCGGCATAGCCCGTGGCAGGCCAACATGGCACGGGCTGCGTTTAGGGTGGATTGCCCGGCACGGCACACTTTATACCTCTAGCCCCCAAACGACATTGAGTTACGTAGCTCCAAGAACACAAAGCCGATCTAACAGTAACAAGAAGGCTACCATGTCTGTCCCTCTCTTTGGACACACGAGTCGCCACAAGTATTATTAGCTATATTATAGATTCCCCTCTTCATCTAACTTTTGCTTCTCTCTCTCTAATCAATCCATATTCCTTTGCTTGTTACTCCAACAAGATCAAAAAAAAAAGAAAAGAAAAACAAAAGGTGGGTCCTACTACCTTAGGTTGTTTGTCATATATTCCTGCCATGTCGCCTCATAGTCATAGCTGTATGAGTTTATTCTGGAAAAGAAAAATTAGGTAATAAATTAGATTGGATGAATTAAATTAATAAAAATTAAAAAAAAACACGTGCTGCTATTTATATATAGTTATTATTCTAATTACTGTTGTCATCATCGATCAGAAATATTGTCCTTCTTGTTCCTTCAATTCAACAACTAATAATAATTCTTATTTCTTTTTCTAGGACTACCATAGTTGATCGATCGAGTTCTGTCACTCAGAAGTACGAGCAGTAGTATAGCATCAAAAAAAAAACTGAAACCCTAGGGCTGAGTTTGAAAGGAGTATAAATGTAAATATGTACAATATAAATATATATAAAATACAAGATTTTATACTATAAATATATACAATGTAAATACATACAAAATATAAGGTTTTGCATTCTACGTATTTGTATTTATACTCCTTCCAAACTCAGCCTAGATGAAAAATTATGTTGTTATTGAAATGCATTCATCAGCCAGGGTACAAGGATGAGGCCGTCCCTCCATTAGAGATTGACAATCTAATTTATTGTTATAACTAAATTTTACTTTTTTTTTATAACTTCTATAATATAAAAATGAGCAATTTTGAATGAATTTTAGAGTTGTTCCCATGGATGATAAAATGAGAGAAAATAGACCAAAAGGGTTTGGTAAATTATGCAATATTTACACTTCAAACCATCATTTTAATGGCTTCAAAAACATGAATTGCTCTCTCTCTCTTTGAAATAAAATTAACTTATTCATGTTATATAACACCCCATTAAAGAGGCAAAAGCAATGCTTTGATTTGCAAGCAAAACAAAGGTGTTTTATAGAATCTCTTATAGGTCCATGAACCCATCATGTCTGCATATATAGAACAACTATATATCATAGACAATAGAACTGCATTCACTTGAAAAGTGATATTCTTTAATCAATTATACCATGCAATAACTGTACTTGATTCCATGTCAATCCTTAAACAAACACAGAATTATAGACCCAACCATTCCATTAACTTAAGCTTTACCCTTTTTTTCTTGCACCTCCCCCATCAAATGGAAACCACAATGTCTTAGTCATGTGGACTGTTTTCTGGACACATCCCCAACGATGGAGACACTCCAAGCTTCCAATAATCTTTTTTTTTTCACTTAAAGCTAAGCTAGTATTGCAGTGGGCCGGTGATTGCTTTTGAGGCCCGTGTAATGGGCCTGAACGTGGGACAACGAGAAATAGATTTTCTCATTAATATATTGATGGGGGAGATATATGGTGACATAACCATTTTAAGTGAGATCTGTTTTATAAATAATTAAATGGCATCGACAGGCTTAAGTATTTAGCTGAGTCGGTAGAGCATGACCCACGATTTCATTAACATGAACAAGAGAAAAGGGGGCTGAATAACAGACATCCTTTTTTTTTTGTTGGTTTGGCCAGCCCAATCTTGACTGTTTATGCATATTATTGTGTCAAAACCAATTAGACTCAGCATTGGACTGAGATTCTATCAGATTTAAAGGCCCTGCCCAACCTATTTGGGGCTGTTATTCAGCCCAAACCTTCACATTGGCCGTTTACAATGTTGGTTTAGAGCCTTCTTAAGGCACAACAGATTAGAAAACCAAGTCTCCCTGTCTCTAGATTCCCAATTCTCTACTTGTCGGTAGGGTTACAATTTGGGTTGGCCTGAGTTAACATTTTACACTGTTTCAGGGTCGGGCTCATCCAAATTATGACAGCATCCCAACCCTAAACTTCCCAAGTTACACCCCTAGTTGTCGGGTGGGCTTTGGGAAAAAAACATTATGTACATGCCAACTCAAATTCAGATTTGCTCACAAAGAGCATCCCATGCCATGCTCACATCAAGTTGCAGCCATAAATTGGGAGCATCTCTCCATGCATCATAACTTGTATTGATGGAGATGACCCGGAGGCTGAACTGTTTTTGCCTCTGGGTCGTGGGTCACTAGTTCGACCAGCCAGGTCGAACAGTTCAGGCCATGCCACGTTATTGCATACAATGAGCATATAAAGGGCATAAATATCCTTTACTCTCACTATAACAGAATTCTAGAAACGTAGTCCTCTTTCCCCCAAAGTCAAGCGGTTTCTACCTCTCAGAAGCTACAGATTCATCTCCCACTTTTGAGTCTGTTTCCTGCACAAAGATAGACACTTCCAAGATGAACCGAAAAAGAACGCCCTCTCTCCAACAAAGTCGAACGGTTTCTGCTTTCCAGAAGCTGCAGATTCATCTCCCACTTCTGAATCTTTTCCTATATATAGAGATAGACACTTTCAAGACTTACTAAAAAGAACACCCTCTCTCACACAAACTCAAACGGTGTCATCCACGTTTTGAATCTCCTATATTGCTTTTTGGGGTCACGATCCGAGAGGAACATGTTTGAATATTTACATTGGGGAATGCATAAATGGAGGTAGTGATTCCCTTGGACTACACACAAATCGACAAGAGCAATTGGAGTAGTGTTTAAAGAAGGACTCCATCGTTCTTTAAAGGTAATAAAACTCTACTATTATTCTCCTTAGTTTTCTATTTTCACGGCAAACTGGGTTATTGTGGGATTACATGTTTTCCTTTTTCCTTACAATTGAACATCTATTTCAGACTCGATATATGTTCATTTATGTTCTTTCATTACTGTGTTTAATTTTGATTACTTGCTTATCTTCTTTATTTAATTTTGTATTGTTGACGACGAATTCCATATGTGGATGAACTTTTGGGCATAGTTCATGAGTAATCCATTCTAAATTGTAAAAGGTAACTTTGGGGGGTAGCTTCCCAATGCAACAAAAAAAAGTGCTTTACGATTCAATTCATATCTACACACTCCATTCCATTCTAAGGTATCGCCCAATTCATATCTACACCAGATATATATGGTTTGCCCACTTCCTGATCATTCTTTTGTTATACTATTAATCTTTCTTCAAATTTGTTTTTTGAGGCACATTTTACCAAGTTCTCACTTTTGGACAAGTACATTGAAATCATAAAGGAACACTTTCCTTGGAAATTTAGACATATTGGAATAGTCTTAGATATGATGTAATTTGCAATTACCATAGATATGATTTAATATATGTTTTTTATTTATAAAAATATTAAAAATTTTAATTTGAGGTCAAAAAGGAGGATTTTTTGTGAAAATAGCGGAGCGGCACCTTGGGATGCATAAATCTCGAAAAGTTATCCAAAATAAAATAAAAAAAATACCCCAATCAGACATCGGAGTGCAAAGCTATGACCTATGAAGGTTTTGTATGCATTGAATTTGCAACTTGCGACTCGATCATCGGGTTGAACGACTCAATGGTTATACTGGCCAGATTGAACAGTTCTTGACCAAATCAACGGCTTTTGAGTTTTGACCGTCTAATGGGTCTTAACTGAACCGAACCCAAAATCCTGACTAAGTGAAGATTCGAACAATTCGACTAGCCGGATCAGTGGCAGATTGAAAACATTAATTATTGGTTATGAGGTTGGTGTAAGGGTCAATGGCAGATTGAAAACATTGATTATTTATATAATTGAATTTTGTGGGGAGCCAGTCGACCTCAGAAGCCTACAATCACCTTGAAGGTATAATTGAATTTTTGTTTGTTACTCAAAAACCCATCTTTCCCTTTCCTCTTCTCTGAAATGAATTTTTAATTTGCAAAGCATTACATTTGAGCAAATCGTGATTCAATCAGGTACGGATGCTACCAGAGTGGCAACTGACATGGTCTCCCTCAATTCCACTGTAAAGCACGTTTTTCGTAACACTGCTACGTTTTCCGGAGTACATGTAACGTCAACACCTGTTGATCTCTCCTACTCTCAACTAAGTGTGGCCAGTGGCATCGTCAGCAACAAAACCCATCTCATGGTACGTTTCTCTGAGAAAATAAAGATGATTCAGTCATACTCCTTCTCTGTGGTGGCTTTAACCTTTTATTTCCTTCCCTCCTTGGGATGATATTGCAGATAAAGAAGTTCTATCAGTCGAGGAAGAGCCAAAGAACGACGACAGTAGTAGTGGTGGGGAATAAAATCCCTCTGTAAGGAAGTGGGGAGGGTTTGAGCAGTTCGACAAGCACCTTAACAGTGCCGGTGCCTCTGAAACTGAGTTTCAGGGTTCGATCGAGGGCATACGTCCTGGGAAAACTGGTCAAACCAAAGTTCCATAAGACGATCGAGTGCTCCGTGGTTCTTGATCCTAAGAAGCTCAACATCCCCATTTCTCTGAAGAATTCGTGCTAGGTAAAATCAGATTCATGGCTGGAGGCGGCGGCACTGGTGAATAGATTGAAGAAGAGGGAGAAGATGAAATTTTTTTAAATGTACTACTGTAAAATTGCGTATGTGACGTTGATGTATCAGTACAATGGAGTCACCGCAGGCACAACAATTATAATTCTAAATATTCGCTCAATTACCATTAATTTTCAATTCACTTCGTTCATAAAATGATCATTTTTTTCACACTATAAGTTATTCAAAAGGCAGAAGCAAGACAGTCATTCAAATGATTGACTGAATTCCATTTGAGCTCTCCGGATTTTTCACCTAGCTCATAGGATATCCGTGTGAAGCCCGCCTTGGAAAAGCCGGAAGCCGCTGCAATTCAGCGCTCCCAAACAGGGCACTGGCCGTTAACCTTAATGTACACTTATCTGTAATCGTCTGAGTGAATATATAGGGTAAAACAACAGAACTCTTTACCAAACACGTGAAGACTGAAGAGCAATTTAATTCCACTTGAGTACGTTTACGAGTTTCAACCACAAACCACACGAATCACATCGACAATGAACACATACAGACAACAGAGTAAGAAACAAAAAACAATACTAGGATTAGCTAAAACGTCAAACCAGAACCTCCCAACTTTTGATCTGTGATCCGATTGAACTCATCTACCATCTCAGGCGTCAGATAGTTCACCCAATCTCCGACCACGCCTCGCCGGAAGAACGTCCTATATTCCTCTCCCGACTCCATCTTCCCGTTCTTGTTCACATCCAAATTACTCAAAGTATCAAAACTGCACAACCTGAATATCTCCTCCACTGTTCCTTCCTCCTCTTCCTCCGGGGAGAATGGGTAACCCAAAAACTTGGCCAACCTTCTGATGTGAACAGCGGGTTGCTCCTTCATCTCTTCATACTTGAAGAAACATACCCTATCAGGCCTTTCTTGGCTTTCATTCCAATACCCCAAAACATGGTCCCAGAAAGGCCCATACAGGCTGACTCCCCTGCAAAATCTATGAAACGCCTCTTCCAGTGAAATGGGTTCTTGACCACTGGTTCTCAACTTGCTTGTGAAGTGCCAGAGTGAAATGAAGGTGTCTTTAGGATCCCTACAGAGGAAAACAACTTTGCACTTGGAATGCTTGACGGAATCCGGGAGCGATAAATAGGGGAGATGAGTGGAGAAGAGCCTTGGAGAGGTGAAGGTGGCAAGGTCAGGAACATGGTCATCAACGTAGAGCTTGATCTCTAAAAAGGGTACAAGCTCATGTGGGTTTGTCGTGAGCAGTGGGTGGTGAGAGAAAGAGTAACGCTTACGGTTCACAATGGCAAAGGCAATGGCTTTCAACCAAGTAGTACCTGATTTGGGATTGGTAACAAGGAGAAGGTCGGTGTCCTGGGCTTTGAAATGTCCTTGACAGTTGATCGCTCCCAGCAGTTTCCTGGCTGTGTACCAAAAGCCTTGGTATTGATACAGATGATTACAGATCCATCCTACACCTCTTGGTAGGGAGGGGAGTAAGTGCTTACCCTCTCCCTTCAGTTCCTCCACTTCTTCCTGCAAATATTTAAGATGAGGAGGAGGAGGAGGAGGAGGAGGAGCTTGGGTCGCCGTCGTCTGCATAGAGCCTTGTTTCCTGCTTCTTGCCTTAGAGCTAGATGAGATGAGAAAATGAGAAAGAAGTTTAGGGAACTTGAGACTTGGGAGGAGAAGCCCTGTAGAGACGGCTTTAAATAATGGAACGGGTCACTCTCGTGGATCCAATTCCATTGATAAGTCTCCCTTTTCCTCTTTAAAAACCCGCATGTAAATTGATGAGGGCGGATTTGGCCCTCCAATAACATTATGACACATGGCACCTCATGACAAATAGGTGCATTCCGGCACTTCACAGGCAGCTTGGCACCTCACAGGCAGCTCGCCACCTCACAGGCAGCTTGCCACCAAGCAGCTCGGCACCTCACAGGCAGCTCGCCACCAAGCAGCCCGGCACTTCATAGGCAGCTCGCCACCATGCAGCCTGGCACCTTACGAGCAGCTCGCTTCCCAGTCAGACCGCCGCGTGGTAATTCCAATGATCTCACCATCGTACCCCGAGTCTTACGGAATCGTACCTTGTAACGGTTATATTAGCTCACCCACTCCCCGATTCAGGTGGAAATGGGCAACATTACCGGTTGATGGCGTTATCACCAACTAACACGAAAACAGATCCCATCACAGCGGGGATCCAGGAACTACTCCACCAAACCCGTGAGGACTCCAGTATATAAAGACCTCACCCCCCAGGGGCGAAGGTATGCGTAATCTTTGCTCTCTAGCTCTCTCACAATCTAATATCATCTTCAAGCTCGCAACTGAGTGCTAACTTAACCACCGAAGTGACCTCGCCGGGTAAGCCACTCCAGGTTCTCTGATTCATCTCTTGCAAATTCATCTAGCCCGTTGTTGGTGGTAGCCAGATCATCTCCTATAGGGAGCAGCCAGATTGTGCTACATCATTTGGCATCGTCTGTGAGAACTGCTACTAAAAGCCCTTGTCTCCATTCAAAAACTCTTAAGCTTAGAATCAAATCCATGGCTTCCTCCAGCAATGCCAGACAAAACAATGAGGTGAACGTCTCCGGGGGGCAACCTCAGTTCCCGTCTGTCTGCATAGGTCAGTTCACCATATCGCTTACTACGGCTAGGGTCCCAGCGCTAACGATGCACCAAGAGACTGCACAAGTGAATGCGCCACTCCCTCCTGTAGTCGACGCGACATTCACTGAATCCTTTGTGGTTCTGTGGGAACCACTACAAAAAACTAAGTTCTCATCCTCTAAAAGGTTAAATCCTCTTCTTCCAAAAAGCTAAGTCCTCACTTTTTAGAAACTAAAGCTCTCGCTTTATAGTTTCCATTTTTTATGAACTCAAAGACTATGCAGGAAGTTGATAGTTAACAGATTAAGCAGCTCTACCAACTTTACTTTCAATTCAGATAAAACCTTGTCAGTCCTCTTCACGAGGTCCTCTCTATAAAGATGAGCTCTTCGTGGCTTCCACGGGAATTGGTGGCCAACAGACTATATGAGCGCCCTTGCAGGTCGAGCCTTCAAAGGCTCCTGTGCGAACTGGCGACCTAAAGTTAGAAGTGTTGTCCCCGTTGGTCGAGCTCCTAGTAGCTTCTTGTAGGAGTGAGTGACTGGCATCACGAGGCTGATGCAATGCAATCATAGCTCTAAGGCGCCCACCTGGTAGCCTAGCACATGCGTCGACCTGACGCGAGCGCCGACCTGGCGGCCTGGCCCAGGCGCAAACTGACGAACTGATAAAAGACTTCCTCGTCACATAAGACACAGTCGCCTCTTCGGCATGGACAAAATCAAGGAGAGTGGACTACGAGTCGCTCCCAGAGCCTAAGGGCTAAAATATCACATAAGACCCAGTCGCCTCTTCGGCATGGGCAAAATCAAGGAGAGTGGACTACAAGTCGCTCCCAAAGCCCAAGGGCTAAAATATCACATAAGACCCAATCGCCTCTACGGCATGGACAAAATCAATGAGAGTGGACTACGAGTCGCTCACAAAGCCTAAGGGCTAAAATACCACATAAGACCCAATCGCCTCTTCGGCAATGATAAAATCAACGAGAGTGGACTATAAGTCGCTCCCAGAGCCTAAGGAATTGAATCAGTGCTTACGAGCTCATCGAATTCTAGGCCAAAAGGAGAAATCTACTCCCTTCGCCGAGTTACTTTCAGCTCGAGAGTGGGGGGCAAATGATGAGGGCAGATTTGTCCCTCCAATGACATTATGACACATGACACCTCATGACAACTAGGTGCAGCCCGACACCTCACAGGCAGCTCGCCACCAAGCAGCTCGGCACCTCATAGGCAGCTCGCCACCAAGCAGCCCGACACTTCACAAGCAGCCTGGCACTTCACAAGCAGCTCGCCACCATGCAGCCTGACACCTTACGGGCAGCTCGCTTCACAGTCAGACCGCCGTGTGGTAATTCCAAGGATCTCACCATCGTACCCCACGTCTTACGGGATCGCACCTTGTAATGGCTATATTAGCTCACCCACTCCCCGATTCAAGCGAAAATGGGCAACCTTACTAGTTGGTGGCGTTATCCCCAACTAACACAGAAACAGATCCCATCACAGCAGGGATCCAGGAACTACTCCACCAAACCCGTGAGGACCCCAGTATATAAAGACCTAACCCCCAGGGGCGAAGGTATGCGTAATCTCTGTTCTCTAGCTCTCTCACAATCGAATATCATCTTCAAGCTCGCAACTGAGTGCTACCTTAACCATCAAAGTGACCTGGTCGGGTAAACCACCCCGGGTTCTCTGATTCATCTCTTGCAGGTTCATCTAGGCCGTCGTTGCTGGTAGGCAGATCATCTCCTACAGGGAGCAGCCGGATTGCGCTTTATCATAAATGTTACATGATCTTTTGCCATTCTTCCGTGGAATCAACAATATATATCACCATTAATTGTTCATCTCTTTATTCTTTTCTTTCCTTTACAAATGAAAATTTGAGTTGTAACCATCAATCCAATTAGGAAAATGACGATTCAAATTCGAATTCAACTGAATAATCGTTTATTTTGAATTAAATTCGAATATGACCAATTAATGCAAATCTCCCGAAATTGTAAACTCACCATCACCATCACAGTTCAGCATTTGTCTTAAACTCACCTTAATTTCTCAAAACGTCTAGGGAACCCATGTCAGTGATTTTGTTTTCTAAAACTCACCATCCGTGAGATCACAGTTAGTAAGTATTTGTCACCGGTGCTGGGAACACCGTACCCTTTCTCATAAAAACGGTGCTTAGCATATGTGAGTTGTAAGCACCTATTTTTTGTTTGGAAGTAGTTCTGCTAAATAGGCTGTTTTATGGGAAAATCGCACTGGTTTTGTTTGGTATCAGTACTGTAGAATCGTTTTTAGCATTGATCATATTGTCTAACATCCAAGATGGTGCCACATCATTGCACTGCTTATAGCAATGAGCTGTTTTATGAGAAAACATCAAACACTTTCCTAATTTTCAAGGCGTGGTCTAAAGCAACGTTTTTATGAAAAAACAATACCAAATAAGATGTCGTGTTCTGAAGCACCACTTTTTCTTATGTGGCACCTACATAGCACCGTTTTCTCAGAAAAAGGCATCAATGCTAAACACCCACTTAGTGCTCATTGATGGAAATTGTCCACATCAACATAAATGCAGTGTTTTATGACCAAACTGCCCCTGAATGGCATGCCAGCCTTACTCTTATTGACCAAATATCTTTTCTTGATCTCAATTCTTGTTACATTTAAAATTAAAAGGAGAAAAGGGACAGTTGTGCTGTGCAAGTAGATGTGGAGTATCAGATGAGTTTGATTTGAATCAAAAGTGTTCTTTTTATTTGAAGTTCCCCTTTTTTACTTGCATATATAAAGTGGATAGAAAATTTTTTAGACTGAAATATGTGGGATATATTTTTGTTGCTTTTTATTAAAGTATTGTTTTATTTTCCACTTACAATAGAACAAAGGATAAAATAGTAATTTATCAACATCCATTGGTCTGTCTATATAACACCAACTTACTAAGATGGGGATCTCTGAACATTTTGAAAAGTTAATGATGAATTTAAGAGAAATGCTCACTAGGCATGGTGAGTTTTAAACAATTTCCCTTTTTTAACATCATAACCTTTATCAAAATAAATAAATGACCTATAATTTTATTAAAGAGGATCAGAGGATATGTTTTTTTTTTGCTCAAGCGGCTACACAGCGGAGTAGTCTATCGCGCAATCCCATGAGCCTTTTGTTCCCACACCCTACCAACATGACCGACACCATGCATCTCATACACGACAGATCTCACTTTTATGATGAATCTCAATTTTATAAAAAGATGCGTGGTGTCAAATTAAGTAAAAATAAATGCTTGTCGGCATGAGATCTCAACTCCCAACTATAGTGTAGGCGGGATCTATCCCAAGTTCCCCCTATAACCAGCATAATACCTTACCTACAGGCCAGTTGGTATCTTGGAGGATCAAAAGAATATTTGAGGTAATCTGTCATATATGTATTTTAATGGTGTTGTCATTCGAATTATTTGCATTCAATTTCAATTATGTCCAATCCAGAATACAAAATCAAATTTCCGGATAATGTTTAAGCCCCCATCGAGAAAACAGGAAGGTGAATTAAGGATCGATAAAATATGATTCATCACAATCATTTGATAAGATCTGATTGTTGTCTTTGCAAGGAGGGTCTTCGTTTGAAGAGACTAAATTCCTCTTCACCCTTGTAAGGAGGAGTGTCAATGAATCGATTTTGGGTTGGATCCATCGAAATTAAAATCAATTTAGACGGATTAAATGGACTAATAAGACATTGAATTGGACCACTTCAGTTCAAAGTATTTATTGGATTGGAATATTGGACCTGATCTTTCTGTGAACGGTCACTGATCTGGATCGTCAGACTATTTGACCCAAAAATCATTCAGGCAGCAGTTCCGTTTTGTCCTCCGAACCAGAACTTTGCTAAAATCATTGAGTTAATCAACAATCCACTAACCCAAGTGGTCTAATGGTCAACCCGTTAAACCTGGACAATAGTTTTGACTGTTTTTATTTTAGTTAATTTTTTAAACTAATCTTTATTTTTCTAAATTGCAAAAGATGATTCGGTCAAACTGCTGACCCAGAAACCAGTGGCTAAAGCAGGTTAGTTCCATGTCAGTTTTTAAAAGATTATTGGTTAGATGTGACAGTAAAGGGGCATTCTTTTTTTTGGATTTTGAGAGGGGGTTAATTGGGATTTTGGCTCTTTCTTCAGCTTTATGTGGGGACCGGGGAAAGTTTATTTTCCTGGGTATTCCTTACCCGTACCCAGGAAAGTTTACACATCTTCTATATGGATAAATAACTTTCCCACATAGGTGAAAGTTGATAACACTTAAATGAAATAAAAATGGCCCTTTTAATAATCTATAGTATTGCTATGTAAGGTGTCGACTACTCCATTGGCATCACAAAATATAGTGATGATATTGACATTTCTTGAAGCCCCAGAAAAAGTGCCTTCCATTCAGCTTCAGCTGGATCTTGTGTTTGCACTGCTCTACCTGCAATTGCAATCACCCTCTTATCATTGTAGAGAATAACATAAGCGCTCGCTCCTCAATGAGATTAATAACAGAAAGCGCCATCTGTATACAAGGTATAAGGGTCCTTCCTCCCAAATCTGTAAAAGTGGGGGATTCTCTAGTGAAACAATGTAGTTGTGGGTAGTTTTAACTACCCAGATTGGACCAGGACAAAGGCTTTCATGTATTTTTTTGTTTCTGATATCCCATATACATTTCAGCATAATGGCCGCTTTCCCCAAATAAAAACTTTTTTCACTCCTAGTAATTTGGGTAGGAAGTCCGTTTAACCACTTTTCGATGTGGTCATGAACGGAGGTGCTTTCATCGGTAGGGAGACAAAGATTCATCTGTAAACCACGCCAAACTGCCCTTGCAAAAGAACAATTAAAAAAGAAATGCAGTTCTGATTCCAGATCCTTTTGGCATAAAACACAAAGCCTATCTTCATCATTTAAAAAAAAAAAAAATTAGCTTGTCTTTTGTGGGTATTGCCTCCTAAAAAACTTTCCAAATGAACATTTGGAACTTGAAAGGGATTGTCAAGACTCATATGTTGTTGCAATTAATTGAATAAGAAGAAGACAAGGAATAGTTCCTTGTGAAACACTGATATATGGACTTAACAGAATCTTTATGAGATCGAGAGTGCTTCCACAACACTTGGTCTGCTGTTATATGAGAAGCAATATGTATTTTCAACGCTTCTCTCACCACCTCAGCATCTAACACTTGGTCTAAAGCTTGCCTATTCCATTCTCTACTTGAGCAAATTAAATCCTTAAGTTTGATATTCCCATGTTCTTTTGGTTTTGGGTGTTTGATTCAGGACAAGGCATTTCAACTTTTATTTTTGGTTAGTAATTTTTTAGATGACAGACGATGCAGTTTCCCGGTTTACAATAGGCTCAGTCTGAAAAATAGTGCTTGGGTTGATCAATACAGATATTTTTGGTCAATCAAATGACTACAATTTTTACAACTTTACCGGCCCGGAAGTCCTCTGTCAGAAACTTTTTTTTTTTTTTTACAGAATTAGTAAATTACTCTCCATTAATTGCAGCAGAGACCTTTTAGATCAAATGGCCACATGAAGCAATAAAAAATTTAGGAGACGCTCCGAGACGGGCTATCCTCCATTATGGCCACGTGAAGCAATAAAATATAAGAAGAGAAAAAGGAGCAAAATTATTGAAGTGAGAAAGGTGCCAAAATCTTTGCAATTATTAGACAATTCAATTTAATATTTGGATTTGGCAGTACCAATGGACAACCAAATCACTTTGTTTAATTACTTCTTTATTCTCATTTAAATTTGATGTAAATAAATTGGTCAATAATATTAAAATAATCAAATTGTGTTAGTTGTAAAACATCTTTTTCGGATGCATGGGGAAGAGGGAGATGATTAGCACGTGCTTCCATCATTTTTATCACATATAATATATGTATATATATTAAACTTAATAAAATGATTAAGTAATTTACTAATTAAGAATTAAATTAACAAGAAAAATATTAAATAATTTAATTTATTCAAATAAAAATTTGATCAAGCAATTAATATTGACTAATTCAATAAGAAAATAATTGAGCAATTAATAAAATGTTTAAAATTTAAAAAATTGGCAAATGGAAAATGATTAAATAGCAGAAGTCAAATCCAATACTCCATGCATATGCATCCCACGTGTAATACATTCTTTAAATGATTAAATAGTATTTATTATTTGTATCTATTAACAGTATATATGGACACGTGTTTGTAATTTTTATTTCCAGTGTTTCAAAAATGTTTTAATAATTAACAGTAATTACCAATAACGGTAATTAACAGTGATATTTATTGACAAAATTTATCAAAATTTATAAGGACACGTGTATGTATGTATCTACGACATTACCTCCCCGTACTTAGTACGGGGTCATTCACTAGTTAAAAAATAAAGGAAGAGGATTAGCATTAAATTACAATCACAGTAATTTGTAGGGATGCAAATTGATCGGATTGGATTCGATTTTATTTGATTCGAATCTGATCTGGCACTGTTTATGTTGGACCTGATCCAATCCGAAGATTCAATCGGATCTGATAGGATTTAATTTGAATTCGAATCCTTGGATCTGATCTGATCAGACTTGTTTTCTTTAAAAATTAATAAATTATTAAAAAATAAATATATTAATTTAAATAAAGTAAAATATAAAATATAAATATTTTTGTAATTATTTTTATCATATATACATGTTTTTTATAAAATAAATAAATAATATGATAAATTTATAAAAATATATTTATAGACAAATAAATAACATATATATGTATTATATATAGTTACATTTATAAATATATAATGTATATCGGATCGGATATGGGGTGATTTGAATCAAATCCGAACAGGGGTGATCCGAATTCGACCAAATATGAATAGATTGGATCATGATCTAATCCATTTGCACCCCTAGTAATTTGGGGCCTTGGGGGTAGTGACAGAGATAGGTGATGAGGGGTAATTTGGCCCGACCTATCAACACCCAAACACATGGAAGCGATATGCTGATAGAATGACAACTTGGCGTTCCCTGCCACCTCAGTGAGCCAGGTCAGCTTACGTACCTTGAGCACCTTGGCCATGACGGAGGTCCAAGCAGCTCGTGATGGCCTAACCTACTGAGGTGATACGTAGCCACTTCTAGAAGTTAGCCAGCTATCTCCAACCTCTTTGGGATCACGCCACACATCCGCAAGCCTTATCCTTATCCCACCCAAATCAAACGGACTCGATAAGCCTTATCAGCTCACACGAAATCTATATCCAAGTGCGGAACAAATTCCTAGTAGCACGGGTTCGGGATCTCAGAGGTGTTTCATAAGACCTACGGTAGCTCACCTATATAAGGGTACTAACCCCAACATCATAAGGTACATGCAATTATTTGTTCACTAGCCTTCTAGCATACAAGCTTTCAACTCGCATAACAATTACTAACTTAAACATCGGAGAACCCACACCGAATAAGTCACTTCGGGTCCTCTAAGCTCTCTTTCCTTGTAGTTCTACCAGACAACTAAGTGAACCAACGTCCGATCTACCCTCTAGCTAGGAGCATTCAAATCGTGCACCATTAATAGGTATCCTAAACTATCAATTATAACACTTGAATACCCTGAACTCTCAAAAATAAACACTTGGGCCCATCTGTTAGTATTCCATCAGTTAAACATTACATAATGTCAAAAATACTCTTATCGTGTATTTTTTTAGATCATTTTACAGAGTAAAATCATCACCAGAGAATGATGTCGTCGAAAAATGTTGGCTATCCATGTAAGAACGTCATCATGGGGAGGTGTTTAATTACCTAAGAATGATCTCAATAATACATGAGAAGAGTATTTTTGGAATCATGTAATATTTAATTGGCAAAATACTAAAAGATGGACCCAATTAATTGTCTATTTTTGAGATTTCAGAATACCCAAGTGTTATAATTAAAAGTTCAGATACCTATCTGTCACTACCCCCAAAATATAGGGTACCTACCTATCAAAATTGCTTTTCTGAAACCATAAAAAAGTAGAATTATTTTCTTTTTTTTTTTTTTTGCAAGTAAGAATATTTTAGTCAATTGGTTTAAAATAATAATCAATCCGCTAACCACCTCTGGATTATTACGCAAAATGTTTCTTTTTCCTTTTGGCAATATCTATTATGCCAAAATTAATTATCTATTTTTTTGCTAACCCTTCGTTCTCACAACTGTTTCCCTCGGTAGTGTCTAGACTATTCTTTATAAATATGTGGGAAAGGCTTCTCTGTTAGGCTGTTTAAGTGCTTCTTATACATTACACATTATCATTGATGTCGAGCAAAAGAGTAATTTTAATCCATATTTTTTTTAATAAAAGAAAGACAAACAAGGAACCGAGTGAGATAAGGTGACACGCTAAGATTTTAGTACCAAAAATAGTGTAGGGAGAATGGAGACTTAGGCCAAATTTTCTGTAGTACAGTTATGAGATGTATTCTACTATTTTTCATCTAAAATCCACCCAAAAAATTCAGTTTAAGTTTACATTAACGTTTAGGTTAAAAAATATGAATTCTGATGTAACCGTTTTTGGTTACGTATCATTTTTTGTGATGTATAAATTTTTTGGCCAAGTACCTCGTTGTTTGACCCGGTGGTGACGTGCCTTGATGATGAGCTACTTGGTGGCGAACTCCCTGGGAGAGAACTGCTTGGTGACGAATAGCTTGGTAGCGAATTGCCCGGTGGCGAGCTCCCTGGTGGAGAGCTACTAGGTGACGAACTGCCGGGTGGCGAACTGCCTGGTGGCGAACT
>NW_010729075.1:8407772-8431716 GCF_000365185.1 Nelumbo nucifera
GGGACACCAACTTGGTAAGTTGTTGCATGGGTGTTTGCCTAGTTGTCACGAGGTGCCACGTGTCGCAATTTCACTGGAGGGCCAAATCTGCCCTCATCAAATTCCATTTAACTTCAGGCTGGGTTAAGATTAGGCATTGTCCAATCCAACCCTACAACATAAAGTAAAATCAGTCCAATTCAACCCCAACCTGAAAATCCAATTCAAACCAATTGTATTGACATAGAAAAAAAATAATGGATTATGTTAAAGTTGGAATGGGATTTTAAGAAATTAAGGTCATGTTTGGTTCAATTCCCATTCTTTCTCATTCTTACCCAAGATGAAATTTTAAAATAGAAAAGAATGGGAAAAAATAGGCAGAATGAGAAAAAATTGCTATGAACCAAACACTTTTTTCCTAAAAATGAATTATTTTCAAACTAACAAGTGTCATATGGTACTCATATTCATTCTTCAAAAAAAAAAAAAAAATTGTGCCTGTATTTACAAACCGCCAACTTAGGTTTCCAATAGTCAATGTTTACCAATTGGTATAGATGTTTTGTAAAAGTACTTTTTATTTCTTTTATAAAAGTACTTTCGTAAAAGTGCTTTCATAAAATTGTTTTTATAAAAGTACTTCCATAAAAATACTTCCATAAAAGTGTTTTCATGTAAAAGTACTTTTATAAAAGTGCTTTCATGTAAAGTAATTTTATAAAAGTACTTTCGTAAAAGTACTTTTATAAAAGTGTTTTCATAAAAGCACTTTTGTAAAAGTGCTTTCGCAAAAGTAAGCATATATGACAACAATTTTATAGGTAAGAGTTTCCTCAGAATGAAATGAGCAAGATGGGGCATGATTATTTTTCATGTTGCAGGCTAGTCAATTTTTGTGCTATGGGGCTGATTTTTCATTCTAAAAAGAATGTGCCCATTGGCAAGAATTTTGTAACCAAACACTCTAATATTATTCATTCTTGCCTAGAATGAGCAAGAATTAAGAGAATAAGGCCCAGAATAGTGAACTAAACATAACCTAAATTGTGTCATGATTGAGATAAATAAGTATCAATGTGACTCCGCCCACACAATAACATCTTTTCCAAAAAGTTAGGCGAGTATTAGCCCAACCTGGTTGAGGGTATAAGGGATGGGCTACCCTAGTCATTTGGAGGGGCCAAAGACCCCCCACCCAATAACATGTACAGGGGTGCCAATCGTATTTGAAAGTCTATTTTTGAATTCAAAATTCAACATAATCGATTCAAATCTAGATATACTATTCATACCGTTTAACTAATAAAATTGAATTTCTTTGGATATGACCTGATTTGATAAATGTTCAAATTTGATTGATTATATATATATATATATATATATATATATATATATATATAGGGGTGGAGTCAAGTATATTGGTCGGGAGTCCTTGGCCCCCCAATCTTTTTGTTAAAACCACTATTAAAAAACATAATATTAAAGTGGATCCTAAATAATTACTTAAATAATTAATCAAATTCGAATTCAAATATTATTTGATTTGATTCAAATTCAAACCATTTACACCCCTAAGTATGCAAGTAGGAACTTAATGTACAAGCTAGTTGAATACAAAAACCTAGATTTGTGTAGGCAAGATTGATCCGGTGGACCCATATTGTACATAAAACAGGTGAGTAGACAAACCTGGATAGGACTTGCTGAAGTCTTGTCTAAACATGTCCTGATATTGCCAGTTCAACCCGAGCCCAACTTGAACCCAACCAGAAATTTTAGGGTTGGGTTGTGGTTAATTAGGGTTTGGGTTCAACAAGTCAAGTTAGGTTAAGGTTGACCTCAACTAGACCTAACTCAGCCTGACTTACACCCCCGGTGTACGTAAGGGCGTAAATAAAGAGTAAAAATATAAGTTTGCATTATACAGATAATCAAATTTAGTTTTATGACCTACATGGAACCCAAGGCAGTATCTTCTCCATAGGCTCCATTTGACAAGAGTATAAATACAAAAATGTTCAGTGCAAATACATGTTTGGTTCATAAAAACGCAAAGTTAATTGGTTTAGTTTTGCAATGATAAATTCATGCTCTTGCCAAATGATTCTTATTTGTGATGGATATGAAATGAATTCCAAGACTAAAATCCACTTTTTTTACATTAACCACTTTTAAATGCAAATTTTTCTCTCATTTTGAATACAAATATGTCTTGGAATCTGTGTTTGCTGCTATTTTCAATATGCAAATGCATTCTTCCCAAATGAAGCCATATATAATAGTGCAAGGGCACATGGTATGCATGAGTACAAGTAAATGATAAAAATATAAGTTAATATCATGTAATCAAATTTAACTTTAATTTATGATGTGCACTAAATCCACATAGATAGAGATAAAGATAAAAATAGATATAGATAAATGCATTGGAATTCATGAAAGCATAAAAAGCATCTAACCGATAGCCCTTAAAATGGGTACTGCAACCCGAATATGACAAGAAATCAAGAACATGGCAGAACTTATTAGTTATTAGGTTTGGCTCACATCCGGGCTTCATGTGCATTTCAACAGTGACTCGACCCAAACTAACAACAGTCTAACACTGCCAACCAAACACCCACTTCACTGAAAGAAGTGAGTACGTACATCCCTTGTTAATGGGTAACTGGCTGCAGGCCTTGAGTGGAGAGCCATACCAAGCTGATCAGACGAACCACTAGAGTGCCCAGATCAATAATATAGCAGCAGTGGCCGAGTGGTCCTCCACGACCACAACTATCTAATTCCAAGTGAATCATTGGATGGAGTCTGGCCTGGTGTCCCCGAATCAACAAGCTAAGACAGATTTATTCCTTTCTACGAATTGAAGTTAGTGGTTTAAAAATACTGTTGTTCCAATTTCCAAGCAAAGCAACTTTAATTATTGGTGGGTCTTCATATCCCACCATAAAAAAAAAGACTCTCAACAACTTTAATTATTCTGATTTCTGACTACAACACCAAAAGGGCTTTCAGCAGTTCCATCATTAGTGGACAGACCAAGCACATGGCCAACTTCAGCGCTCCATTTGTTTCTCTGTCTACAAGGTTACTTTTTTCGGCTTCAACTTTTAATTAATTTATTCTCTTGTTTAAGAATGCGTCCAAGTGGTGTGAACCAACGACTATCAATCAACTTCTGCAGCAATTTCAAATTCCATAGCTCATGTTAAAATTATCAAAGTCTGACACCAATTGATGAAGTTATTGCACCTAAATAGATAAAAATCCCTATTCAGTGCAAATATGCATTTTAGTTCAGTTTTATTAGTGTTTGATAAGAATCAAATTGTGTATAGACAATAATAGAAAATAAATTTTTTAAAACATGTTTATACCCAAAAAGGTAATTTTGTTTATAAACATTTGCATTAAAAGTGATCAATGTTAATGTTAAAAAGGTATATTTTAATCTATTACAATTAAAAATTGTTAGGCAAAAAAGTAAATTTATCAATGCAAAACTAAACCAACTTTGCATTTCTATGTATCAGAATGCACTTTTCATATTTGTATTTGCACTCTGCATATTTCTCATGTTTATCAATGATTTCTAAAATTTCACAGAAAAAGAGACTATGAGTCAGATTGGACTGTTAATAGTGAATTTAGTATTTACCATCAAGGTTTTTGAACCGCTGTTGACTCAGACGGTCGGACCATTCGGCCTGGGAGCCATCCAGGCAACCAGTTCCATTTCACTCTAACCCGGTTTTGGTCAAAAGCCGTTGAAAAGTCAACAACTTGTTGACCCAAACAGGCGAACCATTGACCCATTGATCGATTCAACGGTTTTGACCGCTTTTTATTTTTAAATTTATTTATTAGAACGGGTCATCTGTTCGAACTAAACGATCGGGCCATCGACCCAAAAAACCAGTGGCCAAAACAGTTCCATTTCTGGGTCATTTTTCAAAACTTTGCTTACCACCACAACTTTCTTAAGGCTTTGACATGATGCTAGCTAGTAGTAACATCTATCTGTAATAGGCTATAATAATTTCAGCCTGGTAGTATGTACGTAGGGGTGAGCATTGTTTGCTTAAAACCGAAAAACTGAACCCAAAAATTTTGATTTTGGTTAGATTGTTCCAGTTTTTGGTTTCTTTGATTCAATTAATTCGATTTTACAAAAGTTTGGTTTTGGTTTTTAGGTTTGGCAATTTGATTAATTGAAAAGACCAAATAAATCAAAAATTATTATTTATACATATATATATGTGTATGCATTAATATACATACATATATTAACTGAATAATCCAATTAATTGCTCACCCTAATTACTAGAGTATTAAACAAAAGCAATGCAGCCTATCCAAGTTCAAATTGGCTGCCCATGAGCATGCCTCACAAGCTCCGCACAACCCATTCCTTCTGTGAATTGGGAATATCTCGAGAGTGTTATTGATGTATTTTTATGATTTAGTAAATTATTTATAATATGTATATCTATGCATATCTTAATTTTTCTGTGATACATATGCACATCCAAGATATATCTTGATACATCTCTTTAAATTATCTTTTCGATACATTTAAGGTTTTCAATACTTTGAACCTTGAGCCGTACTGATATTCATTCATTTATTTGAGAGCACACGTGTAATGGGACACCTGTTACAACTTACAAACTAAATGAAAGTGCAGAAAGAAATTCAGGAAAAAAAACTGTAGGAAATTGTACTCCATCAATGTTCTACTTTAATTCATACCAATGGAGGATCGATTTGATTTCTCTCCACAACCTCGTTGCAGCACTGTAACTTGAACAGATATGACTTCTGAGAGCAAGTTTAAACTTGCCAACCGTGTCTCTACTCTATGTAATAGCCTCCCTTCCCTAAGAGGAACTTGAAGATCTCAATATTGTCTCATAATGAACACAAGGTAGCTCATCAAACCCAAAATAAATAAATAAATAATAGTATATTGCTGAAACGTCCCCTGAAGTTTCTCCCCATTGCTGAAAGCTCCCTAAGTTTGATAATTGCAATCATCTTCCCTTAACTTTTTGACATAGTTACAAGTAGATTCACTTTATTAAAATCCTTTAACAAGAGACACAGAAAATACCCATACAATTACTATTGAGGTTGGTTTCTACAGTAAAAACAATACAAACTTTATGAACAATAAAAACAAAAAAGAGTTTAAATTTGCAATTTTACCTTTGAGTGATTGATATGAAAGGCAAATTTTGAAAATAAATCAATTTTGGAAAAGAGATTGAAAGGGCTTGGGGTAACGATTGATATGAAAAGAAAATTAGGAAAATAGTGATTCTGGTCAAAGTCATGGGTATTTTGAACATTTTTTAGGCTGATTCTGATCAAAGTCAAACTAAAGGGGTCTAGTTTCATTGCAATTGTGTCAAAAAGTTTAAAGGAGATGATTATAATTAGCAAACTTCAACGGAGGTTTTAGCAATTTAACCAAAAAATAAAGGCAAAAGCTATTATTATATCAAAAACTGATGCATCAAGACTACTATAACAAATTCAAAAAAATAAGAAAAAACACAGTATTGAAGAGAGACCAAAGAAATGATAGGATTACTTTTATGGCCTTTTTAGAATTCAACCCACCTCAGAATTCATTTATTAATTCCCCAAATGTATTCCTCACCCCCTATAAACAGAATCCCACCCCCACCCCCCTTTACACTAACTTAAACTACACAATCACATTATGAATTTTGGGGTGGGCTGAACTCAAATTACCTTTTATTTGTATGCTGCACCATCTACGAGATGCACCCCACGTGCACATCTGCATTGGAAACATCTCCTGTATTTGTCAATGGGAGATGTTCCTAATGCACAATTGGAGAGTCCGGATCTGCTTTTCGTAGAGCGCTCCTCACACTAGGGTTGTTCACAATTTTTTTTCAAACCGAGCCAACTTGACCCAAGATGGTTGGTTTTAAGAAATAATCGGTTAGTTTTGGTTTAATAAACAATAAAAATTGATGGATGGGTTTGATTTGCAAGTTATGTATATATAAACCTGCAACTGAACCAAACCAAACTGATACCCATGCTTTAATGAGAACCTACGATGCTCTGACATTCTTATTTCTGAGTTCTAACCCTTCTAGATATTCAAGGCTATTTCATCAAATGTATCATTAAAATAGTTTTAGTAGTGTCAGTTTTCTGACAAAGTGGAGGAAATCTTCAAGGAGCTTGTCGACCCAATCAGGTCGTTGGCGGAGTGAGTCCTGAGTGCGAGGGAGCTGGAGGCGATCGTCGTGGACGCTCTGGAGGCGATTCAAGCCGTGGGAGAGGGGTGGGGATTGGATGATACTCAGGTTCTGAGCTCATTGATGGCGTCCTTGAGCTGGGAGATGAGGGGGTGGTGTGATCTATAGGGGAAACTGGTGGATCTGATGTGGTAGGATTTCTCCCGTGGTGATGGTCAGCTAGGATTGGGAGCTGAGAAGGAAAGAGTACGATGCAATCTGCTAACCATATCTTTCTTCTTCTTCTTCTTCTTCTTCTTCTTAGTTGCATTTGTTTGGCCCATCAGGGAGTTTATAAAGGGAGAGGGGAGAGAGAGTGAGGAGAGACGAGATGATGAATAGGCGGCACTGCGGATCTGATTTTACCGGATTGTTGATAAAGAAAATTAGATGACACTTGAAGGACATTTTTGTCTTTTTGCATGCCACTTAGCGGCTGGTTAACGTCGGGTACTAGATAGTCGCAAAATGAAAGTTCGGATACTAGATTGTCACGTTTTAAAGTTCAGGTACTAAATTGGCACTCGACCTAAAGTACATAGTACCTATCGGGAATTTTCCTTATTATTTAATGAGAAACCTCTCCCATAAACTAAAACTCAAAGTCCAAGATACAAAATATAAAGGTCTTGAAAAACAAAAGCAACAAATTAAATGACAAAAGACAAAAGTTAATGGGATACTACTATCAACTTGTTCAAACAAATTTTTAAAAGTAAAGCACGTTTAATATTTAAAAGTAAAACACTTGCGTGTAAAAGTAAAACAGGCTAACGTTTAAAAAGTTTGAAAGTTAAATGTAGTCTCTTAAGCTATGTTTGGTTTGAAGGAAAAGGTAGGCCAGGAAAGGAATGGAAAGATGGGAAAATCTATACAAGGTTTGTAAAAGTTTCCCTACTTTTTCCTTCCTTTCCCTATTTTTTCCTTGAAACCAAACACAGCCTTAGGTTAACTGATTGAAAGGGAAACAAATTTTTAAGTCAGTTTTCCTTTCTTTTCAATTGGTTTCAGTTGATCCATTGATTAACCTGAGAGTATCGATTCAGTTGGTGTAAATGAGTAAAACCAAACTAAATCAACCCATGAACAGCCCTACCTCACACCGAGTTACACATTGGGAACATCACCCATAAATAATATATTATTATTCGTGAGAAATGTTCCCAATACACAGTGGAATGTGGCTGTGAGGTCGGTGTGAAAAATGCTCAGTGAGGAACAGATCCCTATTCACGATTGGGATGTGGCTGTGGGGTGCCAATGCAAATTCACCATCTACACCATTTATTAGACAGGAATTCCTCCAAGCTCCACTAATAATAACAATATATAGGAAATTAAATTGCTTTATACTCCAAGTGGAAGTTGGTGCCAATGCAAATTCACCATTTACACCATTTATTAGACAGGGATTCCTCCAAGCTCCACTAATAATAACAATATATAGTACTCCAAGTGGAAGTTATATATTCACGTTTGGGTTTTGAGAAATTCTAAATCAATTGGATTCACAAACAATATCTTTTTACCTAAAAATGATATATATTATTGGTCATTATTTACCTTTACATTTAACAAATTTTCATTTAAGCTTTAACCTTCTTTTCATTTCAGACATTTATTTATTTATTATACTTTTAAGTTCTTAATAAGAGAGTTAAGAGTCTATAGTTCTTTTTTTCTTTTTTTACAAAAACTTCGAAAATTATGATCAATCATATCTATATTGAGCGTAGGAAATCAAAAATTCCAACTACATGAAATTTCTATTTATCATCAATAGTAAATAAATATAAAACCGAAAGTACTAAAAATGTGAAGGAAGAACAAAAAGTTGATATCCATTTGTAATTAAAAATACAAAACATTTATGTTAATTACTCCTTTTGATTGAATATAAAATTAATTTTAGAGTAATATTTAAAATAATACAATTTGATTGATTCTCCTCGTTCCATTTGCATTAGCTTTTTATTTGCCATTTCATTTATTTATTGTTATATGATGTTATTGAATGCCCCACATAGAGTTTGGAGGTGCTCTAACGACTAATATTCATGGTGAGAAGAGATTTTGTTATTTATTAGGGATTTTTAATTATTATTTTAAATAATTGTGTAGAGAATTTCTTTTATAAAGTCTCTAATTATTTATTAGGTTTTCACTTTATTTCTCTCTCAAAAAAAAAAAATCCACTTTATTTCAAAAGAACATGATCAATTAACATAAAATGAGCAATGTGGGTGGAAATGGATGAGAGATCATGGAGTGATGGTGGTGGTGGAGTTGATTTATTGGAGAAAATTAATTGTATAGGACAAATGAGCTGTCTCTTATTTTATTCTTTTATAATGTATAAAATTTTAAGGAAAATGAAAGATAGATGACCCTTTATATAAATAACCATTGAAAGTGTTTCTCTTAAGATACTATACTCCCTATTCAACAGATTTGTTCAAACCCACAACAAGGTTGAGTTAAGATTGCAGCTGAAGTTTGGATATTAAAAATAAATAAATCAATTGCTGAAAAACAAAAAGGTCATGTGTGCATCATTTTCTCCATACATACATAATATGGAATTAAAATTTAAGCTGTTATTCCCACCCCTTTTACAGCAAAAATAAAAATATATTAAATTTTAATTATAAAAGAGTCACAAATATAGCTCAAATGTTTCAGCCAGAAAATTTTCCGCCCATTTTACCTGACACAGCCTGTCAATCTTAAGGTTGCGTTTGGAAACGATGCAAATGGAGTGCAAATTTCGGTTCAGGGTAAATTTGCACTCTAGATCACTTTTGCCAATGTTTAGCAACATTACATTTATGCATTGACAAATGGCATATCAATGCATATTTACATTAATAATAAAATGTAAAAATACATCAATAAAAAAGAAGTAAATTTGCATTCAAATGGAATGTTGATAAAAAAAAAGCATATGCTTTATTAATATTCATGTTTGTATCCATTACAGCTAAAAATCTATTTGATAAGAAGATAAATTGGTCAGTGCAAAACTAACCCAATTTTACAGTTTATATAAACCGTTTTATATTCTACATATTTGCATTGTTTCCAAACACAGCCTAATCATTTGTCTATCTATATATAGTTTTACGCACATTTTTTGTCTATATTCTCTGCTAAAACGAGTCATGAGAAATCCTAGCAACTGAGCCTCCATCAATTCAATTAATGGTTGTTCAAACTTTTATATACTTAAAGTATCCCTTCTTCTTATTTAATTTCCCACTTATTCCAGCGTCTCTCTCTCGCTAAGAAATGTTAAATAAACCAGAAAAGGAAAATCAGAAATCAGAAGAATCGTCTAGTAATATCACATTTAAGAAAAGTTAAATAAACCAGAAAAAGAGTTCCATGCCAAACTTTATTCGATTCCCATCATATCATATGATATTCTATTTAACTACCCACTTTAAGTTCTATCTCACTTTTTCCACGTGGCAACGCCATATATTTGAAATTTGACAATCATGGACGCAGACCGACACTACTTTTAGAAAGGGCAAATTATTTGGATAGAAAAGTAAAAACATTTGGGGTCGAATAGATTTGGTTCACTATCAGGTTTTTTTTCTTTTTAAATAAATGGAACCTGTATAAACATCATGGGTACATTAGAATCCCCTTTTACAGCTACCTAAAAAACATGCATGTAAATACGTAGGGGGTTGGACTTGTTAATGAATGCATTTTTAAGCCTAGCCTGTTTTTGCAAGTTCATGGGTTGGCTTAACCACCTGCCTATTTACATATAATAACTTTACAAAAAGTGATAACAAATCAAATATATGATCATATTGGCATCTAATAATAAAAAACCTTTCTTATAGCCCATGCAAAAACACTTACGCAAGCCTCTTATTATTGCCTAGAACTCAGCTGCTAATGATGATCATGCCATGTAAGGTTGTCCTTTTGCAAGGAGAAGAAAAGATCCATGTGAGAACATTAAGAGCCTAGTAGTGCACTGTGTGTGATAGTGTTCCATGATCCATCCACTAAGATAATCGGGAGTGCTGTGTGTAGAACCTCTTGTAGATCCCATTCTGTATTCAGTTGAGAAAGTGATGAGCTTTGTGGCTCAATGGCTTTAGAAATGTAGTAATTACCAGCTTTCCGCAGGATCATTAGAGGGTATGGTTTCCCATTATTAAAAATATTATCATTTCTCACGTCCCATATGCATCTGAAAATTGCAATAATTTTTGTAAGGTAAGCGTACTTTAGGGCTTTGTCCTTGATATGACTATTGTAATGTCACCACCATTCCAACTACTCTTTTTGACATGAGTTTAGAAAAACCTCCGACATGAGCCCAACTTGGGCTTGCATCCAGAAAACCCTAGCTAGAGGGCATTCCAGGAAGAGGTGGTTTTGGGTTTCTGGGGACGACCTACAAAATGTGCACCAAGTACCTTCTCTGCTTCTGCAAATCCAAACAGATGCCTTTGTTTGAATTACCTTATGTAGGAATTTCCACACAAAAATCTGACACCTATATGAGCATGAAGTTGCCCAAATTCTAGACCATCTTGCTATATTTGTTTGAATCAGAGTTGTGGTTGTAATGAGGGAATGATAAGCTGAATTCATTGAGAATTCCCCATTCTTGGAGTTTTTCCAAAGAAGATTGTCAAATTGTTGTGAAGGTCTTAGAGGGATATTGAGAATAGCTTCTACACTTCTATCATCAAACAACTGGTAGAGGTAATCAGCATCCCAGGTAAGATTCTTTGTTATTAAGTCACAAACCTTCATTTGAGAGGATTCAGTGTTTCTGGCTCTTCTTTTTGGGGTATTATTTTCTAACTAGGGAACCCAAGGGTCCAGAAAGGCTGAAATTGTTTTCCCATCTCCAAGTTTCCAGAATAAGTGAGATTTCGTCTCATTTTTTTATTTGATAATACTTTTCCACCACCCTAAATTTGAAACTTTTACTTTCAGGTCGAGAAAGCATTTGCCTTTTACATACTTTGCTTCTAATTGTTGAGCCCAAAGGTTGTCCCTGTGATTTAGTAGTCTCCAAACCGACTTCAAAAGAAGAGCTTTGTTCATGAAGGAGAATTTCCTTATCCCTAGACCACCAAGGGCTTTGGGTGAACAAATAATGCTCCATTTTAGGTTGTAGTTTACAACATTGCTTGATCTACCAGACCACCAGAAGTTCTTTTGCAATCTATCCATTTTCTTGCATAGACCAAAGGAAGAGCATGTCTGCATGGTGTAAAGGGGATACTTTGGGTAAATGCTTTGATGAGAGTGGTACGACCAGCTTGGGAGAGAGTTTTGGCTTGCTAGAGTTATATCCTGTGAGAGATGCTTTCAGCAAGATGCTTATGAGTGTTCATTTTCCCCCCTTCTCTATCTACTATTCAAGTCCCTAGATATTTGGTACTGTATTTTTTTATTTTCATTCCTATGGTTCTACTCAGCATCTTTTGATGTATTATGTACATGTTTTTGCTAAATATGACTCCTGATTTTGCAAAATTTATATGTTGCCCTAAGATTTGTTCAAATAGCTGGAGGGTGGTTTTGGTGTGGAGGAAAGTTTTTGAATCTGCTTTACAAAAGATGAAGCAGTCGTCTACAAATAATAGATGAGTGATTGGGTCCGCATCCCTTACAAGCTTGATTCCTTAGAGTTTTGTCAAGCTTTTTTTCTCTATGCAACAAAGTTGAGAGAGTTTGCATTCCAATAATGAAGAGGTAGGGTGAAAAGGGATCACCTTGCCTCAGGCCTCTTTTAGTAGTAAATAAGTCAAAAGATGACCCATTGAGTTTTACTTTGACTAGTAGGTTTATGGACGTGATAGTACCTGGGCAACTTGCCTAACAATTACCATCTTTGGAAAGTCCTTTGGGATGGTTTTCTCACAAAACAAAAGTGTTCGTCCTGGTTAAATGAATAGGACCGACTTTGCGTTTTTTGCGAGGTTCAAGAAGAAACACTTCATCACCTTCTCTTTTAGTGCCCATTCCCACGAGTCGTTTGGTTCGGTGCCCATATTGGCATAAACCCCTCTACCATTAGTAAGGACCCGATTCACACCATCATCATTAATTGGTTTACTAGGATGCATTCAATATTAGGTAAGCAACGAGCATTAACAAACCTAAGCAAATTTGCTTTGATCATCTATCATATATGGGATGCAAGGAACAAGAAAATTTTCAAAAATATTGATCCAAATCCCATCAAGTGGCCAACTTAGCAATAACCCTCCAATTGGAGCATCCGGCAAATGAGGGCAGACCATCACTCCATCAACTACCATCTTCTAGTCATTCGACGTGTTTATTTACTAATGGCTCTTATGATCCATCTTCAGGTGTTGCAGGATGAGGCTTCATCATCCAACATGACACAAAAGGTTACACCATCGCAGAAGGAGGACCTTCATGGGCACTCTTAAGCTATGACGCTAAAATTCGAGCCATGCTAAGTAGAGTACAAATGGCTCTCTCTCATGGCATTACTTGTCTTTTGGTATATACAGACAATGCAGCTTTAGTTGATTTTGCTAGAACTGATCGAGTTGCTCATTAGATTGAACAGTTATAAAGTCATTTGAGACGACTCATTAACTCCTTTAATTATATATATTTCTTACATATAGTAAGGCAACAGAACCAGGCAGCACATACTTTAGCTTACTTATCTTGTAAAGGACTAATCCGAGTTTGTTACAACTTGAGACAATCCCCTCATGTATCTTTCACTATATAAATATATATTTCATTCCCCTTTTGACAAAAAAAAAACAATTAACAAAGCAAAGGCTCCAATAAATAATAATTTTACTTGCGACAAAATCCAAAAAAGTTGAGACTCCATCCAGCTATGTTACATGTTCAAGTAGCCTTAGCTGGCACTCACTCCAATGCAGTAGTAGGTTTCGCATCAGAGAGAATCCAAATACACCACACTCTTGTTATGTGTTTACTTGCTATACCCTAAACAAGACTTATAAATTAAAACTACCCACACGACACTATGTATAAAAGCGTGGATGCAAAGTAAAAGTTTTTATTACAACTTTAATGCTAGCTTTAATGGCTACTAAAATACCCATATTGTATATAGTCTATCTTTAGTATGTGTTTAGTTCCGATTATATTTTTTCATTCAACGTTTGTACTTTATTTACTTGCAAAACTGAGAAAGGTAATAATTACAATTGTTTATGACAAATAGGCACCACATCAGCATAATTGTGAAAAAATGCCTAACCATTGGGGGAAGCTTTAAAAAATAACTTCCCCAAATGGTAAGCATGCACAGAAATTGAATTCACATTTTTCTATTCTCAATGCATACGGAAGAGCATAAGAGGGGAACTATTGAAGTGGTGCCTATGTGGCAGCATTTATTGAATAAACACCCACGGTTTCAAACACCCTCTTAATTGTAAAGGTTGAAAATGTAACTTAAATTATTACTTTTTATACATAAGGTATTAATTCCCATTTTCTCTTATTATATCCTATATTTAAGTTATTTTTTATTAATAAATGCTACTAATTAAATCTATGTCAATATTTTTATACAATATAAACCCATATATTTTAATACTAACTCAAAAATGAAAACCATTCTTTATCTAAGTGGTGGCTACGCAATCCAACCATCTAAATCAAATTGACCAACATATGAAGTCATAGTTAAGTAATAAAATTTTTTAAATTGAAATAAATATAAATAATTACAAAAATATAGAAAAAATATGTATAATAAACAAGAATTATTTTTATTGATAATGAAAATGAAATACATAATTTAAAACTAACCAAAAATGAAATTACTTTACTATTTTTCAAAGATCAATAGTTCAACTTTTGGGTCAAATGTGTTAACAATTAATGTCATAAATTAATAATAAAAATTAACAAAACATAAAAAAACATAAATTTTGCAAAAAAAAAACATTCAAGCACATGTATAATGTCACATAATTATATAATTATCATATTAAACAAAAAAATTGAATAAGATTATGAAACTTTCTTTTGACTAAAATGCTCATTTTTGAATTTAATCCCTATTTAATTGTGAGGTTTAAATTGTTAATTGAACTACTATTTTTCACCTCATTCAATCCCCTCTATTTAAATCTTACATTTTTTTTTTGATAAATGAACAAAAAAATACACCAAAAAGATAAAACATTACAAAAAGAAGAATTTAGCCAATCAAGTAGGCCTATCAATGATACTTGAAACTTTACAACCTAATCCGATTATCGCATATTTGGATGAGGTGTTTATATAATCATATTTGAACTTTGCAATATTCATCTAATTAATAATAAAAAATACATAAAATAAAAATACATAAAATTTATAAAAATTTTTTAATACATTATTGCTATCGTTATCATTATCTAAAATTATTAGGTGCAAAGTATGTACACGTTTAATAATAATGTGAAAAGTAGGAATACTAGTCGACACATTCCTTCCGTTGCCCAATTAAATGCTGAAATGTTTTAAAGTTAATATATTAACTCATTAATATAATTGTATCACACGTCACGTTCAAAGAATGTCGACATGTCCGAGTGGTTAAGGAGACAGACTCGAAATCTGTTGGGCTCTGCCTGCGCAGGTTTCGAATCCTGCTGTCGACGTCCTATTATTAGGACAATCGCTGAATTATGAAATATATAGTCTAATTGAGAACTTAGCGTCGTTCGTGGCCCATTGGCTCAGTTGGTTAAAGACATTTTAAAACGTGTTTCATATATTATTCCTTATCTATATTGATCGTTTCTTTTCTTCTATTCCTCTATTTTCTGTTAGAGATATTTTAAAACGTGTTTCATATGGTTAATTGGTTCAGTTGGTTAAAGCGTCGTGTTGATAAACGTCGCTGGTTCATAGACCTGCACGGGCGCTAATTAAGGTCATTCTCTTTTCGATTGATTTTCATCTTCTGTTCCTCTATTTAAAAATAGTTGTTTGTTAAATATATTTTTTAAATAGATTTCGGGTAGCCTATTAGATCAGTTGGTTAGAGCGTCGTGCTAATAACGCGAAGGTCGCAGGTTCGAGACCTTTATTGGCCATAAAAACAGCATATCTGCTTTCAATTTTGGAACAATAAACATACTACAGTTTTTGTTTTTCATCTATTTTTATAATTGCCACATCAGAAAACAAATTGAAACACGTCCTTGAACCATGTTTTGCCTCGAAAAAACAATCTATGTTTTCTAAACTATCAAAATAGTGGTTTCTAGAAAACAAATTCTCTAATTAAGATATTGTGTGATCCATGACACGATATCAATCACAAGATAGTTTTTGCCTTTTTTGAACCATCACAATAAGAAATTCAAAAGCACATTTTTAGTTTCGGTTTTGAAAAGAAAATTAACAAATTTTACATTTTTTCTCAAAAAGAATTTATTTTTCAAATCAGATGGTTTTGATTTGTTGTTAGAACTTACAACAAGAATAGATAATGTTTTACATTTGTGTTTTTTGAAACCAGGGGCAGAGATTTTTTTTTCCTTTAAAAGTTACAGTTAACGAGGAATTGAAACACGGTGCCTCATGCGGTGTCCTGTGCTTAGGAATGTAGGAAGAATTTGTAGATAAGCTTAATGTGACCGTTAGAATATTTTAAAAATGAAATAACATCTATAGCATTTGTATTGAATATGGGTGGATTGAAAAACTGATATAGATCACGGACCGATACTTGCAATATTTTGAACCTTGGGAGGAAGAACACCCGCTTTAGTAGCGTGATAATCAACAAAACAAAACAAAACTGGAAAAGCAGTCGGCTTTAGTGACAAATAAATGGAGAACGCTAGCAGGCAACATAAAACTACTTAGTACTATTAGACATCACATGTTGGCTTCCAGTATAGAAATAGAAATGCATTGCTCCTACATCGTCTACAAGTATTCCTTCGAATAAACAAACAATAAACTAGTGAACTTCATTATACCACATAAGTGAATGTTACCACAACTTAAAAAAAAGGCCTATTTAGGATGGTCTTCCAGAGTTCAAGTTCTCAGCTTCTACGACGGCCTGCAAATACAAAACAGCCAAAGATTGAAACATTCAACAAGGAGCATGGCCTATAGTTTTGGCAACCACCAAACACCAAATATGATGCGAACCTGGAGAATCATAATTGCAGCATTTTTGTCTAGAACTTCGTTGTATTCATGACAAGATAGGCTCTGCAGCATAAAAAGATTGAGAAACAAAGATGACTTGAAGGAAAGATCATTAAGTTAAAATCATTTAAGACTGACTTGAACACAATTGGGACAACCGGCAGCTCCTAAGCACTGGCATGTTGTGAGAAGCTCTAAAGCAGCAGTTAGTAGTTCTCCAAATAGCGGTTGCAACTATTACACAATTATAAAGCTGTTAGGATGCAAGAAGTGCCCAAGGTATAAATAAATTTCATTTTCTTATTCCTACAGAAATTCAAAAATAAGAAACACAACACCAGTATTATAGCAATCACTAAATGAACAAGGATCTTTTTTCTTGACACTTGGCATTATCTCTACTGTCCATATATTGAGATAGTGCACACACAATTATATTTACATATGTTGCATTTTAGATGATAGGTGCCTTGCCTTAAATTCTATAATAGCTTTAGTTATCTGTTATTTCAGTGCAGATGTGGGGTTGCCTTAAATTCTAGTCTTGGTTATACTACTACACCTTATATCAACATTAACAAAAACTTCCATAACTAAATCACAATTAAACCAAGCCTACCATAGTAATTGACCTACATACTAATATCTAATTGGCACTCCCAACGAATAGATAGGCCCAATTAATCAGCGCGATCAAAGCAAATATATTGGCATAGATAGGACCTCAGTATTTGATGCCAATGACAATTTTAGCAGTTCTTGCTCCACAATTATGGCAACATGTAGTTGCACTCGCATGATTACTCATTCTACCAATTGCAGAAACAAGAAACATACTAGGTTTTGTAACCTGTTTACCCCATGGAAGTTTCCACACAGCCATGAAACCCCATTTAATTGCCTATTAGAGGAATCTGTTATGAGCAAGCATCCCGAAACAGATTAGGAGTTAGACCTAGGAACTCCTTCACTCCTTTCCCCATAAAAGAGTGGCTACTGTGAGCAAGAACCACTAAGAAATGAGTGAATCAGAACAGGAAATGACCAACAACTGGAAATTTCGTAAGGTTGATGTCAAAAACCAAAGCTCTAGAAGATCTTGGAAACTTTATTCAGAGAATGCACAGTCAAATTCAGGGAATCAAAGATCAACCCAAAAGAATGTATAAAAGAAATTTGAAGCCCACCTATATATGCAGTGCTCCATTTATCATGTGATTGATGTCACCTCAGGAAAAATCAAGTCAATGCATGTTATAAGGGGTATGATATTTACCCTAGTACCTTCAATGATTGAATATCCAAAAGAATATCTAACTTTCAATGGTAGAATGGAACAGAAGTGTGTAAATGATTATGGCAAGCTGATTTTTTTTAACAGAGAATTACACCAGACTAAAAGTAAAAATAACAAAAATGTACTCTAAAGTTCAAACTGCACTTTGCTCCTAGCCCTGTCCTACCATATTCCCCAAATCCCAACCAAGGGCAGTTAAAGATCTCCATAATTTTTTTTCTTTTTGTTGTAAATATCCTTTGGATGACTAACCTCTATCAAGTCAAACAATTCAGTACAATCTATTCAGTATGAACCAAAATGTATACATAGTGGCCTATACGCAGTCAAGGCACACCCCGAAAAAATAAGAAGAGGACAACTGCTCTTGTTCTTCAGCCCCAGAACAACACAGAGAACATGCAAGTTGAAATCCCCTCCCCAAAAAAAAAAATTGGAAAAAAGATTATTCAGATGGCCAACTTTAGTCAGAAAATAGATTTTGAACCACATTAACAAATAAAAAATAGGAACTGAAGTTGTGAAATAAAACAGTTCCCTAATGAATTTGCTTTTTTAAATCCTAAATCTCTGCTTCTATTTGCATGGAGTTCATGTATACAGTATACCGCTTGTAGTCTCAAAATGAAATGAAAAGGGACAAAAAAATGATACCCAGGAAGGACAACTTTAGATTTTGACTGAACATTAATGTTACAACTAAAGCAATCACAACTCTGTGACACTAACCTTCAGTGAAATACCTATGCCTCCAGGGTGCTCATCATATAGCAGAATTCTTTCTGGAAAATAGCGTGTTTCATGGGGATTTGCACACTCCGAAGCCAAGTCTGAAGAATTGCACATTATATACCTATATGCCAAAATAGATCAGATTCATAACTAGCCAAAGCCAAAGTAAAAAGAACATTACCCAAAGTTGTCCAGCTATTTGGGATCTTGCGAGGGGTGGACTGGATGCAGTCCAAACCTTTCGCAAAGCCATATACTTGAAACAAGACAATATATGTCTGGAAGTGGAAAAAAGCCCACACACACACACAAAGAATTCCTACAGAAACCGGTTAGATCAACTTCAAAGCTTATCCCACTTCAAACACCAGCATCTATAATCCAACCACAGAGTAAGCATTCTTTAAATTGTAAAGCTGACCTGCAGGTGAATAAACTTACAGAGGCACAACATTAAGGATAGCATGAGAAGCAGCATGGAGGCCAGCACGAAATGAGAAATTCTGAATCTCCACTTCTGTTTTTATTGATTGAGGAACTCGAATCCAAACTGCCTGTTTAAATATAAGAAAAGCAGAATTAGAAAAGAAAAAGGCATGCTTAAAAAAATGCCACAATATGGATATCTCAAGATGTAATTCAATCATCATAATTGCCAATCAAGAGATGACCTTGACCTGTGACTCGTATGAAAATTTAGGAAGTGAAAGTTCAACTGCATCAAATATTTGGTTGCTTGCTCGCCAAATACGGTAAAAGCCAAACCAAGTAGTAGTTACTTTGCAAGTCCGTGCTTGAGCAATTGTTCTTGGATGCTGAGTGTCAAAGATCCCCACTGGGTAAGCCTATGAAACAGTATAAATTGAATCTGCTAAGCATTTCTCATTTCTCTATCAGCATAAAAGCATTGTATCAAATTACATGTCAGAGGACCCTATATGCCATTGTACCGTGCACATGGGTTAAAGATGCTCTTATTTCAATGTCATATGATATGATCCCTCTTTTCACAAAGATAGAAAGCTAAAAGGATGAAAAATTACAACATATGGAATGTGTGGCTATAGAAACTAGAAAGAGGATAATTTTCTAGGAAAATCTCTAACATCCTTGGTATTATTGACAAACTTGTGGTGATGACATTTTACTGGGTTATAATGATAGAACAATATATTAAAAAATAATCTATGCTGATATTTTAAGTGAATGGATGAAAATGGTGCTATATCTCCCAGTACTAAGCCCACCTTATGTAGTGGAAACTGGGAACCTCGTAAAGTAAAGTAAAATGAAGCATGTTTAATAACTAATGATGATTGTAGTTCCCCAAGAATTGAGAGCTTTTTAATTATCAAAAAAAGAATTGAGAGCTTTTTCACAGTATAAATAGAGAGTAGTTTATTTTCCCCCCCAGTCTTAACAAAGACAGATTGGAAAAAAAGGAAAACAAAAAAAGTTTTAAATCTTTTCCATCTGAGAGATTTTGGTTCAATTGACTCAGGCATCTGACTTATTTAAAAAAAAAGGATGACGCAGGCATCTATTGGAGAGATTTTGGCTCTTCTTCAGGGATTCAAATAAATATACCCCAATGTTTTAAAACGTGGAGGCGTGACGTGAGGTGTTCCACTACCTGGAAGCGTGAGGCGTAAGCCTCCTTAAGAGGAGGAGGATGAAGAAGAAGAGGAAGGAGGATCTCATTTTTCTTTATTTTTAATAAAAAACTTTTATATTAAGAAGAATGAGGATGCATAGCACTAGTTGAAGGGGGGGGGTAACACAGGCTTCGCCCCCCAGCCCACTTTCCTTCCCCTTATCTTCTCTTCCCTTCCCTTCCCTTTTCTTCTCTTTCTTTTTTCCCTTCCCTTTCTTTTCCTTTCCTTTCCTTTTTTTCTTTTTTTTTTGGTCTTTTTATATGAAATGTGCATGAGGCACATGAGGCATACGCCTCTAGCATGCCTCATGAAAAAGGCATATGAGGTGTACACCTCTTGCACCTGAGGCGTATGCCTCAGAGGTATCAGCGCCTCTGGCATACGCCTTAGAGCGTTTTAGGGGCACCTTGCCTGGAGGCACGCCTTTTAAAACACTGATATGCCCTATAGGTTTTGGATGCACTGAGGTGGTGAACACTCTCACATTAGCTTCTAACAATTATAAACAGTTTTCTTCTTCAATCAAGACTTTGCTTCAAGAGAATCTAACAACAGTCTATGGGAAAAGACTAAACTACTAACTTCATTTAGGTAACACTTTCCAGTTTTGCATCCAACTAAAAGGTGATAGTCAGTAGCCACACTACCTTCATTTGTCTTATGTAGTTTGATTGATTTTTCAACTGCCATATTAGTTATTGCTACTTTTATCAATTACAATTTAACAAGCCTTTCTGAAAATGATAACCTTTAGTTTGAAACTTCTCCATAACTATCATCCTAAAAAATAGATTTGTACAGGGTTTTCACTAAGAACTAGCAATGAGCATCACATTAAACTGATCACTACAGAAAAAGGTAGAAGTTTGTAACTTCAAATATAAACAAATTGTACAACCAACAGCACAAACCTTTGAAATAAATATATGATAAGAAAGCTCATTAAAAGAAATCTAGAAAGTGGTTATAATGAAACATGTAGAAAATGTCTTTAACAAAAATAAGCATGCTAGTCATAAAGATACAGGCATACAGCGTGAGAATAGGACAAATAAAGGGTGAAGAAACAGACATACAATATCCCCACCGATGAAATGAATATCTGTATAATCGCGTGTCTTGGTGTAATACTTCAAGTCCGCTTCATGACACAAAGCAATCTTTGCTGATAAATCTAAGACCTTCACTAGATAGGTTTGCCCTTGATGCATATAAACAGCACCTTCATAAACCTGGATGACCAAATAATCTGTCAATTTGCCAAAGTCAATAAATATCACATATGAGATAATTACAATAAAGGATTAAAATGTCAGTACAACAACAACAACAATAATAACAATAAAGGATTAAAATGTTAGTAAATTGATGAAAACAGGTGAAAATCTTCAGAGCTCAAGAATGGATGAAAAACAGCAAAATGGCATTTATAAAGTCAACCAGTGAATGAGAAAAAAAATACTATAGGAACCATGTAATATCAACTAATCATGCATAGGTCTGACCACCAATGCACCCAAATAACAACTGAAGCCAGATCAGGAACTTGGAAAACCAATAACAAGCATAATACCTGATAGAAGGCCTTGCTTTCCTCAATCTCTTCAAGAATTTCATTCCTTTTACTGTCTATTACTTTGTATCTCTCAGTCTCTATTGCTCGAATACTAATTGCATGAGAAGGTTTTTTCTGATGAAACAAGAGAAACAGAAAGGAACAGAAAAGGAAATACATAACTTGTAATAAGCACAAAATTAGTAATTTCACATAAACAAGATAAAATACCTCCTGTCCAATGTAGCTCCATATTTTGGCAGGAAGATCACGAGATAGATCACAACTAAGAAATCCTTTCTCTGTAAGGGCCATGATTGCACCATGTAGACCAGAACCAAAATATTTTTCATCATAAAGCAAGCTCAATGGGTGTTCAAGAGCAGCGCAGAGAAGATGTTGCTCAAGCACCTACAAGAATAAGGAGTTGGTATATACATACAAGAACTACCCACTTATTTGAAACCCACCATGGATGTGACAGTTTAGCAAATAAATAACTGTGAAAAGTTTTTTATTTAAAACTAACAAAAAGATGCTAAGTGCTAGGAATTAAGCCAACTAACAAACTTGTTGGTTATGAGCATCAACATGACAACTCTCAATCGGACTACCAAAGAGCCTTTGTGGAAATTTCATGAAATATTGGTCAAGAGGTCCTTCAAATGCCACATATACTGCAAGTGATTCTTTTCCTCTTCTCCCAGATCTCCCAGCCTGTTGCCACAAGCTTAACATAGAAAAGACATAGCTCCCAGTAAATTAAAAATGGAGAAAAAGGAAAAAAGAACTTCAAGCCTAGTTTTTACTACTTACAAATAAATCAAACAGAAAATTCCAATCTCCTTACCTGGCAACACTACCAGGAAAACCCAGATGAAGAGTTACATCAATGTGTCCAACATCAATACCCAATTCAAGAGCATTTGTTGCAGCAACTCCACAAAGTTTCCCATTGAAAAACTCACTCTCTATTCTCCGCCTATCCTGCTTCATCATTCAGAATATCAAAGATTAACTATATACCAGTAATTATTTTACCAGATTAGTGGTAAATTTTTTAATTGATAATCAGTGATAAAGTTTTGGAATAGCATAAAATGAGCTTCAGATTTCAGGATATGGATAACATCTGATTAAACACATATTACAAGCACAAAACTGTCCTTTAAATAACATAGATAAATATAAAATAGTTAAAAAGTAGGCATATCTGTGTTGTTAGGCTTCTTTTCTTTTCCAAAGAGTGCAACTTGGGTTGTGCCCCCATTTCAGACCTTAGTTTTTTATTTTTTATTTTTATTTTGTTTTTTGGGGGGGGGGTGTAAGAATTTCAGGCCTTAGAATAGGTTCACGTAAAAAGTAGGCATATATGTGTTGATGAACTACACCATGTTCTAAGAGATACGTGGTTAGGTCCTTCTCAAAGTACTCTCTGGCATTATCTGATTTAAAAATCTTAGTTCCCACTCCAAATTGTGTGAGAACCATCTGGTGGAATTGTCGTACTAAGTTAGGAACCTCATCACGTGATCTCATCAAAAATATCCAAGAATATCGTGTATAAACAAGAGAAAGTAACGAAATCCTCCCATGAAAGGGATTTGATATGGCCCCCATACATCAGTGTGAACAATATTAAAAGCACAAGTACTTCTTTTATTACTTGGTTTAAAAGACTGTCTACAATGCTTTCCTAACTGACAACTCTCACACTCCAAAGTAGATAATTGAACAGACTCAAACAACTTTGGGAAAAGACATTTCAAAGAATTAAAAGAAAGATGTCCCAAGCGATTGTGCCAAAGCATAATCTGGTTTACTAACTCTGACCCACTACTACTACTGTTGCTAACATGATGGCCCTGATATCTCGGAATCTCATCCAAAAGGTAAACTCCATTCACCTCACGACCACTCCCAATCATCTTCTTTGGCTCCAGATCCTGCAAAACACAATTACCAGGAAGAAAGATCACAGAACAATTCAAATTTTTTGTTAAAGAACTAACAGAAAGTAGGTTGGTATGAAGTCTAGGGACATGTAAAACAAATGACAAAGTTATATCATTGGTCACTCTAACTGTCCCCTTCCCAGCAATGGGCATATGTGAACCATCTGCTGTAGAGACTTGGTCTCTACCAGAGCACAACTGATAGGAATTGAAAATGGAAGGGGCATTAGTCATATGCTCAGATGCTCCTGAGTCTATAATCCAGGGAGGTCCCTCCTTACCTGAAGTGGATGCAAGATTCACAGTTGCATATG
>NW_010729075.1:8433181-8456821 GCF_000365185.1 Nelumbo nucifera
GTAGTTTCTTGAAGAGAGAAGGAAGAGAGAAGGAGAAGAAGAGAAGTTGAAAGAAAAGAGAGCAATGATCTAGCCGCCCCCTTCACTTATTATTTATACTAAAATAATAGAACAATACAAAGACAACTATGCCCTTATAGGGCAGCAAAACATAAAACAGCATAAACACTCAAAAAACATAATAAAATTTGGACTCACATAACTACTGTGGTCCCCACCTCCTATCTAATGACTAACATAAAACATCTACTCAGAAAAACATCATAAAACTAATTAATCTTCAATACTTACAACTGTGAAAATATAAACAACAAATTTATGTAATCTAATGTGCAAAGTTGTTTCACTTACCATATGATGTGTGTTTGTCACTTATTATGACCATTACTTGAAGTTCATCATAAAATCGTCTAACCCTAATCTGACAGAGGCCAAGTTGTGTTAAGCTAAAGTATATTAGAGCCGGTAGTTAGGTGAAGAACATCACATAGATTCCCAATGTTGGGCCAAGCTGGAACTAAACAACTCCCAAGGAGGCTGAAACCCAGGTCAAGTTCTGAAAAAGAGCTTAGGTCCAATGGCATGTAATATATCAGAGCAAGTGATTCTCCTACATGTAAGATCCATATGGAGGATAAAACCTACCACTCTCAAGTCTCAACACATCCATATCAAGCATAGGAATTCCTGAGCATCAATCATATGGCACCTGATCCTATAATGAAAGCGGTAACAGTGGCAGGATACAATAACAAAAAAGAACCAACCTGAGCAATATATCCAGCACGGTAAGCACATATAGAGTCAACCAAGTGAGGTGCAGTCTCTTGAAGAATCTCACGCCTATCACAAATTCACAATTGTTGAGAAATAATAAATCTATTTTGTAATCTTATATTTAACAGAAACTAAAAGTAAAAATGTCAAGACACTTTCGAAAAAACTAAAGGGGAAAAAGAAGAGTGCAATGGAGACATATTAAAGACAAGATATTTCCCTACATAGGAGTTGATGGTCCATGAGATTGATATGACATACGTATAGCATAGAACAATTTCAGTGAGCTTGCGTGTTTTGCAAAAAGCAATGCAACGAAGTCCATGTTGAACCATTTCTGCAAAAAGGCAAGAGAGCTCCAAAATCGGACTGCAAAATGAAAAAAAAAGACATTCTTTTCAATATATAATTCAAAACATAAACAAATCAATGATCCATCATGTAAAAAAAATGTTTGGCATCATGTTCTTTCTTCTATATTTCTATAGAAGTGTATTTGTATGGTCTAACTGCAACATGATTTATAAATGGATATCCACTTGCATGAAAAGACAAGACCTTCATCAAGTATTCCATTAAAACATAGATATTTCCCATGCTTATGTTGTACCACTTGATTGATTTCAGCAATAAAAATGTCTTATAAAAATGATGCAGAAAAATAAAGATTGAAAGAAGAAGCTATAGCAAGAAGAAACTACCCCAAGTCATGGGGCTAGAAGGATATATCTGTCATACATCAGTAATATCATATAGAAAAATGTGTTCTAAATGTCAGAGTGTCAGACATCAGTAATATCATATAGAAAAATGTAAGGGCAAGATCTCTCACTATTTAGCATGGTCACAAGCATACAGAAAAATGGTGATAAGAGAAGATTATCTACCTTGAGCGTCTAGCAATGATTTCTGAATCAGCAGGTTTGTTTTCATTCATTCTATCCTGAGTTTTTGACACCTGTGATTTAGAAGTGTTTGCAAGTAAATTAGAATAAGATGAAGTTTCCATCAGAAATTTTGAATACAGAACCGAATTATTAACTAGGGAAGGCACCAACAGTCTTGAAATGTAAAGGGGGGTTCCATAAGGTAAAGAGCTTTGGACCACAAGGACTTCCATCATTATGAATCAGCTCTAATGTTGGCAGGCTTGCAAGTTCCTGAAATGGTTGAAAACTTATAAGCAATTGATTAATACTATTCTAATTGCACACAGTATAAATTTAATAATACTATTTTAGTTGCATACAATAGAGCCAAAGCAACCCAACATGACCACAAGAAATGCCTAAACATCATGATGCATCTACAATCAGGGCTACACAATAGAGATGTCACAGAAGTTTGTATCTTTTTTTTTCTAATAAACATAAGAAGCAAAGTTTCAGTCATGTACAGAAAATGCACAGAAATTAATAAGATGGTCAACTATCCATTCCTTTACGAAAACTATTAATCTGTAATTTACATCATTGCAAATGCTTATGTTGCTTCAGTTACACGATGCATATTCCAAAAATAAGGAAACCCTTTGCATCTTCTTCATTAGGGTACTCTAATCCTTAATTGCGTCTATTACATGCTTACAGCCAAGGCAAACAGCATGACATCAAACTGAAAAGGTTCATCACTTTGTCTGAATCCAGTGATTTATTAGGAAAACAACAGAAGACAGAAAACCGAAAACAAGGATCTATTCATTTTTCTTCCAGTCATACCATAGCATGCTCACGGGGGTTTGCTGAAGTTGCAGTAGAAAATACAAAGGAAGGATCACTACCATATACTGCAGGAAGCAAACAGTGCATCAGCTATGACTAAAAAGTTAAGGAAGATCAAATTTATCCACAAACCATATAGCAACAATATTACCATGGCAACAGAGACGACGAAGCCTCCTAAGTATAAGAGCAGTATGGCATCCAAAAGCACCCTTATAAGCATGAGCCTCATCAATGATGACAAACCTGATTTGAAACATATATAGAAGAAACTTTGCAGTAAAAACTTTGGACTAAATAAATCTAGTAGCCCAAATCCTGCAATTTTTAAAATGTTAAGATTGCTAATCTAAATGCTGAGAATACTCTCAGTGGGCTACAGTCTCATCCAGAATGAACAGCATAAGATATTCAAAGCAAAAAAAAAGTCAAAACCAATAGGACATAATTATTGTTTATGCAAAACTACCTAAGGTTTGACAAAATCCGTTGAAATTGTCCATGGAATGGCAAGATTGACATGTGTAGCATATCCGGATTTGTGATTAACTGCATATGCCCAGACAATAATATCAACATAAAGTGGGTTAAGTATCCAGATAATGGCACAACTATCCTGAAGCAACCAAACTTACAAAACTACCAGTCTAGCACTATCACGTAGCCACATTCTATCTTCTTGAGAAGTGTCACCATCATATACACCAATATTTATGCTGAAATTTGATCTCTCTGTCATTGCTAATAAAGCTCTCAACTGATCTTGAGCTAAGGCCTACAAGTATTAGATTATCATGTATTCTGGAATCTAGAACTAGAAAGGCAAATCTCAGCTAAAGCACCATGAGAAAAGCAAAATCACCCATGCTCTTTAATACAAAGAAAGAAATTTTCTACCCATTGACCTTTGTTGGAAATAAATATATAGCACATGAACATAAATTCTGGGACAATGCTTCTAGCACTGGCAGGTTGTAGCAAAGAGATTTCCCACTAGATGTCATTGTTGCCACCACAACATTCTTACCAGAAAGAGAAGCCTGTATTGACTCTGCCTGCAAATACCAATAAAACGCTAGAGAACCAAAGCAATATGTGGCTTCAAGCCTTGAACAAAGTACTGCAATACAGACCATATAAAATACCTGATGACAGTATAATCTAGATATCCCAACTTGTTTAAGCAAGGATCTTGTGTTCCCTGAGAGGCTCTCTGGAATTTCCACATGAACAGCCATTCTTGCACCAATTTCTTCAACATGCACAATCTACAAGAAACAAACTTTCTCTGTAGTATTCAAGTTACCTTTATATCATTCTATAAACTACATAAATAGAAAAGCATCAAAGAAACCTGTCCTTGAGACCCAATGCCCTTTCTTAGATGCTCCACCATTTCTACTGGTAGCAGTACACTTGTTTCCTGTTGACTCAGCATATTATTATAATGAAATAAAATGGATTTCCTCCAAATAGAATTCTGAATCACAAAATAAAAACATAGAAAATTCCGAATTAAATAATTTAAAAATGTTTTGATATGTTCAATCTCATCATTAATGATTTTAGTTTCAAGGATTGACTAACCAAAATCAAATAAACAAATTTACTAAGCAAGGGCTATATACAAGATTATTGACTCTTGCTCTCAGTTTAGTGTTTTGATAAACAGACTAGCAAAAGGAGCACACCAACCACTAAAAGAGTGAAAATGAAGAATGAAAACATACATAACATCGTGTTTGCACTGATTGAGAACTTGAGGTGATAGAGCAACATCTCCTTGTGTTCTTTGCTTCACTGCCTTTTGAAACATAACCACTATCCTTTATAGATATTAATAGATCTTCCAGTGAGAACAGTTGATTGACCATGTTTCTAGACATGGACTTACCCTGCAAGGTAAAAGCTCTAATAATGAAAAAGCAAGTTCCATTGTTCAAGTTAGGCCCAGATGAGCTGCCCAACATTTAGACTAAAGAAATTGAAGATTTAGCAAATTTCCCTATGAAATTTAGAAAATTTGGCCAAGTGATGAATCCTAAAACATTAGGAAAAATATAGTACTCAAAAATGAAACTACACAAAAGAAGTAAAGGTGCACAACCAATAAAAGAAGAAGTCCAATTACACAAGGATGACTATAGAACTACAAAAGAAAAAAGAAAAGTGTACAAGAGAAGATTAAAAAGATTAAATAGGCAATAAAACATGACAAACCAATAACAACTTCTATACTTAACCAAAAAAAAACAAATCTTATAAAAAAATCATTTCATTTAAGGCACCCTGAGGCTTGAGTTCATCTCTAGGTTGAGCAGAACCTTGAAGTAATCCCTACACTGTGTAGTGTCTATAAGGCTATAAATATAATAGTACTGCTCAAGATAAAGGAATTTTTGTATAGTGCTGATTCAATGCTTACTTAATTGATTCAGGCCTTCTTTTTGTTTTTGAGGCCTGTTGTACATCCTTCCCTTATTTGAGTACAAGTTATCTTTCTTCAAAAAAATATAAAAATTTTGCATGTCATAAACCTTTAACAAACAAACTCTACAAGGAGTTAGGAGTATCTAAGAAGAGCTTCATATGAAGAGAAATACCACTAAAGAGTTAACTGCTGCCCGTAGGTTTCTCTTGAAGACACCTTCCCGTTTCTTTATCTTGTTCATAATTGCTGATATAGATACTTGCTTAGCTGGAACAAGAAACATGAACATGAAGACTAATCCAAAGCCAAAAAGAATTCCATTCAGATGATTATGTCCTTGAAGCTGCAAAAAGGAGACAAAAACAAGAATTCAAATGTACCAGCTTTAGGATGGTCAGGTTGATCAGCCAGCTCTGCTGAAGACCTGACAATAACAATGGCATCATCCATTTGTGCAGCCCCAGTTGCTTGAATGCCAAGTCTTACTACCTAAGAAAAAACAGCATATATAAAAATGTCCTTGAACCTGGTGAGGACAAAAGAGCTACCTTTATCTCAATGCAGGAAGTAACCCTAAGATCCGGAAAATTGTACAAAATGGTGAAATAATAAACATAAACCTATTTGTTAAGTTTAACATGACAAGAGGAGGATGGGAAAAAGATGCAGTTAAGGTGAACCTTTCAACACTCCCTAAATAAAACCACAAAAATCATAGAGAACAGTGTGTATAAGCTTAGTGATTATACTTTTCTTTGTCATGGTTATCTAGAATAAGAATTGAGCCTCCCAGATTATACATCATTCATCAAAACAATTTAAAAGCAGAAAAAGGATAGGCACTCTAAAACACACTTCCAGGACATCATAGGAACAATGGCAGACAGGTAGAAAAAACATGAACTGCAGTCGGCAAAGAAGGCTACCTGGAAAATTTATCAAAAAAGGACAAAACACTACAGAAATAACTTCTGGTTTCCATCTTAAGCCTGAGAGAAAGCTAGGAAACCACATACTTGATAAGAAAATCCCTTTTTTGATCATTAACAGGGTAAAAAATTGTACTCAGTATATAAAAAAGATATAATACTACTCTCACAAAAGAGTAGAGACAAATAAAACCAGAAAAGAGCAAGGAGTGACCAATATTACTTCTTATCAATTACACATTGATGTCACTTTCCATCCCTGACACATACCCATTCTCAGGTATTTTAAAATCCCAAATTTTTGCAAATAGATCCCAACTATTTAGGATCAGCTACATGTGTTCCAGACATTATGCTCTATTGAATGCCATGTTTTCTGTCAAATTGAAAGTCCTTAGTAGGAATGCAAACAGATCGGACCAGATACGAATCAGGGTATATTTGAATCCGATCCGGCATTGTTCATGTTGGATCCACACCGATTCAAAGATCTGATAGGATCTGATAGGACTCGATTTGAATTTGAATCCTATCGGTAAGTCAGATCTTCGAATCTGATCCAATCCGACTTGTTTTCTTTAAAATTTAATAAATTATTAAAAGAAAAATAAAGTATACTAATTTAAATAAAGTAAAAACAAAAAAATACAAGTATTCTTTTAATTATTTTCATCATATATATACATGTTTTTTATAAAAAAATAAATAATATAACAAATTTATAAAAATATATTTATAAATAAATAGATAGCATATATATGTATTATATATATTTATTTATATTTATAAATATATAATATACATCGGATTAAATCTTCTCGGATCGGATAGGGGTGATCCGAATCCAATCTGATTTTCTGATTGGATCCTATTATCTGATCCGAAGATCCGAACAGGGGTGATCCAAATTCGACCGAATAGGATCGGATCTCAAATCGGATCGGATCATTACTGATCCATTTGCACCCCTAGTCCTTAGATCATTCTCTACCTCTTATATGCCTCAAGAATGAGAAAAGTCCAATAAGGAATTACATGACAAAATTGGAAGGATCCTTGGTGTTAAGAGAACAAACACATCATCCACAGCTTCCTGACCCTTAATACAGCTTACAGAATGATTTGAACCATGCCATACCCCCACATGTAATCCCCTTGTCGATCATTCCCTGCCTCTCCCACTGCCATAATAAGGTGCTTATGATCAAACAAGTGAGACAGAGAAGCTCGTTTTGCTTTATCTATGCAAGATAAACTGAAAAGTGATAACCAATATGCAGAACCAGCAGTCCACCATTGCCCCTGCTTGGAAACATGGAGCCTATTTTAAATTTCTTTAGTAGTTTGTGTTTAGTGGATTAATGGACTATTATTTGAAAAGTTCTTACATGACTAATAAGTTATTTACTCTCCTAACTCATCTATGCATTCATCTTGTAAGTGATTTATTATTAAAGAAGAAATTATTCACCAATCTTTTCGTTGAGAGCTTAAGTAAGCCTAAACCTCAAAGTGGGCATCATTCATTTCTTCTTTTTTCTTTTTCGTTCAAAAAGAAGTGTGTAACAGGGAAGCTGTTGGATTTATTCTCAACTAATGGCTCCAGTAGAATAGCAGACATGCCTTGCCCATAGAAATCAATCGAGTTCAGATAATAGAGACTGATTGTTTCAGAAATTTAACATGGACACTGTCATGTGGTGGATTTGAGAAAAATAAAATCAAATACCTGAAGGGAACAAATAATCCTTTGAAACTGTAAGGAGTGCACTCTTTTACTCATTAGTTCATGAGATTCACATCCAAGGAATTTATTGGGTGCTGTTCAATGGTCATATGAGAAATCTAGTGGAGATCCTTCTTTCATCCCCCTGGACCCTCATGCTACAGGGGGAGGTGAAGTTGTAGGCTTGTAGCCCCAAAGGAGATGCCAGACTACAAGAACTCCAATGCATCGAGATTTTATAGGGATTAACCTTGTGCCATGGAGACTCTTGAAAATTGGGAAAAAAATACAGACATGCACATTGGCCTTAAAACAAATAAATAGATAACAAAAATGGTTGATGTGGAATAATCATGAAAATTGTGAAAAACATGTAAAATGATATCTGAAATAAAAATGCAATCTCGATTATGAAACTGAGGTATTCTATTGGCAGAATAGGAATTTCTTCAATCCACTCAACTACCTTTGGACAAAGAACTGAAACATGTTCCATGTCCGAGATACCAACATCAAGCCCATATCTCCTCATCTGCTCCAGTGCTTCCTGTAAACAATCCCAAGTGGTAAACTTCTGCTGCATTTGCAGGAACCCTGAGAAAATGTTCAAGAAAGCAAAAGCTTTCAATATGATCTTCAACCATGACGGACAATGGCACAACTTCTTTTTATCCTTCTCTGCAAAACCAACTTCTCTGAATAACAAGCAGCTTCCCGATTGTGGATCAGACAAGCAATCCACCGACTCCAAAACCTGAAGAAACCTCCCACAACCATGTTCATCAAGGACATTCGTATTAGTTGAGCAAAGAATGTTCTTAAGAAGGCCATCAGGAAGTCTTTCCCGTTGATCACCATCCAACACTCTCATGCGTTTGGCTTTTGAAGTGCGGGCATCAGAGCTTTCACCAAACAACGTATCACTTCCTTGAGCATTTCTACCATATGGTGTTAAATCGGGTTGAATTTCACTTGGCGGATTCTTTGACAAGGATGACAGATCGCGCATCATATCTGACCATGCCAAATCTGCAAATGGCGAGGTTGTGCTCTGACTAGGAACCTTTGGTGGCTCTGTGCCCTGCTGAGGGAGTATGTATTGTGTCTGACGCCGGTCCTTCTTATTAAAAGGAACAAGAACGACGAATTCACTTTGCCCAACGGAATAGCTATTTATCCGACTCCCCAAACTCATTTTAGCTCCCTGGAATGATAAATGTAGAAATTGAAAGACGAGATGATGATAAAAAAGTAACAAAAGTAGACATTATCGGAAAACAATATACTATGTAACAGTGAAAGACACGTTTGGGATATGTTAGGTAAATTTTACAGTTTGACTGAAAAACAAGGAAAAGTACTTTTCAAGAATCGCCAGCTACGAATAAATATTTTTGGATCAATGCCGCAGAAGGAGAACAGTTACAGGGAAATCAGTAGCAGTGACTAGTGCGAGCATCCAGAGAGAAAGAGAGAGGGAGAGAGAGATAAACGGATAGCATGTAATATATAAATTTTCAATATAAGAAAATAAAACCTTAAAAAAAAGGTGAAAATTCGGAGAGTTTTTAGCGGGAGCGAAAGAGTCTTTCAGCATAAGTTTTAATTCTTCAATAGTGCTGTTCGGGGAAATCGAAATGGTTGTAGATTCGCCCGCTAGGCTTCGGACTTGGATTTTTCTCTCGCTCACTTCCATCTCTTCTCGAATTCTTGAGCAGTTGGAGTTTGCAGTGGACGAAGATTATAGTTACTCTATCGTCCCATGCTTGAGCTGAGGCCTGAGAGTAAATATTTTTCGCCGGAGCAATGTCACGTTGTTTCATTCAAGCTTCCGGCTTCCTTGTCCTGGTTCGCGCCTTCGCGGGAATTCTGTTTGCGCGTCAAAACCCTAGTTCAAATCCTATGAGCGAAAAAAGAAAAAAAAAACATCACACGTGTAACGAGGAGACCTACACTTCAACATGTGCCACTGTGCCGGTGTTAATTTCCCCCTCTGTGTGGGACCCTTATCAAATCATCGCCACCATTAGGGTTTTGGGTTTTTGCCGCAGCGCTTAAAAACCTAGTTAAGTTCAGTGGCCGTTCTTCCTTTGCGGTCTAGGGGGAAGTCAGGGATTTGATCGGTTTCCTTCTTCGACGAAGCACTGAAAAATGGTACGCAAATGGCATCTCTATTCCCTTTCCGTTCTATGCTTTGCTTCTCCTGCTCAAATTTATGTGTATTGTAGAAGTCTTGTCTGTATTTTTTTTCGGCCTCATTTGTTGCGACTGTAATCGGAAGATGCATCATTTAGTTTCTCTTTGCTTCAAAGAAAAAGAAATGCTTGTTATTGGTAACACTTCCACGATACTTGAATCACTTCGAAATACAAGGATGCTTCTATGTTTTCTGTATTTCTCCAGATCTTATAGTTACCAAAATCGCGAATTACGACTATGTCAATTGTTAGAGTCGATAGGTTCATAACAGTGTTCTTTATTTTCATGCATAATTCTTTCACCGGTTATGTTGTGTGCCTTATTCAGTTCGAAATAGTTCTTCAATAGTCTCGAATTGCAAATAAAGCAGCATAAATTTGAATTCTTAGAGAGCAAGATTTTGGTGGCCGCATCGATGGGACTAAAGCTAAAAGGGATGTGAAGATTTATACGTTCATTTAGCGATTTGCCTTTTGTTTTCTTTTCCTTGACATGGAAAAACCTCTGACTATGGAGGCCGGTTTGTCTGCAACATCGTGCTCCTTCCAAAGAGTTCCTAGACTCGGCATTTCCAATTTGAATTTGTGAACGTGTGAGAATATGCTAAGCACCGATTTATTTTGAAGCCTTTCGTATTTGTTCTTACCGAATGGTGTATAAAGAAGTGGTTTATCATGAAAACTTGTAGTTGTGGTATCAGTAACTTCTCATTGAACATCAGATACAAGGAACTAATAACGTGACCTATGCAGTAAGGATATTTGCTTTGCATCATCATAACCATATGATGGATTGATATTGTTTGTGGATGATTCCAGTAGCATGATAATATACACTTTGTCAGGCATATTTTTATCGAGTGGTTGACAGGATTGTCCCTGTGATACATACATGTTTGATTTGATATAAGGACCCAACGGCCTTCTAAAAATTTTTCATTATGTCCATGGCATTGGAAAACAGTTCACTCTTGCTAATTTATTTTAATTTTCTCCAGGCGCCTAAAAGAGGTGGAAAGGCCCCTGTACCAGCCAAGAAGAAGCCAGTAAGTTGCAGAGTCTGTTTTATTATTAAGTGTGGGTACACCATTTTTGGGTATATTTGAAATCCATGGTGGGGTGGGCATCATTTGGATCATGCATTCAATTTCCTCTTTGATTCCATGGTTTATTGGTTTTCAAATACAACAACCGATATTTTACCAATTTGTCAACTAATAATCCAAAGTGAGACCACATTGCAGTGTTGCATGGACACGGGCACAAAAATCAGAATCTGACTTCTGACAAGGAGTCTAACTTGGCAAGATGAAAAACAAGGAAAAGCAAACATGTTTACAAACAAGTACAAATTAAAGTACTCCACACTTTGCTTTTTAACATTATAAACCTATAAAAAAGTTTTTAAAAAATATCTTTGTTAATCAATAACATTTTGTGGGAGAAATGGAATTCAATGTGTTTATTAACTTAGGGGGTGCAATTGAGCTGAGTTGAGTTGAGTATTAGGCTACTCGAGCTCAACACAAGTGAATATTTGCAAACTACTTGAGTTTGGCTCGACTCAAGCCAATTATAAATAAATTAATATTATAAATGTTATAAATAAAAATATATTATAAATGTTATAAATAAAAATATATTATAAATGTTATAAATAAATTAATATTATAAATGTTATCAATTAGGCTCATGAGCCTCTTGAGCGAATTTTGCAAAGCTTGAACTCTATACAAGTCAAAGCTCAAATCGAACTCAGTTATCTTTGAGTCGAGAGTGAGTATTTAGCAAGCCAAGCTCGAGTAGTTCACCTTTCAAGTAGCTCAGCTCATTTATACCCCTATATTAACCATTCATTATGTCAAATAAGCAAAAAGAGAAGGAAAGATGTCACATAGAAGTGTCCCTCATGAATACATGGAGTGTTGGGAGTCCATGCAACACTGCTACAGAATCAAGCTTGCATATTTAATGCATATCATTCTTTCGACTAGTGTGTCATTCTATGTCTGGGGTTTTGAATGAACTAAGCATTTTCAATAACAATTCCAATTGAAGAGAACCCTTACATATTACAGGAAAAGGTGGTTAACCCATTGTTTGAGAAGCGCCCAAAGCAATTTGGGATAGGTGGTGCATTGCCTCCAAAGAAGGATCTGCATAGGTTTGTAAAATGGCCAAAAGTTGTACGTATTCAAAGACAAAGGAGGATTCTGAAGCAGCGTTTGAAGGTTCCACCCGCTTTAAACCAATTTACGAAGACACTTGACAAGAATCTAGGTACTTTGTTGTGTTTTCATTCTCTTATTTCTGATCTTTTATTTATGTTGGTTATGGTTGAGCCAGCATGCACTGTTCCCACTACAGCTTTATATGATCTTTTGTTTGACACTTTATGGTGCAGCAACAAATCTTTTCAAGTTGCTGCTCAAATATAGACCAGAGGACACGGCTGCTAAGAAGGAAAGGCTTCTTAAAAGGGCACAAGCTGAAGCTGAGGGGAAGACAGTTGAGGCAAAGAAGCCCATTGTTGTCAAATATGGTCTCAATCACATCACCTATCTGATTGAGCAGGTATGCCTGTACTACTACTTTGGTAGGCTTATGGATGTATGGATTTTTCCCCTTTTTTTCAATATCTAGACATCCTTGCTGGTACTGTTTTGAAGTCCATAATTGAGGGGGGGAAATGCAATGGATTTGAAGTATCTGGTGTGAGTAAATTGATTTCAGTGGGTAATTGTCTATTATTTTATTTTTGATTTATTAATCAAGCATGCATTTAGAATCACTAGCTCAGACAGTGTAATGCTTTTTATACTTTTTTGGATACTCCCTTACTTTTTTATATTAATACAATACTTATAAAAAAGGCATTACCAGCTCAAACGTTTAAGCATGAACTCATTTGTTCCTTGTGGCTTTTTATGCATGTTCATTCTTCTTGGGGAGGCTTACGCCTCCTTGTGTTCAGGAAGTTTATGCCTCTTATTTTCTGAACTACGTCCCATGCCTCTAGGTAGTGGAACGCCTCGCGTCATGCCTCTGCGTTTTAAAACATTGGTCTTAACTGTTGCATAATCACATCAAAAATAAGGGATTTAGTTTGTTTTTTCTTCTTAATCCATGCAGAACAAGGCCCAGTTAGTTGTTATTGCTCATGATGTGGACCCTATCGAGCTTGTTGTTTGGTTGCCTGCCTTGTGCCGGAAAATGGAGATTCCTTATGCTATTGTGAAGGGAAAATCACGTCTTGGAGCAGTATGTTTATTTTTCAGTGCTATTTAGTTACACAGAATTACCATTCCTTCTGTGTGATTGTATTATGAGACAACATAATAATTGAACCTTTCTCTTGTTCATTTTGAGCAGATTGTCCACAAGAAAACTGCCACTGCTTTATGCTTAACATCTGTGAAGAATGAAGATAAGTTGGAGTTCAGCAAGATTGTGGAGGCAATAAAGGTAAAAGAGAGAAAAGTTATTGTCAAAAAATGGCATTGGACTTTTTCCTGGTGGGAAGTGTTACTTTTGGATTATGGTTCTTTAATTTTGGCAATCTGGATCAATATTCTAAAATCAAAATCCCAGATGTCAACTGTATTTCTTATGGACAATTTTGGAAGCTTTCATCAAAATTTCAGGATTATGTCCATGCTTTTTGCTAGGAATTTTAAATTATAAATACTATAAACTAAGGGTCCATTTGGTTTGCTTGAACAGGGGTTTGGAATCAGAACAACAATGGTCCAATTCCAACTATTTGGTTGGGTGGAATCGAAATCCCATTCCCATTCCTGGTGGAATGGCATTCCCCTATTTGGAATGAGAATTCATTCACAGCTGATTCCAATTCCCATCTAAACCAAACAGGTGGGAGGAATAAACCATTCCGATTCTTATTCTGACTGTGAAGCAAATGGACCCTAAAACAATATTATAAATTAACAAGTTTTTTTTCAAAAATAACATCTGAATCTGAAATTTCAAAAAACAGCAATGCTAGTATGACCAGGCCTTGTAAGCATGGGTTTTCATTCATATATCGGGGCGTCTGGATTTCATGGCTTGTCTTTTTTCATTAAATTACAAGATCCACTGTTCTTTTTCTGATTTTTCTAGGTCAAAGATAGAGTAATAGCTCAACACATTGTTTTTCTTAGGAAACAGTTTTTTCCAATAAGAAAAAGTTGAAATTTCGTTTTTTTTTTCTATAGAGAAATACTTTTTAAGTAAATATGATGCCTTGCCAAACCTTTAAATATACCACCCCACCGGAACTGAGTTGGGATCTGCTCCCAACAAAATTCATTCCAGCACTCTACAACATGATCTGGCAGCGCACATCTCACCATGAGACTAGGACCCACCATAAAATTGAGATGCACCATGTTTGAGATGTATGGTGTCAAATCATGTTGGAATGTATTTTGTTGGGAGCAGATCCAGACTCTCAGAAAACCCAGAAGGAAAGGACTTTTGTAAATGTGTCTGAAATCTGAATGACTGTCTAGGGTTTTCAGTAGTCTATAATTTCATTTGAAGGTGCACATTTTAACTGCTTGAAAGTGATTGAAAAATTCAGGCCAACTTTAATGACAAGTTTGATGAGCAACGCAAGAAATGGGGAGGTGGTATCATGGGTTCCAAGTCTCAGGCAAAGACTAAAGCTAAGGAGAAGCTCCTGGCAAAGGAAGCAGCACAAAGGATGTCATAAGCCTTCCTCGGGGCCGATTGTAGCAGGAAGAAAACATTGGCAATCTTATTTGTACTTCACTTTCGAATTTCATTTTGGTTGTGGAATTTTGCAGCCATGTTGTTACCTAAACCTAATTTATATTCTGGCTTTAGCTGTAGAAAGGAGAAATTTAGTACTAGTGTTGTAGCCCGCTGTTTAAACTGTTTTTTTCCTTCATTGTGGTTATTTCATATTTGTTGCCCCTTAAGAAGATAAGAGGTAAATCTCTAGAAACGTTGGACAGGTGAAGCTGAAATTTCATGCATGAACCTATCGATGAGATCGAATTTTCATTTATGAATGGTGATCAGTTGATATTCTGCTTATCATTACTTTTTATTGGTCGTATATAATGAACGTGGTATGGACCCTATAGTAGGGTAAAAATCTCCCAAGCATCAAATCCATGAGGTTTAGAACTAGGATTACTTTGGATCTTGATGCTGAAACTTTCATTTACTATAATAAAAGACCACCATTTCTTTCCTTTTTCTGTAATAGTCACATGTCACTCAATCTAAGAGAGGTTGATTACAAGGGATAATTCAATCATGGTGTAGAAATTGTATAGTTAATTAAAAAAATAATCAATAGTTTACTTTTCATGGGTTTTCATCGGTTCATGTTTTACAAGGTGTATTTGTTATTGGTTTCTGATTTTATTCCAGATTGTAGTTTTAGATTTTTTTCTAAAATAGATAGATACAAGGGATAGTTCTTGAAAGTTGAAACTCCACCAAAGACGAGGGCGATTGAAATTCTAAGTTCAAAATATGGATACGTTTGATACGCTGGTAATAATATATCAGGAAGTATCGACGGTTTTTTCTTTTTTTTTAGTTTATTCTTTTTTTTTTAGTTTTTTTTTAATCTGGTTTGAGACCCCGAAACACTTCTTATAGGGGCATATCTTCCGATACAATACGTATCAGCCGATAATACTTTAAACCTTGTAAAATTCTCTAAGGAAGATGCTCTGGGTCCTTTGGTACAAAAAAATTGTTGTACCATACCATTAGCAATCTGCAACATTAATTACATCAGCCTGCTTTTTTCCATTTCAAAATTAAAGTAATTTTTTAAAATTGTGCAGCGGATTGCTATTGATTTGGTAGAGAAAATTTCCTATACCAAGGGTACAGAGGATGTGATTTCGATGTACCTCATTCTTTGTTATGGTTGAAAGGGAAAGTTATTTAAACTCCACAAAAGACAAAGAGGAAGTGAAGTTCTCTAACGAAGGAACAATTAGGGCTGTTCATAAGAAGGCCCAATTCGACCAAACCGATCAATTCGGACCGACCCAATTTGAATCGGCCGGGTTTTCATCAGCATCGGTCGATTTTATGTTGTACAAATTCATAAGCCGATGGTTCGGGTTGGTTTTGGTTTTCTTGTGTGAAAATCGAAATCGAACCAAACCGAACCGACTTAGTTCCTACTTAACTAAAAACTGAAATATTTGAAAATATATATTCCAATATCTATATCTAAAAAATATATATTTCAATATATATATATATATATATATATATATATATATATATATATATATATTTCTAAAATACATATTTTAGTTTTAAATATATTTCCAAAAAACTAAGTGGCCATGGGGGGCATGGATGAACTTAGAGCCGAAACCGACCCAACCTGACTCAAACCGACCAGGTCGGTTTTGCTTAACACTGGATCAATTTCGGTTTCCATCTCAGGTAACCCAACCAAGTTGGGTCGGTTGAAAAAACCTCAGTAAATTGACCCAATGTGACCCGTGAACAGCCCTAGGAACAAGGAAAATGTACTTCATATTTTGTCATGGTCGAACGTATTGTGTAGTATGGGTTTTCAGTGCCACCAAAACGCCATTTGCTAATAAAGCATTATTTATTGGGAATTGGAGGGTTATTTTAGAACCCCTCCAATGTATCTATTTACAAAATATTGGACTAAAAAAATTAAGAAAAAGAAAAAGATTATTGCTTTTTGGAAACTCATTATACGCTATTCATTGACAATTTGAACCATGTTACTTGATTCAAACCTTGGCATGTGTATGGTTATGTCAAGACTAGCAAGAGCAAGAAAGGTTTCATTATTATAAAGCTTGATATGATAAAGTGGAATGGGATTTCTTGAAAATGGTTATAATCAAAATCGGCTTTAGGAATAAATGCATTGATCAATAATGAACCTAGTAGATCTTTATCTTTTAGGGGGTGTTCTTTTTTTGGATTTTGAGAGGGGGAAAGTTGGTTAATGGGATTTTGGTTCTCATTGACCAAGAATCTTATGTTCTTTTTTCAGATTTATGTGGGGACTAGGGAAAGTTTATTTTCCTAAGTACCACTTATCCGGGTAAGTGATACCCATCTTCTAGGTGGGTAAATAACTTTCCCACCTAGGGGGAAAGTTGTCAATACTTGAATGGGACAAAAATGCCCTTTTTAATAATGAAATTTATGGTTGAAATGGGCATTACCTTATTTACATGAGAAATAAAAAAGCATGGGTAAATGGACTTACCCAGGTAACTGCATTAAGCGAACAGGGCCTTAAGATAGGTTCAAGGTAGGGAGACCCTGACTTACCTCTTTCTTCTATGCTTTGAAGCTCTATCTAGTAAACTACATCTTCTAATAAATCTAGTTTTTTTTTTACTGGGATTAAGCTAAACTCTCAATATCATGTTATTTTTCACTTGTTTTTTGTAGATGACAATTATTTTTATTTTCATAAGAACATCTCTTGTCAAAGGGTCATTGTTGGTAGAGACCCTCAAAGACTATGCACATGCCTCTTATCAATGGCTGAATTTTGCCAGATCTGAAATCCTTTTTAGTTATAAATTGCATCTTAGACCAAGGAAAATCATATTTTTTGCTCAAAGTTTTAAATCTTTCTAAGTGTCTAGGTCTTTCAACTGAATGAGCAGAACCAAGTCAGATGTTTATAAAAACTTAACAAATAGGGTATCAAACAAAACAAGCTATTGGTATGATATATTTTTATCTCAAACTAGGAAAAAAACCCTAATTAAGCCTGTTATTACTGTCATTTCTTCTTATGCTTTGTCTTGTTTTCTTATCCTAAAGTTTGTGACATTCTAGTCAAAGAGTAAAGAAAGTTTTAGTGAGGGGAAAAGTTTTAGCGATCATAACAAAATTCATTGGTTGAGTTGGGAGCAACAAATTAGCAAAAACAAAGTGGATAGAGGCTTAGGTATCAAAGATCCTCATTTATTCAACTTAGCTCTTCTTTCTAAAAATACGGGATCTCCTCCCCTCAAAACTTTGCAAGCACCCTAAAAGTATTGGCATCTATACACATATTGGGAACATCTCCCCATGAAGTTAACGCACATGTACAGCAGATATTCCCAATGTGTGGGTGGATACTAGTGTTCAAGGTGCATGCAGAGTTTTGTGGGAGAGAAATCCAGACCCCTTTCTAAATTGGTTTGGAGGTTTGTTGCAAAAGAGAAAAATCTTTGATCTGAAGGCAGCCAAGCCAACTATTGTGAAGAGGGCTTTTGGAGTGGGCAAATCATCATTGTAGTAGGCAGGAAGGTTTCCTATTTGGGATGATCCCCGGATTCCTCCTTTGGAAGGGACAAAAATCCATGCTTCCAACCACAAAACCGTTAACTTATAGGTGAATTCATAGATCATAAGATTTAGTTTAATCTCTTTATTGAACACATTGCTTCAAGTTCCAAGTATATCAATTAGCAATGGGACTTGGAATGATAAACTCATTTAGAAGTCGGATGGACATAGGGAATTTTCAATCAAATCAGCTTATTTTATTACAAAGAACTCTTTATCCCAAGAAAGTTTGTTTCCAAGTAGGCTGATCGTTATAAAGTTTAAACGGAGCCTGCTCTTGTCCCTTCCCATCGGACCAAAAAATTAAAACCTTTATTTGGAAATTTATCCAAAAAACCATGTGCTAACCTAGATAAAACAAAGGCTAATCCCAAGTGGTAGACGCTCTCTTTGCACCAAAAGTACTGAGGCCCTCGTTTGGTTCACGGGAATAGGGGTCTGGAATCGGAATAGGAATGGGCTATTCCGGTTCCAACAGTTTGATTGGGTGGAATCCGAATCTGGGACCAGGCTTGGAAACTTGTGGGCATGCACACTCAAGCCCAGGACCAGGCTTGAACAAAAAACCTAGGCCCAAGCCTTGAATTTTTGAATTAAGTTGGACAGGTTGGTTGGGCCCAAGATTGATTTGAAAATTTGTGAGCCTAATGTGAGCTCGGATTGAGCTAAGCTATTGGGCCAAAACTTAAGCTAAAATTTTGTAGGGCCAAGCCGGGCCTTTTCATCTAAATTTCTTTAGCATTTCAATATAATGTATTTTTTAAGTTACTTATTTTCATTTAAATGTATTTTTAAGACTTTATTAATTATTTTAAAATTATTAATTATAATTATAAAAATATTTATTTTAAAATTTGAGTAATTAGTGTAATTTAACTATTTATTTTGATTAATTAAATTAATGATTAATTAATTTGCTTCATTTACCCAAATAACTAACTTTAAATCTACCGTTCTTGTATTCTTATTAGCCCTTACAATATAGGGGCACCTCAGTAGTGTAAACGAAAATGAGAATTGACATATAGAGGAGTTACTTATCCCTAAAACTGGCTGAGGTGTATTTTGTTTCAAAGTTATATCACATGTTTATATTTGGATTGGTTGCCTTCTATGTATCTCATACTTTTAGGAGGACAATTTGTAATTGTATCATTATTGAGAGCTATAGGAAGGCCTAAACTGACCTTACTATGAAAAGCCTACACCAATTGACCACTCAACTACTTGGTCATCCATAGGGGGAATGAGGGAAGTTTGGTTACAAAGTAATATTGCTTCCTTGTTGGTTTTATATTGTTCTTTTTGTTTTAACTTTGGACTTTAGGTAAGGCTGGTGTGTTGGATGGATTGGGTTGGGTCGAGTCAGATTTGGGTTAAATCCATCGATTTTTTAAGTAGGTCATATGTTGGTTAATAAGTTAAATTGATATGTAATGTAAAGTTGAAGAATAACGCATCAAGGTTGCTGTGGTGTAGTGGTTATCACGTTAGTCTTACACACTAAAGGTCCCTACTTCGATCCTGGGCAGCATCATTCATTTCTTTTGTATGTCTGAAATATTTTCCATTTATTTATTTATCTTTTAAACAAATCCCAACTGAACTCGCTCGAGTGTACATTTGGGCCGCCCGCTTCCAAACTGTTACAAGGAGAGAGAGGAAAGATGGTGACACTGGTGGTAGCTACTACCATCGATCCCGCCTCCATTGGCCCTGCCTCTGCGCTCTTAGCCATGCCCGGCTGGCACCCTGGTCCTTTCCTTCAGGTTTGCTCTCCAACCCCTTCACGCCCAAAAGAAAACTTTTGCATATATATTTTTTACTTCTTAATTCACGTCTCTCTTCTATATATTATTTACAGCTAGCCAGTCACAACCTAAACTGAACACCCATTCCCACTTCTTCAAGAAATTACAACAACAACAACAACAACTGTTTTTTCCCTCCCAATCCACAATTAAATCAAGTTGATAAAATTTCCCTCTATTCTGCTCTTTCTTGAACAGGTTATTGGTAGAAAATACTTGCATTTCTTATGATTCTACCAACTGGCACTTTAATTAATTAATTAAGATTAAGTGACACCTTTTGTTTTTAACCATTAAGTGTAAGTGATAATTCATCTTATGGCGGGTTCGTTAGGAATGATCAAAGGGCCATTGTTCACAAAATTTCTTTGACTAAATGGATTGGATTAGGATATACCAAGCTTCGTCAATGGAGAAGTGAGACTGTTAAAGCATGACAACAGCATTGTCGCAGAGGATCACCTTGATAAGCGTTGGGAGGAGGCCACCAATGAGGTTGTCGATGAGATCATATTTCTGAGCAAGCATACAGCTGTTTCAAATCGACCTGCCCTCACTGTTCATCCTATTGGTATCATTTTTACTTATCTTAATTAATAAAATGCTAGTGGAACAGTTTCCAGTTTGGTTTATTATAGTCTTATAATTTAATTCTGTTGTAGTTAAACGACAAAAGAATTTGAGGGTTTTCTTATTAATGTTAATGGTGTTCTTAGGGCTGTTATTTTGTCCATTCCTTTTAGGTATACCACATTTAAGAGAAGATGATGTTCCTCCTCAAGGTGGAAAGCCTGGATGGGCTGCACCTCCTAGTCCTCGGATAGGGCCATGGCTGAGGCTTCTAAAGAAAATTGCTGAGTCTCATAATTTAATTCCTGAGTTTGAGGTACCTTTCTGCTCCTATTAATTGGTCTTTTACTAGACAAGCCTCATTTGTTCCAAGGCTCATTTTGTTGGGTACACCTCATCAAAACCTAGGTGCACCACACCTGGCTTGTAGCTATGTTGATGAGCTAACCTTGAATTTGATATCGAATAGATAGTTGTAGGTTGTATCGATTATGTTTATCGCTTAAACAGTTTTAGTGTATGTAGGACTTGAATACAAGGCTACAACCTTTGTGCTAATAGCATGATTCTATAAGATTATAACCAATTGAACTAAAAGGTTTTTTGAAATAGTTTATTTCTTTCATAAATTATCTTTTCATATTCTTGTATATTTCCTTTTGTCTTTCCCACAAGTGGCATCTTAATTCAGGAACATTCTTCACCTTGTGCCTTGCATCCCAAGCTCTAGTAACCCCTTGTGCTTCTAACTTATAAAATGTTGCTATTAATATTAGGGCTTGTTAGGGCTTTATGGTTTGGAGTTCGGGGGTTGAAGATATATATATATATGCCACAATGACAGAATATACACTTCTTTTTTATTTGTGTGTGTATAGCCTTGTGCCCCAATACAAAGTTAGGTTTATAACTACTATGGACCAGAGTAGCAAACGTATGTTGTCCAAAGCATGGCTTACCTGATATGTTGTAGAATTCCTCTCATATGGAGATACAGAATCAATGATAAAATTTTCTTGTATGATAATGCGGTGTGTGAAATTGGCTCACAAAATAAATTACCCTTGTTTGGTTAATTTCGTCACTTATTTGTTCTTAATAAGTAAATTGTGGGTTTTTTCTTTACTTTCCTCTCATGTAGGTCACTTTGGAGGGCACCCATCATGGCCCTGTGACCAATTCACCAACCATGTTTTTGGAGATTGGTAAATTTCTGCCCATTAACCCTATTAGCTCAATTAATTATTTGGTAATTATCACTTCAATATTTGCATGATTAAGGGGGTGTTCTACAACATGTTTTTTCTTAGAAGAGGTAAAAGAAAGAAAAAAAGATCCATGTACAACCTGATCTATACAGTGGGAAAATACAAAAAACATTAGACCACTATCCCATTTGTGATTACAAAAAGGTTTGCATACTGAAGGAGAGAACTAAGGGGAACACTATCTCTGGATAGGTGTGCCAAATGACCAGGATAACAGTTTCCCAACTATTTTCTGCCATACTTCCTCCTCTTGACAGCCTTTGTTTCAAAAGAGCCTTGAGTTTCTTTCCTTCCATATCGACCAGAACACTGCTCCTGGGACCAATTGCCATAGAATTTTCCCTTTCTTACTCAGACCATGGGTCCACCAGCCTTTTACGATGTGAATGTTTTTCTTTTTATTTGTTTTTCAAATTGTCACATCAACAAAAAACAAAAAAACATGTTCTTGAACTGTGTTTTTGTTCGGCCAAATCCAAGGTACGCTAGAAACTGACTCGAGGATAGGGAGGGAGTCGATGAGGACTGGGTAGCATTTTGTTTGGAGGAAGTCAAAAGTGATGAAGATTCTGAAGATAAGTCCAGCCTAGGCAGTGTTGGGGATGAATTTTCGTCTGAGGAAGAGCTTGAGGCAACTCTAAATCTGGAGTTGCTATTTAAAGGAGAAGTAGAAGCTAAAAATCGAAGCAATACTCTATCTCGGCCTGACAGAGAGACAGTCAACAGAGTGGAGCACAGTCAAACTCTTGGAGTTGGAAACCCTCGCTCACATTCAGAAGGGCCATTACCAAATATTTCTGTTGACCAGGAAGTGTGTAAGCATTTTTCTATGACCTCTCAGCGGCAAGATGGGTACAATAGAGAGGGATAAACAAAAGGGTGAAAGGACTCACTATTTAACACAAGAGATGGGAAGGCACTCTTTTCAGAATCAAGCCAAGGAGATAGGCGAACCCCACTCTCCAAAACAGGGCACGATAGACCAAACTAATACCCCCTGCACTCCCCTTCCAAACCAGCAAACTCCAAGTAACCGTGTCCTTTCAGGTTTTGCTACTAATGAGTGTTCTATGTATGTTGTGCCAAATTCAGGTCCCATTCCAGAGATTGTAGCCTGTGTTGAAGAAGAAGAGGGAAGAGAGAGTAGTGAAGTTAGGGAGAGGAAGGAGAGTGGGGAGGGGATGCAGGAGGAAGCAAAGAGAAATAAAAGAATTTGGGAAATTCTGGAGAGGTTGTTGGATGAAATTGAGGAGAATTATTTACAGAAGGAAGGGGCAGAAGGGGTAAACACTGAAAAAGCTAGAGAGGATGAAGGAAGTTTGGGGAGAAAAAAGCATGGAGTGAATAAGAAACCCGACAAAGGAGAACTGAGTAGTGAAGACTCTGTGGCAGCATTTGTAGGGAAGCTTGGCTGTAAATTGAAAGATCCGAATGATTGTTTTTGATAAATAACAAAAACCTTTATTAATAGGTATTAGTAGAGAAGGATACAAGAGGAGGGGTAAAAACTCTTAACCCTCCCAATAAGTACAATTCAGTTTACAATAATGCCCAGAAAAAATTGACTCTTCCCACCCCCTTGTTTGGCCAATGAATCTGCCAAGGAATTAGCACCGGTGTTTTAAAAGGCGTGGGAGGCGTATGCCTGGAGGTGCACCTCCCAGGTCAGGCGCTCCCAAAACGCCCTGAGGCGTATGACAGAGGCGCTGACACCTCTGAGGCGTACGCCTCAGGTGCAAGAGGCATATGCCTCTTGCGCTTTTTTCATGAGGCGTGCTAGAGGCATACGCCTCATACACCTCATGCACATCTTATATAAAAAGACAAAAAAAAAAGAAAAAAGAAAAAAAGGAGAGGAAAGGAAAG
>NW_010729075.1:8478381-8494525 GCF_000365185.1 Nelumbo nucifera
CTGGCCTACATGTATGCAATCATGGAGAGAATATCTTCTAGTGGCAGTGTAACTAACTCTGGGTGGCTCTGCTGCGTGTCACGCTAGCCTCTCTGTCTTCTAGTGAAATGCTGTTCGGTGGTGGCCTGCTCCACTCCTATAGTTGGGTTCGGAGGGAGTGTTTGGGTCCCAACACAATCTCACCGCACTTCCTTAACATGTCATCCACTGTATGACCCTTATAAGGATCAGAGCCCTCAGTTCTTCAGCACCTCTCTCTACTTCAGAGAATATCCTGGATTTTCTTTCTTCCCATAAGGACCAGCATACCGCATCCCTCAGTCCTCTCCACATAGTCCTTCCCCTTTTCATATGCCACCTGAAAAAAGAAGGGGAAAACAGATTTTGCAAATTTTATTGGTTACCAATGTGTATTTGTTTATGACATGTAAACAGGGATTTGGTTGTCCCCATGATCACTCTAAGGATTTTCTGTTTTCTCCCAATTAAAAAAAATAAAAAAAGATCAGATGGAATGATGGGTGTGGGAGTGGGCACTGAAGATTAAAATAAATGAAAAAAAAATAAAGAAAAAGAAAACAAGGGATGTCTTGGTTGTGAATTTCTTGGTCTACACCCTCATGTGGAAAATACTTTTCACTGGAAATTGAAGGAAGGAATCTATCTATGACAGTTGGACTAACATTTTTTAATGTGGGAACATGTTTGGAAGGTAGATTAAGATAGTCATGAACCATAAGTTGTGTGGGAGGATTTGGGTGGAGATCTTACTTCTTTGTATAGATGAGTGAGTAGTTCATCTGACAGATGAAACAGGTTGCTGAATCTGCCTTTGTTCCTCTTGAAAAAATTCCCTACCCATATGCAGGTTAAACTCTAGGGTTTGTTATTTAGGCATACTGTGGTACTTGGAATTTTTAAATGCATATTGGGAGATGAATTTGGTTAAGCCTAGCATAGAACATTGCATTGACTAGTGATGGTAGATCTGGCTTACTTCATTTCAGTATGATGGTACTGAACTTTATTCTGTTTGAACCTATCAGTTTTGATTTATCATATATAAACTTCTGTAGAAACCTTTTACCTTACGTCTGGTTGGTTTCTTTTGGTTGTTACAGGTAGTACAGCAGAATACTGGAAGAGACAAGATGCTGCACAAGCCATTGCATTAGTTGGGTTCCTTTCATAACGCCAAGTATTTTGAGTGTTGATGTGTGGTGTTTAACTAAATTTCTTTTCTCTGTCTTTGGGGAACTATTGGATTTCTCTGTCATAACAATATGAGCATTTGTTTAGATGTTTCCATCTATGTTCTTAACAGGGACAAAAATTGGCATAAACTGTGTACTTGCCCATATTAAAACTGTGTGTATTTATCATTATTTGTGTCTCTGTGTTTTACTGTTTTCACTCCACATCCCCTTTTGTAGAGAGAGAGAGAGAAGCAAGGATAATTTCAAAGAGGAGAGAAGGAAAAGAAATTGTGAATGATATCAACTTTTCTTGCTTCTGTAGTTTTGTTTACTTGACTGATAATTTTATATAAAAACAAGCCCATAAGAAGCTGCAGTATTTTTCGAAGTTCTAATCATTTTGTTAACAAACTTTTTGTTGGTGGTGCTTGAAGCTAGTATGGGAAGGACTTGGGCTTGGGGGATGTGGCGCTGTAGGAAATTGGAACAGGTATGCTAAATATAACCAAGTTTTTCAGTGGAACTTTTTAAGAGGCTTTTTCTGAATAAATTATTTAATGTCAGAGAAGATGTTTGATTTTCTTCCTTTATCATTGATGTACAACTCGATTATTTTAGATATAATATTTGAAATTGCTCCTGTTTCAAGGAAAACTCAAAGAGGATTTTCTGAAACCATACAATTTTTTTTTCCCAGAAGAACATATACCTACATTCTGCTTGGGTGGTGCTGGGTGGCAGTGGTCCGGATTCTAATAATCAGGATATTTAATGTCTGGGATAGAATTTGAGACAAAAATGCACACTTTCATTTCTTTTCAGTTTTTCCTGCCTGTCTAAACATGTAGATACCTATAAGCTCTTTTTTTTCTTTCTTTCTTTTTTTAATTATTTTGGTCTAGACAAACAAATGTTTAAGGTAAAATGTTACCGTACAGTTTGGCCAATATGATTATAAGCTTCTAAAATCAAATAGTAGAACTATATGACAAGCCTCAATTGTCAGGCTATCCCATGTCCCTGTCAAGCAAATAGTTTCTATACTAGCTTCCTTTAGGTAAAGTTTAAATTTGTTATCTAAATTCTAATTTACCCCTCCCCACCCCATTTTTATTCCTTGTGTGCACGGGGGAAGTTCATACTTTAAATACTTGAGTACTTATTTTCTAATGAAGCAGGAGTAGTGACAGAAATAAAGTGCTTCTGGGAATAGGTGGTGGACATTATGCACCTAGACATATGGATGTTGTTCTGTAAGTTCTTATTCTGTTACACTTTTTCTTCTCTCCATAGTTTTTCTTGAAAATCTGATTTCTGTGCCAACTGTACCTAAAACCATTTTATTGGTCTCTAGAAGTTACTTGTGATTGGCGTGAATGTGATTGGGTACAAGTTACAACAATTGTTATTTTTTTTTATAGATTACAGCAATTATTAGTTTGATATTGGGTCCTATACTTCTGAACTCGGACACATAAGTTTTCTTTTATATTAGCATATACAAGAGGAGCCATGTTTTTTTGCATTTTATTTGAATGCTAATATTTTCTCTTTAGTTTATAATCCCTTTTCTTGGGGAAGAATAAGGACAACCTTAGGAATTTGAAGTAGGAAAGCTCGGTTTAATAGTATAATGTTATAGGGATTTCCATGCAACACATTATTACAAAAACTTGCCTTATTTATAGATAAAAAAATGATAGCTGTAGAGCTACATGTATCTCCAGCCTCTAGTTTTTTATTTCTTTTTTTTTATTTTTTGAAACCCTTTATCTAGTTTCTGGTTTGTTTTATTTGATATGCTCTCTCATCTAGATTGCCTTCTTTGCCTAGGAACCAATCCAAACAGGTTTTTTGATCCTATCCTAACAAGGAGCTTAGAGACCAAACCAGGCCTTTTTGCCTAGCACATATCTGTGCTTGTGCATGCCATGTACTCCTTTTGGGTGAGTGTGTTCCTTTCATTCTTCTGCTAATAAAGGTTCTTTTGCAAATATTTTCAGAAAAGATGGTGTTTGGGTGGGCCACCTTCTTTCTGGATATTCCTTGCCAATGGAAGATCCGGGCCAATCAAAAGTAGACACAAATGTGAAAGACATTGGTGGAACGTGGAAGCAGTCAATTAGAGTAGCATTTGAAGCCACCCAATCAGCTTTTCCAGGTGGAGAAGTTCTTGCACATCTGGATCACAAGTAAGTTATCAAGGAATAAGGATTTGACAAATGAAGGTTGATTATTTTATCATAATCAGCCCAAAAATATCTTAATGGCATATTCATTCCAATAATGTACAGTCAGTGCGTAATCGTTCCCATGTGACTAAGGTCCCCAAGTCAAGGGTGCAGATACAATTATATAGTTGTTAGAAGTTCAATTCAAGATGCATAAATTCCTGACTAGAGATTGGGGCAAAGGATATATGGAATTAAGATAAAATAATGGAAAGGGAAGATATCAGTAAAGAAGCTGTCCATTCTGTATCTGGTACCCATAAAAGTAGCATATCCATAGCTACATGCTTTCAGTTGTCTTGCCTGACAAATTCTTCAGGCATCATATTTTAGTGCTTGACTTGGTTATTTTTGGTAAGTTGGACCTTACTTGGTTGCCTTTAATGTGTAATGTTACACAGTAAAATGGTCAGCTTTTGTTCCTTTGCTGTTTGCTTGGAAGAAGAAAAAAAATGTGCAAAATCTTTCTCCTTCTCACCCTATGTTATGAACAGAATAAAAATGAACTTAAGGCTGCTGCTACCATGCTTTTAATGTTGGTCAGAGGTGTCCTAGAAGCTCTTGGAATTGTGAAGGAGTAACTGTTCAGATGGGTGTACAACCAGATAGAAAAATGTGGTGATGGGTGAAAATTGCTGGAAAGAATAGTATATTCTCTGAAATTTGCACATACATTGTTTCAGGTCAATGTTGCAGATGACAAATCTAAGGGACAATATTGCTGCTCTAGCTGCATAGAACCTAGAGGAATGCTAGCCACACAGGTTGGTCAAAACCATATTTGAATATGGTGCTTTTCTTGAAGACCAGGGATCCCATGCATCATGTGGGACTCAGTCTGTTATAAGTTTTTCTTTCAAACACTGGGTTCCTCATGAAGCATGAGATTTATGGTGATCTAGATACCATGTTTAAAGATGGTTTAACCAACCATTATCACATGGGGGAGGAAAGGAATCAACGGACCTTTCATGGGAAAGAAAGAAATAAGGGTGTAATCATTGAACTGATTTCTATAAGGGTGATCCATTGGGTTAAAACTTTGCAAAGTTTTGAAAATTATTCAGGAGACATCATCAGGAAGTGAAAAGAAGTGGCTTGGTCAGCTCCAAGAAAGAATGTATCCCACCCAATTTGGTCCCCTCCAGTTTCAGGTTTCACTAAACTAAACTTTGGTGGTAGTAGTGAAGGAAATCTAGGTCTGTCGGATATAGGGGGAGCCTTCAGGGATGATGAAGGTCGGATTATTGCATTGTATTCTGGTTCTATTGGATGGGGGGACTCTCTTAGAGCTGAAATATTGGCTGTCTTGGAAGGGTTAAAAAGAGCTCAAGAGTTAAATATCAGAAAATTGATAGTGGAAGGTGACTCTAAGTTGGCTATAAATTGGTTGATGAAGGATACTTCTAGTCTGTGGAAGTTTCTGAATGAAAAAAAGAAAGTTAGACATCTCATCCAAAATATGGAAGTCAAGTTTCAATGGTTAAAGAGGTGCGCCAACTCCTTGGCAGATTCATTGGCCAAACAAGGGGTGGGAATAGTTAATTTCTTCGGGGCAACATTGTAATCTGAATTGCTTTCTTGGGAGGGCTAAGAATTTTTACCCCTCCTTTTGTACCTTTTCTATTATTATCTTTTAATAAAAGTTTCTGTTATTTATCAAAAAAAAAAAAAACCATTATCACACGGGAGCCTAAATGCATTTGAAAAGTAATGCTAACTGAATTGTTTCGTTGCTAATTGGCTATTAAACTTCTAATTTTTTGCATTTTATTGGATTATGTTTCAATGTTCATTTAGGGTCAAAGAGCATATTATGTATACCAATTATAACTGCCTGTAGCTATTTAGTTACACACATGTGCACATTCAGACACAGGGAGTGGTTCATGGATGTTCACATGTGCATCATTTTATAGAACCACTTGGTCCTCAGATTCATGTCTGACAGTCTGAATTTGTTTTTAGCTTTTTTCTTTTTTTTTTTTAATCTGTTTGGTATTAGCTTGGACTACCTGAATTTCATACACGGAAGCAAGTCAGTAACCAGGCTTTTGTTTTAATTTTTATTGCAGGAGTTTTAAGGGCTGGCAGAAAAGTGCTATTATGGGTTTCCTTGCTAAACAGAATATTCGTGTTGGCAAACCAGAAGACTTCTGATTATCTTTTGAGCGTTACTGATGATTGACTGCTGCTTATCATATTCTGCTATTTAATTATTTTGGGGTGGATGGAGGTGAAATGCACTTATCCAAGTTAATTGCAGTTATAATTTTTTACTTCGTAAAATATTTTTTAGTCTTGTAGGAGGGCACACTGCCTATGTTATAGTTTTCTTTCCAGAGAGATTCTTATGTACCAAATTTTGAGTTGCAGAGAAATCTACACATTATATTTCATTATTTCTAGGATAAACCAACCCAAAATAAGCGATTCATTACTTGTGAAACCCATGCAACAACTAGGACGAACAGAGCAGTTCCAAATTGTCTCTGAAGAAATGGTTTTTCCATGATATGTTGGATGTGGTTGGACCAACCAAACCAGACTTGTAGCAGATGTGTGCAGGTGCAGCCAAGTTCTTACTAATGCAGTCGGAGTCGACTATATGGGATTGTTGTTTCTTCCCGAGTCAGAGCCTGTAGCAATAGGATTATAGGAATATTTTCAATTGAATTTCAAGCCTCTTTTAAGGTTTAGCAATGACTGGCCAATCTGTACACCCAATCACAGCCATTTCTATTTTCAAGAAACAAGAAACAAACTACTCTTTACAGGATGAGGCTGGATGGTGGCTAACGTCTTGTTTGTCCCACCTAGATATCTCCTATTCCAAAATTGCTAATCAGATCTCAGATGTTTATTAATCCCACCGTCTATTCTTGAAGAATGAAAGAGGAAACGGAGAAACAAGCACTATGAGTTAGTTCAACTTCTAGCATAGATTTCAAAGCTCTTACACTTTAGCTCTTGATTCAAAGCTTGCCACTTGTGCAGATTAGGTGAAAGACTCAACTTCTCTGAAATTTCTCGCTAATGGAGGAGAATAAGAAGCTTCTGATAGACCGAGAAATACTTACTGATGTTGATGGTTGTGCTTGTGTGCTTGTGCATAATATTAGAAAAGAAAGTCATCTATTCAGTTTTATTTTCAAGTTAAGCCAAACATATGGAAAATTATCCTAAGGGTCTGTTTGCTTTGTGGGATTGGGGTCTGGAATTGGAAATGGATTCTAACTGTTTGGTTGGGTGAAATCGAAATCCCAATACTATTTCTGGTGGGATGGCATTCCTCCCCCCACACCACCCCACCCACCTAGAATCCATTCAACCAATTCTGGTTCCAGTCTGAATCAAACAGTTGAGGGGATTAGACCATTCTGATTCCGATTCTGATTATAAATCAAATGGATCCTAAATTCTTAATCAAGTATCATCATTTTGTTTTACATGCAAACAAACAAAACTTGATGCTAAAAATTCTCAGGGTCCGTTTGGTTTGTAGTCAGAATCAGAATCAAAATACTTTGGAATCAGATTTGGTTCAGACAGGAATGGAAATGAGAATTGGAATCAGTAAGAATGAGATTTCATTCTCGAGAGAGGCAAGGAATGGCCATTCCCTCAAATGGGGGAATGCCATCCCAACAGGAATGGGAATGGGATTCTGGTTCTGCCCAATAAAAAAATTGGAATTGAAATAGCCTATTCCAATTCCGATTTCATACCCTTATTCCTGCAAACCAAACGGGACCTCAGTGTTGTAATGGCCTACCAAGCATTTACAGCAATTTCTGATTTTTATTATTCAATTTTGTGGTTCCTACTTCCTATGCCAGCATTCCTCGTCAATAAGGGTGGCTATTCAGTATGGGGGAAGCTTCTCCAACTTTCCCTTCTATGGTTCTCTTGTTCTCTACACAGCCTAATTTTCTAACATCTCAAATCATATTGCCTCTCATAGGAAATTGGAAACATACCACCGAGGCTTTTCAGTCTCGCCCCCTAACCCTGAACGTATTGTCAGACCCAGATAGGATCAAATGTAAAATAGGTTCACTGGGTTACTGGTTTTATGCGTTAATCTTAAAATTCGGTTTTAACTGAAAAATCAAACCAAAAATTTCAGTTTTCCATTTTAAAGTTTAATTTTTCTTTTTTATTTATTCAGTTTGATTTTTAATCGAATAAACCGATTGCTCACTCACCAGGTATTTGTTGTTCTCCAATCCCTAAAAGTTTTTCTTAAATGACCAGATTAATGGTACCACTGTCCTAGATGATCCGAATCTGATCCTGACACTAGCATTGATACTTCTTAAATTGAACCGTAACCCGCTGGATCCCGGTCTTGGACTCTTCATCTGACCCATTACTACACCAACCATAAATTTAACTTGCAATCACAACCCGACGCAGTGCCCATTTGGGAGTACTTTTGGGAAGTGGCTTCTGATGTTATACGTGGAGTTTTTCTATTCTGAGATTTGCAGCCGCGCATTGATGATATCTTCATATTTATATATTTTTATTTATAAGGAGATATTCCGAATGCACAGCTGAAAAGGGGCTATGAAAGACGGTGTGAAGACGATGTTGTGAGGATCAAATCCGAATTCTACAGATTACAACTCTGTCATCATAATTCACCTTTGACACAGAAGCCGGTACCAAACGGGCTTCCAAATTGATTGGGTTCCCGACCTCTTGGGAAGGTTCAGTGGTGATTCATTAGTCATGCCTCTGGCTCATGCCACATGCATGGAAAATACGTTCCATTCGTATTTGACAAATGACAGACAACAAGCAAATTCAAGTCTTCGACTCTGAGCTCTGGTAAGTCTTTCTTGAACTTGAAGCAAGGGGTACGTGTAGTGTAACGGGAGGTAGTCTTCCTATTGAGAGAGTCATTGTAGGAAGGCCTAGGTCAAAGTTTTACTTTATATATAAACCACCCATCTACAAGCCTGGATGATCATCCCAAGTCCCAACCCCAACAGAGGGAAGCTCTAAACTCTAAGTCCCACCCAACGACATGGCAAAGAGCTGCAGCACTTCGCCCACTTCAACAAATCTTGTGTTGCTTATTTTGGTTGCAGCTCTATGGCCCCTCAGCACCACTACTGAAGCCTTGAAACCCAGGATCACAAACATTCAATTCTACATGCACGACATCGTTGGAGGCCCCAACCCAACTGCCGTTCAGGTGGCCGGCCGGCTATCCAATATCACGAGCTCTGACCCAATTGCATCCTCGTTTGGGTCAATTTTCGTGATGGACAATCCACTCACAGCCACACCCGATATAAATTCAACCCTCATGGGGCGTGCTCAGGGGCTCTATGCCATGTCTTCGCAACAGAACGAGTTCAGCCTTCTGATGACTCTCACCTATGCATTTGTCAGCGGACCATACAATGGTAGTTCCTTCAGCGTGGTGGGTCGGAACCCGGTCATGAATGAAGTAAGAGAGATGCCAATCGTCGGAGGCACAGGAATTTTTCGGCTTGCACGCGGGTATTGCTTGGCAAAGACGCACTCAATGGCGGGATTTGATGCAGTAATCGGATATAATGCGACCCTGATACATTAATTAATGGAGCTCCTATGTTTGTATCTACATGATTAGCATTCACAACTTCACATCTTGGGAAGAACAAGGTCTGGTTTATCGGTCTTTACGTTGTTTGTAGATTGATCAAAAGCTTGAAATGTTCAGTCTGTCTAGCAAAACAAGTATTTCCATCCAACAATAGTTTGTTCTCTCCATATTTTATCAAACGTTTTATCTTGGTGTTAAGGAAATACAGTTGAAACAAAATTTGTCCGGTTTTCTATGTTTGAACAATTAACACTGATAACACTTGACTGCGCATGACCGCTGACACTGGATTATCAGTTCCTTCTAAACCCAGTCTTTTCGAACGGATCTCAGATAAGAGAGACCTTGCAAAAGTTTAAGCCTATAAGCTCCTATACTTAATTGCCCCTTAATATGACCCAAAGGATGATGGACACCAGATATGGTTCATGGCTAGAGGACCAAATATACTAATTGTTCTCTTTGAATTCTGGCAATAAAAGACATTAACGAGACAAGAAAGTTCATTGTTGGATAAACAATTTTGAACAACGTGACAGTAATTGTCAGTCTGTCACACGATATCCATCTCCATGGTATCATATCTAAATGGTCTACAGGACATGCACTTCAGGAGCTCTGCACAGATCAAAGCTCTTACTTGCATCAACATTCTGATCATTGGTTTTGAATATAAAAGATTGAAGACATAACCTTGCTTTTGCTGCAATAGCAATAGATTCCTCGTCTTGTTTTTCTTTTGCAGCAGAAATAGCTGCAATGTATGCCTCCCTCGCTTCCTCCATTTTCTCCATCTCCATGTCATCCATATTATCCTGTTCATACCAAAGCAAATATATCAGTCAATAATTAAATATCATCACATTGAAGACATGTACAAGCTGGCTTTGATTGATTCTTTTATCGCTTTAACTACGCAATGGTAACTTGGGCTCCCTGGATTGAAGACATGTACAATCTTGGGCTTCTCACAGCCTAAAACCTAGAGTTTTGCTTTGAGCCACGTGGCCCAAGACTCTTACTCTAACACCCCCCCCCCTCCTCAAGTTGGTGCACAAGAAAGGACTGAGACGCTCAACTTGGACAAGAGTGCGTGAAATTTTTCACATGAAAGTGCCTTTGTTAGGAGATCAGCAGGCTGATTGACTAGGCAAATGATGGATCTCCAGAGCACCACTTTGAATTTGTTCACAGATAAAATAGCAATTAATGTCTATATGTTTAATCTGCTCATAGAAAACGGGATTGGCGGCAATGTGTATAGCTGCTTTACTGTCACAGTGCAATTGCATTGGAGATGATAGCTGAACAGTGAGATCAGCTAGAAGACAACGGAGCCAGACTAATTCAGCTGTAACAGATGCCATTGCGCGGTACTCAGCTTCAGCAGAGGAGCGGGAGACTGTTGGCTGTTTTTTTGTCTTCCATGAGATGGGCGAGGAACCCAGCAAGGTGATGTACCCAGTAGGGGATCATCTAGTTATCAGGCAACTGGCCCAATCTGAGTCATTGTAGCCATGAAGAACAGTATCAGTGTGAGCTGAAAGGAAGATGCCATGCTTCTGAGTTCCTTTAAGGTATTTGACCACCCGAAGTGCAGCATCAAGATGTTCTTGGTTGGGCTGATGCATATGCTGACTTAGGGTATTAACGGCAAAAGATATGTCAGGCCTAGTGACAGTGAGGTATACTAGTTGCCCAACTAGGTGCCGGAAGCATGATGGATCATCCAGAATGGGACTGGAAGTGTCATTAAAATGACGTTGAACTTCTATAGGAGTGGATGATGGCTTACAATCTTGGAGACCAGCATCAAGTAAGATGTCCAAGATGTATTTATGTTGACTAATAAATATGCCATCATGAGATTGGTCAATCTCCAAGCCCAAAAAATACTTGGGAGGCCCAAGATCTTTGATGTGGAACTTGTCATTGATGAATTGTTTGAGCTGTGAAATACGAGAATGATCATTGCCAGCAAGTAGATCAACATAAACCAGGGCTGTGACAAAGGAGCCACCATTTGTGGATGTAAAGAGGGAGTAATCACTAATCACTGCGAGATTGTTGGAAGCCCAGTGAAAGAAGAGCCCGCTGAAATTTCTCAAACCACATGTGAGAGGCTTGTTTGAACCCATAAAGGGATTTCTGGAGTTTGCAAACTCTATTATCACCATCTTTGGCAAAGCCTTGAGGGATGGCCATATACACTTCCTCATGGAGATCTCCATGTAAGAATGCATTATTAACATCGAATTGATGAAGTTCCCGTTTTTTAATGGCAGCTACAGCAAATAGACATCGAACAGTTGATAATTTTGCAACTAGCACAAAGGTATCATGATAGTCCAAACCTTCAACTTGGGTGTATCCTTTGGCTACCAAACAAGCTTTGAACTGATCAACTGAACCATCGACTTTGTATTTAATTTTGTACACCCACTTGGATCCAATGGCTCGTTTTCCGGGTGGTAAATCAATAAGAGTCTAAGTATTGTTATTTTCAAGAACAGAAATCTCATCAGCCATAACCTTCCGCCATCGCAGATCAGCATTGGCCTGAGTGAAGGTGGTGGGTTCTGATTCTAAATATGAGGTGCTGGCTGAGTTGGATTGGGGGGCTAAGGAAGGTGGGAGATCACAAACGAAATCTTGGAGGTGAGAGGGGGTTTTAAGTGTTCTTTTGTGTCGGCCAAATGGGCCTGGAATGGTGGGCCTGGCTGTGCTTAGCTCATCAACAAGGCATTCAGTAGGCATGGGTGTAGAGGTGTTGTGGGGTATTGGTGGAATGGATGCAACTGTAGTTGGGTCTTGTGCTGGTGGATGAAATTCAGGGGAAGTTGGTGGTGTAGTGAAGTCATCAAATGTTGGGTTTGTAGGGGGAAAGAGTCTTAGTGTTGGTGGAGATTGGTCAGCATTAGATTGCTGATTTGAGTAAGAGAATTGGGATTCTTAGAAGGTGACATCTCGGCTTGTAAATAATTGGTTGGTGTCAAGGTTATAAAGCCGATATCCTTTTTCGCCATAAGAGTAGCCCACAAAAACACATCTAATGGCTCTGCTAGCAAATTTGTCACATGGTTTGGGTCGCACTTGGGCATAACAGAGGCAGCCAAACACTTTCATGTGGTCATAAGATGGTGGGGTGCGAAATAACATTCCATAGGGTGATTTTCCAAATAGAAATGTGGGTAGTCGGTTGATAATGTAAACTGTTGTTTGTAGGCACTCACCCCAGAATGAGATTGGCAATTTGAGCATGAAACCGGATTGCCCCGGACACTTCCAACAAATACCAATGTTTTCTCTCAGCCACGTTGTTCTGCTGGGGCGTGTCTACACAACTACGCTAATGTTCAATGCCCTATGCAATGAAGTAATTTTAAAGAGGGCAAGCATAAAACTTTGCTCAGGAGGGATAGAAGTCAGTTGATCTTTTGGACTATCAGAGTGGGAAGTAAAGGAGTGCTACTGGTTGATGCTTCGATGGCTTTGAAAGTTGCAGAAGAGTTGGATCACTAATTATTGCCCCGTCAATTTGATCGGGATTTATCCCATCCAAGTGGATACCCCACTAGTTGGTAGCACCGATCTCTTGTATGTCCACTGCGTTTACAATGTTCGCAATAATATTTGGAACGACCAGTTGTTGAGGACCGAGATGGGGGCTTGGCTGAAGCATTCATGGCTGCAACTTCCAGTGCTGGTCCCTGCATCGCCAAGATTGTCTACTGTCATTCTTCCTAGAGGACAAGGGCACATGCTTTATTTAACATCGGAAGCAAGGTTTAAAGTATCGGAAATGCCAGGTGTATCGGAAAGGTAATTTTAAGAGACGTATCGAGATACGCCTTGGATACGCATGCGTATTGGAGAAAAACTAAAACACGTATAGATACGCTTTGAAACACTATAAATACTTTAATAAATCATAAATATACATAACGACACTAAATATAAGACCTAAATGAGGTGTATATACATTAAATTAATATATTTTAATGGTTTTATGAAGAAATATATTGTAGTTAATTATTATTTCATTAAAAATCCTATACTTAACTATAATTTTTAAATTATAATTCTTAAGTTTTAATGTTTAATGGGATGGGAAAAAACCAACTCTCTTATCCAATCATAAAATATGCATTAACACAACTTCTAAGTGAAGATATACTTAATAATTATTTATTATTTGTTTTCAAAAAATATAAAAATAAATAAATAAACATTATATAATATATTCAAAAAATAGTTGTTAAAAAAGAAATTTCAATTGCCTTGTGGAATATAAGGTAGATCATCCATAGAATTATAATATATTCAATCATTGTGATCAAATGATAAAATATAATTAATTAATTAATTATTTTTTTAATTCTATAAATATAAAAATAAAAATATTAAAGAAGAAATTTCAATTGGTGTGATCAAACAATAAAATATAATTATTTATTATTTATTTTTATTCTAAAAATATAAAAAATCAAAAAAATATTAAAGAAGAACTTTCAATTGCTGTATGGATATGATAGATAAATCTATAGATCTAAAACATATTTAGTCTTTATATGCAGAGAAAAAATTATATTTTCACTTTTTTTTGTTAATTTATGTTTTCCCCAAATATCTCATGAAATTTCCATAAATCTACAGATGACAAAAAAATGTGATTTTAGATGTAAGAAATGTAGATTAACATAAATTTATACATTCAAGAAAAAAGAAATCATAAGATATTATAAAAAATTGAAAAAAAAAATTACCTATTTTTTACCATATTTTTTCAAAATCTTTAAAAAAATAAAGATTCACATTTGTTTCTTGCAAAATTTTGCAAATCTAGCACTCTAGGAATGAGGTTTGGAGTTTTAGAGTCATTTGGGGGTGAAAGAATGTTACTTTTCACCTTTATTTTTTTTGGTTTTTGGCCGTATCTTTTTTGTCGATACTCTACCGATACACCTCCGATACGCCCCCAATACGGGTCCGATACACATGAAAAAAGACGATACACACGATTTCCATGCATATCCCGTATCTATTTTTAAAAGATACGATACGATACGCCCCATATCGAGCGTATCGTATTAAAATTTTAAACCTTGATCGGAAGTGATTATGATCCGAATATGCTTGATCGAATGACATTATAGGACTCATTCAGTCCTATCAAGAACAGGTGTAAATGTTCCTTTTCCCGTTCAATGCCAAAGAGTCTTGCTATGCCACCACAGGAACATTCAGGCAAATCGGTTAAGCTGGCTAGCTCATCCCAGACCATTTTTAGTTTGGTGAAATACACATAAACGCCTAATTCTCCTTGTCGAAGAAGTAAGGCCAAATCATTCTTCAGTTGATTTATGCAAGGAGAATTCCTCTGAGAAAACTATTCTTGGAACTCAGACCATATTTCCAATGTAGATTCGATGAGGGCAACGCTTCCATACAGTTCTATGGAGAGGGAATTGAAAATCCAAGATGCCACCATCACATTGCATTTGGACCAGGCATTTTCTTCTAGTGAAGCGATGGGTGGTCGGGGCAACAATCCATCAACGAAACAAAGCTTGTTCTTTGCACAAAGTGTCGTTCTCATCGCTTGATGCCATACCGGATAATTTTCTCCAGTGAGTAGGCATGAGACCAGTACGAGCCCTTGGTTGCCTAGCACATGCAGGAAGTATGGTGAACTGGGATCCAAGATCTGCGACATGGACGAGCTTCCACTGGTTCCAGGCGCCATGAAAGAGTTTGAGTCTTGGATCAAACTTCGGTTACCCACTCTGATACCATGTAAAATGATATAAAAAACGAAAAGAATTTGTGTCTTGTTTCATTGCTTTCACATGTATTTATAGATACAGGTGGTGAATAATTGAGTGCGAACAAGTTTGTTACAGAGTAACTAATTCTTGCAAGTGGGCCACATGGCCCAAGACTCTTATTCTAACAATTGTTGGGTGAGAACAAGTTAAGCCCATCCATGTTAGTGCTTTAAAGAAGGCCAACTTATTGTTGTTTTCTATTGGTGGTTTTACTATTGGTGGTTTTACTAGACTTGAAAAGGCCAACTTATTGTTGTTTTAACTTAGTTCTCTTATTCTTACTTTGCCATTCTATTTGATTTGATTGCCAAAACAACTTAAGTTTTGTGGGTTTTACATAATGATATTCATATAAATTGTCTACAAAGGAAATCTCTTACTGACATTTTTTTTATTTCTTTATATGAAAAATATAGCTGTTGTAAATTACTTATTAAACTCCTTCAATTATTTCACCAACAACTTTACACAAAAAGGTGATCTTTTGCGGGTGTTTGAGGAGTTTTTCAGGAGAGGAATTGTCAATCCGGGTGTGAACTCTACATTTATAGCCTTAATTCCAAAAAAGAAAGATGCATCCCACCCGAAGGATTTTAGGCCAATTAACTTGGTTAATAGCTTGTATAAGATCATTGCAAAAGTGTTGTCTTTGAAGCTAAAGAAGGTATTGCCAGATATCATTGCACACTATCAATGAGCTTTTGTGAGTGGAAGACAAATTACTGATCAGATTTTAATTGCTAATGAAAGTGTGGAGAACTTTAAGAGGGATAAGAAGAAGGGAGTGGTCTGTAAGTTGGACTTGGAAAAGGGACAGTGTAGTGGATCATGGGTTGGGAGGGTGTGATGCATCTTTGTGGTGGACTGGGATTTATTGAGGAAAGTTTTGACTAAATTTTGTTTTGGGGCTAGATGGTGTAAGTGGATCATGGGTTGTGTCCGAAATTGTCATTATTCAGTGCTAGTGAATGGGACAGTGTAGATTTCTTACCAGCCAGTAGGGGTATAAGACAAGGAGACCCCCTTTCTCCTTTCTTGTTCATTCTAATTGCGGAGGTTTTGGAGAAACTGATTCACAGAGCAGATTCTAGGGGGCTCATTAAAGGCTAGAGAGTTGGGAGGGTGGAAACCCCCCTCACTCACTTACAATTTTCTAATGACACGATTCTGTTTTGTGAAGGCGGTAATGTGAGCTTTATCAGGAACTTGAAGTCGGTGATACAACTGTTTGAGCAAATGTCCAACTTGAAGGTTAACCTTGGGAAAAGTTGTGTAGTGGGAGTGAAT
>NW_010729075.1:8509958-8529712 GCF_000365185.1 Nelumbo nucifera
CAAAAGGAACAGTGGCGGTTCTGTCCGGCCAGAGGAAGTGACACCCGAACTGGCAGGAGTTCAGAAGTAATCATGCCCGACCTGACGGAGGCCTGGAAGTGAGTGCGYGAGGTGGTTATAAAAGGCTTCTACCCCCCAGGAACGAGGTATGCTAACTTTCGCGCTATCTGGTTATTCTTGCCTTTGAAAGATTCTAATTTGAGCTTCGGAGCCCTTACGCCGGGTTCTCCCCGGAGCTTCTCTTCCCCTTCCGTTTCAGGTCCCTGTTACTCAGTTCAGAGGCAAGATCATCGACAGCTAGGACCGGCCAGATTGTGCATCATCAGAGCCTATTGTCAAAAAGCAAATAGATATATCAGGGTCCGTTTGGTTCATGATAATAGGAGTTTAAAATCGGAATTGAAATAGTGGTTGGATGGAATGGGATTGCAATTTCTGGTCATTGCAGAATGGCATTGTTCTATTTGAGGTAATGGTCATTCTGGCCTCCCCTCCTTGGGAATGAGAATCTCATTCCAGTTAGGGATAGAAATAGAGAGGGTTTTACCTGACCCACCTCCCAATCCGTATCTGCCCCAAAATCTATAGTGGATTGGATTTTGAGAATTTAAACTCTTTCCTTACATGAAAATACAAAATCCTCCCTGACCTGTCCTCCCCAAATTCAAGAGTAAGGCAAGTCGGGTTTAGAACCTGCATATAATTTCTTATTATCTTTTGATATATATAAACAACAAACAAATAACAAAATTTTCAATTATTTGATTAAGACATATAAAATCATATAAATTATTAATTATTCTTTACATAAAATTCAAAATATTATTAAATTCAATACCTAATACATTAAGTTTATATACTTTAATTCTAAACCCTATTCTCCCCTCACGCAATCACGCAATAGGAGTGGATACCCATCAGGTAACGTAGAATTTGTCACCCCCTTATGGCATACTTTATGGAATTCAATTCTAGTTCCGATTTCAAGGAATTTCGACTTTGATTCAGATCAGGCCACAAGACAAACAGACCCTCAGTGTTTTTGCCAACGAGATTTGGCTGTAAATGGTTTGACTCATTGTTCAGAAGGAAAGCAACACAATAAACCTTGATATGACTATGGATAACCCAGCCCAACATGCTAACACTAGCTTCGGTATCGGTCTGGGCCAAGTATATCAAAAGATCCTACGTGAGTCCATAGGACCCATGAACACATCTTTGCTTGGGCCTCATAACTTACCACATGTCCACAATGGAGATTTAATGCTGGGAAATAAATTTTCTTTAAGACATTGTTGTAGCTGTGCTATTTGTTGCGTTATTTTCATGGTTTGGAAAAGGAATGTTCACACGCTAGCTCATGATCAGAAAATAAGGCATGTGGCCATGCACTGATGGTTTTTCTGACATGTGAGCCATGTACTGATGATGGTTGAGGACCCTCTCTTGGGATGGATCCATCCATTCAATGATCTGTCCTGATCCTCGAAATAAACGACAAATGGAAAATTTTGAGGGCCCCATACAGAAAGACCTTTCCTGTGTTCTAGAAGCAAAATGGTGATGGGCTGGACTCGTAGTTGCACTTCATGTCCGGTGGCCTGGTTCGGCCCTGATTATGTTCCCATCTTCGGCTATAAGGTAGAATGGAGAAAAGCACTCCATAAGTCATTAAATTCGACTTAAGAGACCAAGCTTGCTTAGCTAATCGGATGCAAAGAAAATGGATGAGAACTTGAGATTCTTCACCCAGTTAAAATTGGATCGAATATGGATATAGCACTATCCAAGCTAATATGATCCAACTCGTGTAATTACGGGAAATTGGTATAACACTGATAGAGCAGATGCACGTGAGCCTGCAGTTCCAAGGATTTGATCTTACACTCCTTATATTTAGAGAGGTGCCAACTGCCAAGTGACCATCTCAACAAAGTAAAATAATCTATGCTACTGGAAAGACATGATAATAAAAGAGCCTTGACCAAATTAAACCCCTGTGAATTTTTATAAAAATAACTTAATTGATTATCATCTTTATTACAAATTTTTCCGATATCATAGTTGAACCCCTTTGACAAATTATTTCTACTAGCGAGTCATAATTATTATTTTCAACTCACTTTATCATATATGACATAAAAAGCTAGAAACTATTTTTAGTTTAATTTATTAATAATATATAGTATTTTGATTATTTTTATTTTTATTTATTAATACTATTTTATATCAAATTTCAATATGAATATGCCATAAAACAAATGGATAAGCTTCAAATTAAATTCAAATATTAACGAATCAAAATTGGATGTGGGCCTTTTCAATCCAATCCAATCTGGTTGGAACCCTAAAGTGAAGCCATCATTATTTTTTCATGGGTTTGGTGTGTGTCGAGTTGGATTAGCTGAATGTAATGGTTGTTTGGTGGGTTACGGAATCAATGATGAGGTTCCAAGTCATTAATAAATTTATGAGCCCCACTGTGAAAGATATGGGTCCTATGTATTTTATTACTGGTGTATAACCTTATCATTGGTTCCACAGCCCGCTGAATAATCATTGCATTCAACTAATCCTTGCTTGAATTCTTGAGAATTGAGGCAAACCGTCTTTTACTATTATTTCCTTAATTTGCCCATAAATACCAATTTTTCAACTTTTTTACACAGCCACAACATTAGATGCACTTAATTGAACTGTGGAGACCAACTCCTCCTGAACCCCAAACGGTGAATATATGCTCCTTATATATAGAGTATTAGAAGCATTTCCCATAAATAATAATATAGAAATATGGGAAATGTTCTCGATGTACGGTTGAAACATGCTGAGGTCAGTGTGAGAAATACTTTGTGAGGAGTAGATCCGAACTCCCAAATGGTTTGACAAACTCGATTGAATTGTATTGTATCTTTCATTCAGCAACACGTTTATAATTAATTCATTAGGCTCAGTTTGGAAAGAATACAAACACAAATATGTATAATGTTAATACATACAAAATAATACAAAAACATAAAGTTTTGCATTTTAGATATTTGTATTTGTACTCCTTTCAAACTGAGCCTTAGCTCCTCACTTGCTCTTTCAAACACTCAAATTTGAAAGTCACAGAAAGCCAAAATAGAGGTGGTGAATGTTAGTATTGAATATTATGTATTATTAATTTATATATTGGTATTACTGTTAGCTAATGTGATATATATCATTTATTGACATGTAGCAAGGAAACTGAGCTAAGCAGCTTTCTTAGCTAGCTGTAAGCTCTAATTTCCATGACCTCAAGTATAATTCCTAGCCCATTTAACTAATCAACCTCGAGCCCAGCTAAAGCCTGCTTTATCTTGGTGATTTCTATTCAATTTATATGTTAATTAAATATTATAAATACAAAATTTTTATTTTAGTTTCTATTTCCTTTTAATGACGGTGAACAATGAGATTTAGGATCCATTTGGTTCATGGAAATAGGGGTTTGGAATCATTATTAGAACCGAAATAGGCCATGCCGATTCTAACTGTTTAATTGGGTAGAATCTGAATTTCATTTTCATTTTTGATGGAATGGCATTCCCCCATTTGAGAAAATGGCCATTTCCTCCTCCTCGCATGAGAATGAAATCTCATTCCAGCTTATTTCAATTTTCGATCTGATTTCTGTCTGAACCAAACAGACTATGGGAATAATTGACCATTCCGATTCTGTTTCTAACTGTGAACCAAAGGACCCTTTGATTTTAATTTTTAAAAATTTACCATAAAATCCATTAAATGCCAAGAAATAAATTAAAATGACATATATTAAAATAATAAAAAATCATATAATTTTTTAGGTGGGATCTTCGGGTATAGACATCAAACTCCCATACCAATGACCCAGTGATTGATAACTTGTGGTGGTTAATTAGCACCCCTCCAACTCCAATATAAGAGGCATGGGTGGGGATCATGCGACCATTTATGACCCGGCCCAAACCCACACCAAGCCCGCACATAATGCAGGCTGGGCCCTAGTCAAGCAAACCCTAAGCTTGGACAGACTGACAAGGCCCAAAAGTTGCAATTATCTTATAATTCCTTACCATATATATAGTATAATATATTAATGGGTTGGACTATGATATGATATCTGAAAAAATTATGATGAATCAATTAGAATCATAAACATAGTAGTCAATTAGGTGTTATTTATCAAAATTCATAGATGGATTTTGATTGGTCAAAACTCTTTCCATACCATATCTTTTTCGTATCATAGATTTTTCCTATATTAATATACAGACAGTACATTTTTATATAGTTTTTTGTATTTTTTATTATTTTTTTTATTTTAAACCCATAATTTTATTAAGCAATACAGGCAAACCTGGATGCTCGGCCTAGCCTAGGCAGCCCTAAAGATTATTCCATACATTGTCAAAACCCAGCCTATGATCATCCTTATATCCAACTTGTGGAACTACAGGCTCTCCCCAATCTGACCAATGGATCCCATGTGCACCCTACTTTGTATCCACCCCTGTTCCTCTAGAATGCAAAAGATGCAAAATTTTATTTTTTTTTTCTTTTTTATTTTACCTCTTTTTACCAAATCTGGTCTTGATTCCAGAGCAAACTCCATTTAACTATGAATTAAGGGCCCGTTTAGTTCACAGGAAGAGGAATCTGTAATTAGAATCAGAATGGCCTTTGGTTGGGTGGAATGAGAATTCCCCCATTTGAGGGAATGACCATTCCCTCCCCTCTCTTAGGAATGAGACCCATTCCAACTGATTCTAATTCTAATTTTGATTTTCATTTGAACCAAACAGACTATTAAAATAGATCCTCAAGTTCTGAATTTCTAATTCCAAGATATTTCTATTCTGGTTCTAACCAAGAACCAAATGAATCCTTACTTTCACCCCTTTCACAAAATAGGTACATTTGCTTTGTCATGATGAATGTTAAAAGTTAAAACCACCCTCATCAACTCATCCAACATATAGAAATTGTCAAACAAACAAAGATGCATGGTGTAAATTTATAGACAGTAGCCAACTTTGATGGGTCATAATCATCTTGCTCCTAATGTTTGAAAGAGAGGCAACAATGAATAATGAGTGTGGAAACTAAAGTATTATATTTATCATAAGAAGGACATGTAAGAGGACAGGATTTCAAAGTGATTTCCCCCCATCACTATATTTAAGTTAACAGGGCCCTGAAAGTGAAGCCTCCTACTACACTATAGCCGGGGCCCGGGATTCGCTGCCAACAAAGTGCATCGGGAAAATTTCCACGAGGGGTCTGTCTTATTTTATATCGATCGCCTTCCTACTTATAGTAATGGGCCAGATTACCATAGTCCATAGACTCCATACCTTCAGAAAAGAGAATCAATTGGCTGATCATTCGGCCGGCCGATCACATCCACATAGAGGATTCCTATCTCCCAATGGGACTCACCCTTCAGACATCGTATATCTTTTTTCTTTTTTATTTATTTATATTTGGAGTGCCACAAACGCCCACAAACCACGAACACTCAGATTCAGTACTCACATAGTCACAGTTACTTGTATCGGAAATATTTCTATATTTCTATATTTTTATTTATGAAGAAATAATTTTAATGAGAAATATAGGCAACGCATTGTAGAATTCTAAAAAATTGCAGTCCCCTATAGTCTACTAATAGCCTTTCCATAAACTGCACTCTGTTTGTGGATTTGGCAATCTATTCGGCGGGGTTAAGAATTCTGAAATAGGCTGAATAGTCATTTTCCCTAATTTTAATGTACAGCTACAAATGGTTATGAATAAGGTGCAAACACCCTTTATGAAGACTGAATCCAATGTCATCATCCACCCAGCAAGTGGGAGTAGTGAATTGGGATCACCTGCCAACAAATGATATTCCAACACTCTCTCAACATTATCTGACACAGCACATCTCACCATGAGATTAAGACCCACCATGTATGAGATGTGTGGTGCTTGATCATACAGGAGGGTGTTGGAATGTATTTTCCGGATTCAGCGGAAGTAGGCAAATTGTATCATGGGCAAGCCGGTCACAGGCCAGGGGAACAGTCATTAAAGGTAGGGCTGTTCACGGGTCGGGGTGGATTGATTTATTCATGTTTTTCCAACCAATTCGACCTGTTCGGGTTACCTGAAATTGAAACCGAAGTCGACCCTGTGTTAAGAAAAACTGACTTGATCGGTTTGAGTCGGTTTGGGTCGGTTTTGACTCTACATTCCCAAACGAAACCATCATTTCCTTAATGTTTTGTGGCCCATCCATGGATCCAATTGTGGAGGGAGCAGAGTTTGAGAGACAACTTAGTTAAGTAGGTTGTAACTAGGATAGAGACAACTTAATTAAGTAGGAATTAAGTAGGTTGTAATTACTAACTAGGAACTAACTACTAAGTCAGTTCGATTCGGATCAATTTCGGTTTTCACACATGAAAACCAAAACCAAACCGAATTATCGGTTTATAATTTTTTATAACCTGAAACCGACTGTGCTGAAGAAAACCCGACCGACTCGGATTAGGTCGGTCCGGGTCTTCTTATGAACAGCCCTAATTAAAGGCAACGTGTTCAAATCCAAACCATAGATTAGACAAGAAAGCTGCATCATTCCTGGTTTTCTGGGTTTATCTAATAGTTTAAGCGTTCTGAAAGGAGTTCACATCTACGCCTCATATGGGGCGCCCCACAATGTCCCACAGCACATCCCTGCTGTGTATTGAAAACACGATGATGTCATCATTGGGAAATGTTCTCAATACACGATGGGGATGTGCTGTGGGACCTTATCAGACGCAGATTTGAACCCTTCTGATAGCCAAAACCGCAAATTGGGAAAGTGTATACCTGTTTGTGCTCTTTGATTTTGCTGGTTCAACCGCCTAATTTGATCCGGTTTACAGAAAAATGGTTGGCTGATGGTTTAACCACCTGCTGTTCCACTTTCACATATTTGAATCTTTAGGATGTCAAGTGGCCACGGCCATCGGCACTCGGGCATTCAAATCAAACCTCATAAATACAAATTACTTAAAGATTCCAACTTCCAGATCATTCAATAGCCACCACCCGGGGACATTCACTGAATCCAGCAACTCTCTTATACGAAGCCCCTAGCATCTTCTAATATAAATATATCAATAATGCGGAAGTACAAAGTACAAATCTAGTGAAACAAGAAGCAACTCTCTTATTTAATTTTTCATTTTCCAGTTTCCCTTCTTTTTTATGGAAGACTCCAAGCCAGACCATCTGGTCGGTGGGTCGGTGATGGTTAATTCAACTATAAACCACGAACTCATGTTTTTTATTCGTGTACTCTCTCGCGCATCAGAGTCCAACCCAATCTATCTATAGAAGCAAAAAAAGTCCAAGTCCAAATCCATCCCAAACAGCTCAATGCCACTCAATTTTGTCTCCTTGACCTCAAACGAACCATAGGATTAGATATGAAATTCTCAAACCAATGTGTGTTGATATTCCACTCCAGGTGTTCTTCGATTGTATATCGGTACGCGGGGTTTCTAATTCCTTCTTTCTCACTATAAACCCAGAACAACTTTAAGCCCCAAAAATATGAACTGTGGATACGTCCACATTGGCTGACACTTGACAGGATTGCTTCATTTAAGGTTCAGCTGTTCGAAATTTCAAATAAATCTACAGTTTATGTCGCAGCTTTATTAAGGCACGAAGTGCACAAGAGCTTTGCCTTATCAATGTGTTGAGGGGAGTCGGGACATTTGGCATCTCAGTCAGAGGAGTTAGAGTTAGGCTTGTCTAGTTGTTGTGCCCTATTCGAGGAGGGTTTGACCAATGACAATTTAGCGTCGTAATTGATTCAAAAGTGAAAACAAAACTGTAGATTGATTCAACTTCAAAAGTGAAAACAAAAGCTGCTTTTTGTAAATTGATTCAAACATGTCGCTGTAAACTGCTTGACATTTAACTAAGTCAATTACCAACATCTGTTGCAGAGTCCACCACTCCAAAAGTAAACATCTCTTCTGATTCACAGGCGGGATAAGGAAATGAGATGGACCCGGGTCCGGTTGGGAAGAATTTCTACATTGGACCAACCCAGTTTCTAAGGGAGTTGAGAGGTCCACCGGTAATCGGGGTACACAAAGACCCAGAGACTGGAGTTGGTCAATGTTTGGAAGAGAACAAAAAGGTGGCCACTGGCCAGAGAGAGAACAAATAGCTTTTACAGTTAAAAAGAGTTCTTTTAGTTTTGACTTCCAACTTTCTTCTGTAGCTACAAGAAAGAAAAAAATCAATAAGCGCTGTTTCAACTTTCAAGTAAACCTTGAAACATGGATTATGGTTAAGGGAAACAGAAAAGAATTAAAATCAAATGAAAAGTTATTTTACAAATATAGTACAGGATTTTGAGCTTAGAGCTTGGGTATACTGTTTTATCCGTTTGTCGATTTCTATGCCACACATTGGGTCCTCAAAAAAAAAGAAAGAAAAAAGTTGGGCCCTTTTGAGACAAATGTATGTGGGTTGCCTCTGGATCATAAATGTGTATGTTTTCTTGTACAAAATTCTATGTAATTTCTTGTTTGCGGTGGAAAAATTGTATTAGGGTTTCGTTTTCCTCTCTGTTTTCCCGCTCTCTCTTCCACAGTTCCACTGTTTTCTCCTCCTTTGAAATTCTCAGCCCCATCTCTCTCCGGACGTCCTCTCTTAGTCTCTCCCATCTCAAAACGTGTCACTTATATTGAGATTAGTATTTATACTTTCAGGGGTATTCTTCAATGCGAATTACTTTTAAACAAAAACGCAAAAATGTTTTTGGTTATAGTACTTTTTTTTTTCTAGAAATTTATTTTTAGGCTCAATTTGAAAAGAATATAAATATAAAAATGTACAGTGGAAAACATGCCTTCTGTATTTTTAAACCTTGTTTTGCACTGTAATCAAACTGAACCTTGTAATCAGTAGTTTCAAACCTTATATATTTGTTCTGCACATATTTGTATTTGTTTTCTTCTCAATTTGAGTCTAAATGGCTAAATCTATAGTTTAAAGAACATGTTTTCATCTGAATATCTAATATCATGTTTCCATAAATCATATAATTTTTAATTTATATATATATATATATATATATATATATATATATTTATTTTTAAAGTCATTCTTTGAAGTCATGTCATGTATCAGTTTTTTAAACAAAATCAACTTTTTGTTTTCAAAAAAAAAAAAAAAAACACAAATTAAGAAGTTTTTCTTTTACTTTTTTTGTTAAGTGGCAATTTAAAAAACAAAAAAAAAAAATTGTGACTTAGATCCCTTTACTTATTTATGCAATTATTGGACCCACGGATTTAGAAGTCAACATTTTGAATTCCATGGATTTGTTTTTTTTTGGTAATAGAATTCCATGGAATCGAGGGAAGAAGCAAAATTCCGTGTACATTTGTGAGCCAACAACAGCACACTTTTCTCAGGGAGTCACGGATGTTCATTGTTCATGGCCAATCAGCTCCTTGGATTAATGAAGGAGTGAACAAATGAGCTACCACTTTGCCACTTTGGAGGAAGAATAAGAACAAGCTAACGATCTTACTTATCATCCACGTCTGGATAAATTATTAGCAGCTTCCGACTCAAAGGTCGCCACGTTCTGGTTAGTGAGGTGTATTAGGACACTTGACAAGCACCATTTGAGTGCATCATCATCATAAATGAGGTAATGCTACATTACCTGATGAGTGTCTGAAATTTTAGAAGGAAAAAGCTTTCAAAACTCAAAAGTGGTTCGTTTTTTTCCTTTTGATAGCAAATTTGATTTGTTCTTTCTGAAAAATAAAAAAGAGAAAACTGAAGAAAATGGAAACAAATGTAAGAAACTAACTAAACCCAAAAATTGACTATACAACCAACACGAAGTCCTTCCACAGCGTGGTTTTTTCTTCAGTGGTTAGTGCACCTGAACCGGAAATATATGATATTAGAAAAATTTATAACCAATCAACCGGGTATCATAAAAGTAAGAATTAATCAGTGGATTTTAATCAAAATTTATAGGGGGTTATAATTAGTCAAAGCCTTTTTCGGTATTATGTCTTTTCTGTATCATAGATTTTCAACTGATTCTGATTTTTTCAAAATCAAGGGTTCATTTGATTCATAATTTTCCTCCACTTGTTTGGTTTGGATGAGAATCGGAATTAGAATAATCACTAATAATTAATTAGAAAGATTTTCATCCCAAAAAAGAGGAAAAGAATGACCATTTTCTCTCGTATAGGATAATGTCGTTCCACCAGAAATGAGATTTTACACTTGAAATTAGAATGAACCATTTCTATTTCAATTTTAAACTTGTATTGAATCAGGATTGGACCACCCTTGTTTGTCCGGATTAGCCACGCGCAGCTTCGGTTCCTTAGTCCACATCAATTTTAGGCAACACGATTTATTAAAGTGCTTATCAAGTAATGTCAACCATCGAAACTTGGTTCAAGGATAGAAGGCAACGAGGAAGACACAACGAGCCTTTTTGGGCCTCTAATTATAATGCCATATACATCAATCCTGGAAATTGCTACGATAAAAAAAAAATGGCAAATCCGAACCAAATTTGGCCAATCCCTGCCCGTTGTAACCGACTATTACAATTGCTTCAATTAGTATCCAGAGGGGGCCCCTATTAACATTAGGTAGCTGAAGCAACGAAATACAACTATGAGATTTTAAAAAAAAAAAAACACTCGAATTAAGATTCGGTCGTTAGGTAGTATCCACGCTTTTTGAGTGAACTCCCTAACCACTTCAAGCCCACTGTACTCGCCAAGCCAACGTGTAGATTGTAGACGATGAGGAGGAGGAGCTTCAAGCTTGGGAGTTGGGGCCTATCTACTTTTGGCCATTTTCTCGTGAAGTTGGGTTTAGGGATATTTTTTAAAAAGAATAAACTAATATCTTCTTGCTTATACGTGAAGTTGAGTTAAACCGTTGGCCTACTGAGTACGGGTCCCAGAATTTTAAATGCTAAGGTTGTGGGAAGGGGACCCCTACCCTACCTAATTATCGTCGTCCGTAATAACTCACACTCACACCGCATGCTTGGTAATTATTCTCTCAGGTTAAGCTGCCGAGGATCTTTGTTGACCCAATCCAATACAATCATGGTCCTCAAACGGGAATAATGGTATTATGCAAGGATTAAAATGCCCATTGCGCTGCCTAAAATTTCCCCATTGCAAATACATTATTACTTTATTATAATTAATCACAATATTGCATATTTGCCTGGCCTCACGTCCAGACCACCATCTCAGATGGGCAAATGCCACTCAACTAGTGTCAATGGTCATTCATGGATCATGGTTTCAAACCTGACCCAGCAACGAGTTGGGAGCCCTAAACGTAAACTGCACCTTTATAGCTTTATGTCTCGACTTGGCGAGTGGTCTTGCACTACTGCTTGCCCTACTCCCAGTAGACATTTTTCCCTGTTCAACGGGACCCAGAACCGAAATGTCGGGCCGAAAACACTCAACTGGGATCCTGAGTCATGAACGAGGCACCGGGATGTCTGCTCCATGGGTTTAAATCCGGGTCATCACTTTTGGTTTTGGTGACAATAACGTATTGGACCCGAAACCCATCTACATATTCTGAGTCTTCTGACTACGGCACCTGCACTCTTAACAAGTCACAAACTTTATCAACAAAAAAACCCATCGAAGTCAAATGCTGATGAAAAAGTGAAATAGAGAACATCGTGTAACGGTGGGATATTCATAACGTAGTACTTCCCTTTCTATATGGTAATGGATTATTGGTGGGCCCAAAGTGATTGATCATGGTCAGAGTGCTAGATGGAGTGATGGACCAAGCTTCAACTATAAGGTGGAATTGGAGGTGGAGGTGGACCTAAAACACTAAACTACCCGGATTACATCGGATTTGCTCATATCTTCCCAACCAATTATGATGTAGAGACATTGGCCTTCCAATACAACAATCAGACGGGCCAAAACTGTGAACACGCATTTTATGGCCCACACTCCATTTCCCCACCTTTAAGCTCCAAACTTACGTCACTGACATGCAGTGCAGAGGAGTCTGCATCCGATTGCCACGTGAAAATCAGGGAGATGTAAGATTATTTTACGGAAAAGTATGAATACATCCGATGCAGAATTCTGAATTCCACCCCCTTTACTGTTATCCCTCTTGTAAATTTGACATCAATTCACGGTCAAGATGCATTCCCCTTCTACTTTGAAGCTATAAAATCCTGATCTGGGCTGATTGATCATTCTCATTTTTCTTTTTCAGATTAGAAAAAAGAAAAAGTAGAAAATGGAGTGAAGCGGATGAAATCCCACAAAAGATTAATATGAGAGAGAGAGAAGAGTAATAAAGTAATAAACTGTTAATGGCCAACTGGCCAACCCCAACTATTTCGTCATGATGAGAGCGAGGGATACCAGCCATTAGCAAATACGAGAGCTTGCTAATGCTCGATCCACGTCCACCGAAACTTTTTCTCAGACTTTTCCCCGTCTGTTTTCCGTCGAGTGATTAACGAGTTTGCCGGTAACCTTATTCGAACTTCGACCGTTGTTCACTTCTTACCAGCGGCAAGTCAAATTCCAGTTTTATCATCGTCTGATTTTTTGGCTGTATTCAGATATCCGACGAAAAACCGTTTCTGGTTTTAACGATATTACCATTTCGGTTTAAGCGCCTTGACGCGGCTGTATGTGAACCGTCAAGAAGCTTCGAAGGATTTTAAATAGGTGATGTAGGACRGGAAGGAGAAAGTCCTACAGACTACTACAGAGTCGCTGAAATCGAGGAGCTGGTTAGAGATCCGATACGAATCATAAGATCTCCGACCTAAATTTCGTGGTCTTTTTTGTTTCTATTTTTTTAAGAGAGAAAGTGAGGGGAAGAAGGGAAAAATCTCATATTAGCGAAGCACCACCTTTGTCACCAAAATCTATATACTGTAAAACGTATCCGAAGCTCAAACACAAATCTACTTGTTTGTCGATCGGATTGTTATGGGTCCCGAGTAATGAAGCGATCTAGCGCAAAAGCAGAGCTCCTATGCGGTGTGCACTGCATTGAAGTCGCCGGAAAGTAGACGGAAGCTGGTTTGTGGAGCAGACGGACCGGGGGGAGGAAGAATATAGGATAAAGAGGTGAAATCTTATCTCCGGTAGCAGACAGAAATAGAAAGTTTGCAGGTCAGTACAGGAAATGAGGAAGAGATGCTAAACTAAACATTCGTAGGGAAGACCAGTAAATGTTGGCAAAGAGACGTTTTGGTTATTTATTTTCTGTCGCGATATTTAATGCCAAAACCTGCCCTTTTATTAGGACCTTCTGGACCTAGACGAGCTGCTCGTAAAAATAAATACTTTGAGCTGTTTGACTTTATAGTCTCTTAGGGTTAGATTAAAACTCTCTCTCTCTCTCTCTCTGAATAGCCGGCTGGTGTGTATTTTTTTGGTATTCTTGCATTAATTCGATGGTGATGCCTCTTCTTTTGGAAAAGGAGATAAAGTGTTTTGCGATACCTTTCTCCTTATAGTTTTTGAAATAAAATTTGGCTTTGGTTTTTCTTTGATCGGCTTGTTTGATCTTCTCGGCCTGAATCGAGACTGTATTTGATCTGAGAAGTTGGTTGTGTCTTCTCTATCTAATTTGTTCTGTCTTCTGTGTCTCACTACTATTAATTTTTCTTCTGCAAAGAAGGTAATGGGTTAACTGTTCTGAAGCGATAAGAGATAATCAGAAAAAGTACTGTTTTTCCGACTGATCAAAAGGTAGGCTCTTTCCCCCCTTTTTTTTGTTTTCTCTTCAGTTCATTATTTTGTTGTTTCTGATGATCGTGAAAGTTTCTTTTGGATCTAATTCAGATCCTTCAGCTTTGGTCGTTTTGGATTTTTTTAGTAGTCTCGACGAAATTTGAAAGGACCCATTTCCAAATTTTACGTGTGGCGGTGTGGGTAGAAACCTGGAACCATAGTCTTTGAATTGGTTTGATCTAACCAGAGGTAGCTGACTTGAGGACTGAGGAGAATAATTGTATTGGGAGATCCTGTTTGATTCTGAATTCTTAGTTGAATTATTGATTGTTGAAGGTTCCAAGCGTCTTACAAATTTACGCATTTTAGGTAAAGAATTACAGAAACTTCAGGGTATTATTTAACCAGAGGGATTTGTACATAGATTAGTGATCGTTTATGTGTTTAATGCTTTAACTACCTGTAGTTTGAACTAAAAATCATTACCGGCCACTATGATCCCAATGACGAGACATCAAACACTCTTCCTTTTATAGATTCTTTTTTGCTCCAGAGACTGTTTCTGTTTGGTGGTCTTCCAATGTCCGTGCATTACTGTTCCGAGTTTAATATGGTTTTCTTTCCTCTTTCTTGTTGCTTTCTTTGTTTTAACCGAGTACTTTTTACTTTTCGGGTTTGTCCTTGACTTTTTGTTGATTAAAAGTTAACCGATGTTATTTTATTTTATTAGCTACTATTTGGGTGGTTGTATTTGAACTGAAATCTGGATTGAACCAACGGAGATATTTGATTTTACCCTCTGTTACAAATCATGGGTTTGCCGTTGTATCAGAATACTGCTTTAATTTTGTTTGAGTTATTCATTCCAGAACTTTAAGCAACATTATTTATTTCATGTTTTATATTTTAAAATTGAGTTCAGCAGTTGTATTTGACTTGAAACTTAGGATTGAGCTCACAAGGCTATTGGTAATACTCCGTGTTATAAATCTTAATTTCTTTTTTATGAGAAATCGTGTGTTGGTGTTTCTTTCTTCCCCTGTTCTCTTTTCCTTAGTTGAGGGGCATTATCCATGTTTTTATTGAAACTATTCTAATTGTCTGTTTAGAAATGATATTAATTTCTGATAACAATATTGAGTTGTTTTTACCCAATTTAATCAGTTCTTGGATTTGCATTTAATTCCACCTTATGAGTTTTACCCATAGTTTCCTTGAATTGATATTGCTTCATCATGATTGTGTTATTTACTTCTTGGTTTAATGGAAGTTCTGATTCATAAGAACCTGAAGAAAAAATTGCTCTCTCTTATTTAATTATTTACTCCTCTGGTGATTAAAATTGTTAAGTGGAGGAAATATGAAATTGGTTACTGATTAACTGATTATCTTACCAGGTTATCTGTTGGAGCAGTGTATGATTGCTCAAAATGCTGAGGGAAACAGCAGCTTTTTGACTTTTATTTTCTTCCCCAACATATGTAAGCCATGAAACTTGGTAATCCTCTTACCTTGCCTTCATGAGTTGTGAAAGACTCTAGTCATGCAATTTTAACAATAATGATAACAATGAGGATGATGATCATGAAAGATTTTCCTTCTTATTTTACCTAAGCCCATACTTCAATAAAAATCTTTTTATACCATGCAAATTGTAATTGGCTGGTCTCTGGATCTCTCTTGTATGGAGGAGTACTAGTCACCTCATGACTAGAGTGCTTGACTGCAAATCACAAAGCAGTCCTCTACCTTAAAGTTGATTGCATTACCTTTGGTACTGAAGGTTTAAATGTAACTGCAGATAGTAAGCCCTTTTTTGGCCATTCAAATCCAGTTCTTAAGCCTGACCCCCAATATTTTGATGATGCTGTGGAGGCTGGACAATGGAAAATGAATAACAAGATTGTGAAGGAAGACAAACGCAGAATCTCATCTGAATTTAAATGCCAAAACTGTGAGGTGGGCACAGTTCCATTACCAATGGAGAAGCACACTGGAGAGTCTCTCAGGAATGTAAAGGGGTTGCATGATTTTGTGCGCACGGATAACTTAATAAATGGCAAAGAGAATGAGACTGGAGATTCAGCCCCTATGTATGTCCTTCCTTCTGGTGAAACTAAACTGTCTGAGAAAGTAACTGGTTTTTATACTGATAAGGTTGTAATGGAGTGTGAACTGCCAGACCTGACTGTTGGTTTCAAAGAGGATCCTTATCGTGTTGTCAAGGACATCTGCATTGATGAGGGAGTGCCTTCCCTGGACAAGATTTTGACAGAAAATGATGAGGTGGATTACAAGTCCTGCTTCCCACACACTGGCTTGGATGTAAATAGTGATTTGACCAAAGAAAAAGACTCGGTATTACCTAGTTTAAATGAGATGAAATCTTTGGTAGAAAGTTATTGCAATAAAGATATTCTGAACCAATGTAATTCTGAAGTTTTACATCAGAAAGATGAATATGTGGATGAAGAAGATAAGACTGCACATAACAGCACGGATGAGGTCATCCCTGGAAGTGTGCCTCTGGGAAAGTTGGATACAGAAGACTCCTACATCAAGCCATCAAATTTTGGCAGCAATAAAGATCAACAACAATCGAATCAGGTATTACTATTGGTCATTATGCTTGCATTATAAAATTTTCATGGCTGGATTTGTTATTTTGTTAAATTGTAAATATTTTTAAGAGGCCTTTGCTTTGTTTTTGTCAGCTCAGAATGGTGGTAATGTAACATTTTTCCAAGGAATACTTTGTTTAGTCTAGGATTTGAGGCCAAAACATATACTAGTTGTGCAGATTCCTTTTTTTGGGAGGTTGGGAAATGAGGGAGGGTATTTCACATCTTCTGATCTGATAAAAAATCCGAGTACCCTTGTTTGGACTCTGCAATTTGAAGAGATTAGAGCATGGATTGATCGGACGATACATTTAATTGTAGCTTCAAACCATCCATGGTGGGTGAAATCTCAGACTGTATTTCTATCTGACATTCTATTAGACATCTTCAGGATGGAACTCTTACACTTACATCATCTTACTAGAAATTGCTATCTGAATTCCCAGCGTATTTTATGGAAATAAATCCTCTTTTACCTTTATTTTCTTGACTTACTTCTAATGAGCTTATATCACAGGATTCAAGTAAAGAAGCTCCTGCAGAAAAATATGGAATATCATCCCCTACGGAAGAATCTGATGACAGCAACCCTGCCAACAAAGTTCCTTTCAATAATAAGGTGGAGAATGGAAGTACCATCATGAGTTTTCACCCTTCAAAACCAACTACTAGAGAGGAGACCTCAACAAAAGCAGACTCTCCGCAACCCCTTCACATTTTACTTAGCATGTCCAGGCTTGAGGACGGAACCGTAGATAGCCTAACAGGTTCAAGCAGAAGTCTTTGTATTCAACATGGTCATGGAGAATCGAGTTTCTCTGCAGCGGGTCCCATGTCAGGATCCATAACTTACTCAGGACCAGTACCATATTCGGGTAGCATTTCTCTTCGGTCAGATAGCAGCACAACCAGCACCCGTTCTTTTGCATTCCCCATGTAAGTCTCTTACACAACACACACAAACACAAAAACACCTACAGGTCAGTCTGAATTGGCTATTGCATTTACAGATTGCATTCGGAGTGGAATAGTAGCCCAGTAAAAATGGCTAAAGCAAATCGGAGAAATTTCCACAAACATCGAGGTTGGAGGATGAATCTTCTCTGCTGTAGATTCTGAGTCTGACTGCTACAGGTTGCCAACGTTGGTTAGGCTTAGCTATACATCATCAAAATATTATATTTTCAGTATGGCATATCTCATAAATATTTCTCCTAGCCCATGGTTGGTGCGTGTTCTGCGGTGGGTCCAAAGTAGCATGCTTTTGGTCATTAGTTTGTGGAATGCAAGTTGAGATGTAAGCAAAATTATTAATGTTATTGTTTGTATAATCATCATCTATACCCTGAAATTAATTTTTCATCCAGAAATCTTCAATTACAGGCTTACAGCATGATAACGATATGCCCAATTATTATCAGGACTTATAGTTTGATATAATACACAATCGTCCAAGTCCAAAGAAGAGATCTTTAGGCTGTTTTTGTTTTGATATAAAGTTGAGGGAAAGTTGTCAAATAATTTCAATTTTTAGATGCTTCATTCCTAATTATAGCTTAGTGCAGTTAAACTGAAATAATTTAGGGCCTGTCTAGTTAAAACTGGATCATTCTAATTCCAACTGTTCGGTTGGGTAGAATCAAAATCCCATTCCCATTTAAGGGAATGGCCATTTCCTAACCTCTCCCTTGAAAATGAAATACCGTTCCAACTGATTTCAATTCCTATTCCGATTCCAATTCTTAGTATGAATCAAATGGACCGTTAAGCTTTCATGCATGATCAATAATTGATTTCCGTATTATAGGAGCCAGTAGAGCCAGCAGTGCAAGTACTGACTGGGCTTTTGAAACTGCAAGAAAAACGGCAAAGGGTCGTTATAGTCACACGTAGGAGCAATCAGTATTTGGATTCGTAGCTGACAGGTGAGGGAATGGAAGCGGACTTGTCGAGTTAGCAGTTGTGATGGTTTTGAACTCGTGTGGACATTGGCCAAGTTCGAATATAGTCAGAGTGTTAGTTGATAGCTCTGAAGTAGCCAACCAAACCAAATAATTCGCATGGGTTAGAATTCATGAACAATGCATGATAACCATGCTCCGTCAGGGTTGCTTGCAATTAGGTGCTCGTTTGGGAGGGCTGAAGCCTGAAGCGTACACAAGGTTCTAAGTATCGATATAGGCATCGGTGCTTTTTTTGTGTTTTTTTATTTTTTCGAATCTGGTTCAGAGGGGTCAGTTTACCCTCTGTACCATGGTCTGACCCAAAACACCCCCTGTAGGGGCATATCGAGAAGGCCACTATATGATATGGGCTGATACATAACAATATTTTGAACCTTGGGCACACAGCTTCAGGCTTTCCTACTGAAAGTATATTGTGGTAATGTATATTTGGGGTAATCAACTTGGGCCCCGTCCATCCTTCCTACCTACTGGGCCTTAAAATCAGCTGATCTTCTTGCTGGGCCTACGTGGCCTAAACATCACCAGATTCATGAATGCTGGCCAGGAAACAGCACTGTGAGGTGGAGCCCACAGTGTAAACTTCCTCAAGGCTGATATGGGCAATGCTCTTAAGGCCTTAAGGGTACAACTTGAATACCTAATTTGAAGGTTTTCCGCCTCATCGTGCCCACGCCCTTTCAAATTGAAGACATGTTTAACTCAAGCCTGTCCAAGTTACACCCCTAGCTACAACCTTCAAAATTGAAGAAATGAAGGTAGATACAACCTTCAAACTTTGTTATTAAACTAGCGGATGGGACCTGTGCTTACTTTAAATTGATATCTTATCTATATACAACTACTCTAAGTGTGTGGTATATTCTATGAAAAAATATGAAATTTCGATAAATAACACCTAAGTGGCTACCTCGTTTATGATTCCAATTGACTGGTCACAAGTTTTTCAGATATTATATCTTTTCCATATCATAGTCGAACCCCTCTTTATAACATATTTTTGTAACAAGTTTGTTATTTAATATAATGCATAACCTCTTGCCCAAGGTTCAAAGTATTGACACGTATCAGCCCGTGTCGACCGATACGTATCATATCGGGAGCACCCCGATATGCCCCTATAGAGGGTGTATCGGGGCTATGACCGGTTCAGGGGGTGGAGGAGCCTTAAATCGGCCCCCTGAACCGGTTTTGAAAAAAAAAGTAAAAAAAAAAAAAAGATTGATACTGCTTGATATGCCCCTACCGGCCAAACCGACCCAACCCGACCCAACCCGAGTCGGCCGGGTTTTCATCCGTACCGGTCGGTTTTGGGTTGGGCACATACATAAACTGAAATCTCGGGTCGGTTTCGGTTTTCTTGC